>VDFB02270651.1:118629770-118683615 GCA_007258455.2 Sequoia sempervirens
CACACTCACTCCATCTATCTCTCTCCCTTATACCCTTAACCATGAAACTATAAACCCTTATAACCATCTACCATAAAACCTTAACCCTTAAACCCTCTACCATATACCATAAACCCTAATCCCTTAACCCTTAAACCCTCTACCATCTACCATTAACACCTAGGTCTATGTGTGCACAAATCGGATATCCAATTTATAGAACTAAAATTATACCGTTACAAGTATCATAAATTTTTTTCAAATGAATTGGATATCAGATCATAATGGATATCGGATTTTCGGGCCATAGAAAAGCCCCATGTGGGTCATTTTGTGCATTCCAACAACCCTACATTCTATTTCCAGGAGACACACACGCGGTTTCAGATAGGAAGAGACAAAGATCAACTTTTTCGAGCATCTTCTATTGAAATTTTTCATAAGAAACTATTTTTAGAATATTTTATGAGGTATAATGGGGAGCTACAGTCGTCATAAGAAAAAACGTAAGAGAAAGCTCACAAAAGAAGAAATTGAAGCATATAGACAAAGAGATTGAGAAATTCATAGGAAGAGAAGACAAGGCATGTTAAATATTGGTGAACCTAACCCCTATGGTCTTTCAAGTGAAAAGGAAATTGAAAATGTTCAAGGTGAAAATGTTGGAATTGAATATGTTGAACATGATATTCAAATTAGGAATGGAATTATTGAAATTGATAATGAAAATGTTCAAGGTGAAAATGTTGGATTTGAAGATGTTGAACATGATATTGAAATTGGGAATGAAATTATTCAAATTGATATTGAAAATGTTCAAGGTGAAAATGCTGGAAATGAAGATTTTGAGCATAATATTGAAGCAAGTGTAAATTATGTTTCACCAAATTACGTGAGAAATGAATAACCTTGTATGGAAGAAAGACATTCCAATTTCAAGACCTTCAAGAACCCCTAAATGATTACTTGATTTTGATGAGAAAATTATAAACAATTTTGAAGGCAAGAGGTCAACACGAACTATTCGGTTGAGGGCTAGAAGGCTTTTCAACCAATATTTTAGTGATAAGGCATTGACCGAGCAATGCCAATTTTTTGTACAATTGCTAAAGATGCAAAAGATGAGACCTTTCCTAGCCAAATTGAAGATTCATGTGAACAAGAAGACCGAAATTTTTTTTATTATTGTCAAAAATATTTTTAATGCTCTCAAGTCTATTGGAAAAAGTAACAAGGAAAAGGATAAGAGAGTTGCTCGGAGAGTCATTACAACTACCCTAGTAAGCCATAAATTGAAAAAGGCTCACTTTATGAGACAAACTTGTATTGATTTTGACATAAATTATAAAACTTTGGATAGAGCACTTGCAAGAAGAGAAAGAATAGATTATCCTCTTCAAAATGATACATGGGCTTTTTCCAGGAGGCTTCCATGTGTTGATAAGAATCTAATCAATAATGTAAAGCAGGTAATTCAACAATTTTGGCATGATAACTCTAGAGTATCACCCAATGCAAAGGATTTTTTAAAGTTAAGAATTGGCAATTGAGACCATATACCACATCCTAAACATTTCTTGGAATCAAGCCAAACAATGTTGTTCAAAAAATTATTGAAACACATAAAAATATGGAAATCTCACAAAGGACTTTTGAGGGTTTGAAACCATTTTATTGTGTGCCTCTTAAGATTCATAATACTTGTTGCAAATACCATGTGGATTTTTCAATGTACCATGAGCTATTATGCTATATCCATTCTACTTTGCATACTAATGAAATGTTGCAAGAGTGTGGTGCAATGCATCTTCCTCTATCATCAAGGGACTTGCTACATCTATTTTTATGTTCTAGAGATGATGGTTGCTTTTTCTATAGAAATGATTGTTTAAATGCAAAGTGCTCACAATGTGGTGGCTTGTCAAATTTTGTTCAATGTTTTCATGAGAGTTCCAAACATGAATTTGGAAAGAAGCTTGTTGAGAAAAATAGATATGAGTTAGTCAAATATACTTTACAAAGTGGAGGTGAAGGTTCTAGATGTGAGTTGGTTACAAAAGAATGCAGTGTTGCTAATTTTATTTCAAATTTTAAGGAAAATCTTTTCTACAAGTATGCAAGGCATAGTCATAGGTCTCAGTGGTTGGATCAACAATTTAGGATGTGTAAGGACTCTTTTCCAATTGGCACTATTATATCAATGGCTTATTTTGTAGAAAACTACACATTGCAACCACAAAATGAGGTACAATCTCAGTATTACAATTCCATTCATATTGCTATTTTTGTCCACATAACATTTATACATGCACCTAATACTACATAGGAGGATCGAAAGATAATCAGAGAGTATCATTTTTATATGAGTGATGATAGATCTCATTCATCTAAGTATGTCCAACATTGTTTCAAGAATTTTTTGAGTTCTTGCAGGAGCATGATATAGCATTGGGCCGACATCTAATTTGGTTAGATAATTGCACAGGTCAATTCAAGAATGCTCGTATGTTTTATTGGTTGAGTAAAATGCATGTAGAGAGGGGTCTACCTCATATTTGGATTTTTTTCAAGCTAGACATGGGAAAGGGGAGCATGATGGAGTAGGTGCATGTGCAAAGAGAGCTCTATTTAAGGAGAAATTGAAGATTTCAAGAGAAAAATTCAGCGATGCACGTTCTATAGTTGATTGGTGTAGTTCAGCATTGTCACAGGGAGGGACACTTGATTCAATAGTGCATAGATAATTTTGGTTTGTTGAGGAGGGTATAGTGGGAGGAAGATTGTATTTTAATACAATCAAAGATTCTTCAAAGATGCATTCATTTTGAAGCTTAGATGCAGGCACATGGACCATTTGGACACGAGATTTGGCTTTCTTTTTTCAAAGTTGTATTCAGTGCGAGTGGGATCAATGCGAGTCAAGTGAGTGGGTGGATGCATGGGTACCACAATATATAACTCCTTTATCTCAAACAATATCCATGACAAATGACATAATGGAAAGTTCAATTGATTATGACCTGCTTTCAAATCTACTACAACTAGGACATATTTTTGCAGTTGTTGCACCACAAGGGAATGAAGAGAGATCAGACTATTGACTGGCTCAATGTGTGTGGGTAAAGCATAAGCTAACACAACTGATGGAAGATGATGATGGTTTCATGTATCCTACAGGTTCAATTATGGTTGCAAGAACTTGGTTGCGAACATACATGATTAGAAAGAATGGCATACCTGCATTTGAAGACTACGAGAAACACAAAACCATTCTCATGTATTCGCACCTTGTTATAGCAACAAATTTTAAGTTGTTGAAGCATCATGCCAGACCAAAGACAAAACAACTATGGACACTTAGTAATGTTGATCATGAAGCAATATTGGATACACTTAAGCAAAGAGATGACCCTTCAGGCACACTTGAATAGCATTTTCAAGAATGGAAGGTAGAATGCTTATGTTCTTTATGATTAAGTTCATTAGTGTTCTTTATTTAATACTAATATTTTATATACTATTGCAATGCAAGTGTCTTTAATAGTCATATTTTGTATATTCAATTTTGGTATATTTTTGGCAAGATTGATCATGGACCTGTTGCAACAATAGCCAACTCTGATCCTTTCAAAGAGGTATGTGTCTTTTATAGTTTGCATCACCAACTCATCATCATTCAAGTTGTTTAGATTAATATAGATATGTTAGTCTAAGCATCTTTTCTATTGTGAAAATATAGATTTCTCATTTTCCCACTTTTGCGATATTCCTGGCATGATTGATCATGGGCCTACTGCAAAAATAGCCAGCTCTGATCCTTTCGAAGAGGTATGCAATAGATTAGAATAATATATATTGGTTATTCTAAGCGTCTTTTCTAGTTTTCATTACCATCTCATCATATTTTGTGTCATTTAGAATAATATATATTGGTTATTCTAAGCTACCTTGATGGTTTGTACAAGTGCTTGTCAGTCCAAAACATGAACATACTACTATTGTTGAAGACTATGCCCTGAATGCCTCTAATAGGAAAATTTTGTAAAATTTGAATTCTCAAATTGGAAACAATGTAAAATGGTCATAATTGTGTATGGGCATAATCTATACCCAATGATGTTTTTTGAAATATGGGTCAAATGTTTGGCATTGTATAAAGGGTATGTTAAAAATGTAAAGGGGTCTATATTTTGGAAACTCATAGGTTTTGTAAAGGGGTCTATTTTTGTACTTAATCGAGCTACAACCGAAGGTTTTCTTCCTGGTTCTTTCCTGTCGGTATGCTCATTTGAACCAGGGTTTGTAATACTATCTAGTCCTCTCCCCTAGTATCTCTTACTATATCTCTTACTCAAAGAGTAAGGAGAGAGCTTAACCCATCTATTTTTTTTGAAGAGGCATACATATACTAGAAATCACACGTGAAGATGTAATGGGCACATTGATAGGTGCAATATGAAATTATGTATGCTACAATTGAAGTAATTGCAAGAAGTCTTGTTATGGTGAAATATTTATTAGAGAATACATAATCATGTTTTCTTAAAGAAGTATTAATAGGTATTAATTTTGAAGTAAATTTAATCTATATGCAAAGCATTCGTAAATCAATGTGTAATTGTAATAGTAAAATTTGTGCATACCATGTCATTTCCCACACAATTTTGTGTCTATTTTGAAGAAATGTCTTGATACATGTATGTAGTGACTCAACATCTAAATTCAAGCTCATCTATCTATCCTTTTATCAATTTTTGTACTTAAATCGCTATACAATTAGCCCTATACTATTCTTATTCACACACATCTATACATTTACCTTATTTTCCCATTTATCACATTCACCAATAGGTATGCCCTCATTTATCCATTAGCCACCTGGAATTGATTGTTAGCCACTTATATTTAACTATTAACCCATTCTAGGACACTTCTTCAATTGCATGGGTGACCTCATGGTCACAAACCTATTCCCTTTCATTTTAAAATTCAAATTTCAAACTTTTGGCTAAGTGGCGTCATTCACCCACTTTGAGTTGACTAAACACATGTTTGGCATAATTTTATGATATATGCTAGCATTAATAACATACAATATATTCATTATAATCATGAAAACATTCATTTATCTTATAGCATTGGAGCAATTAATAGTGAGACATTTTGATTCAATGCAATAAAAATGAGTAACAAATTTGAACATCTAGAGTGCTTGCCAACTATTTTTAATCTTATTTCACTTTTTTGGGATTGATCTAGGAGAACTTGCCTCCCCATGAGAAATCAACAACCCTTATGATATTTCTAAATACCATCAAGTCCCTAGATATTCAAGAGTAGATCAAAGATAAACATGCATACCCTTATCAACCCTTAATTATGTTAGGTTGATTGTGTTTGATTGATTGCATTTACTTAATTATCCTAGGTTAACTTCATAAATAAACTTTTTTTTTCTTTATATTTTGTTGAGCCCAACCAATTTTTTATTAGGTTTTGCATTTTTTATGTTAAGATATAGTAAATTATATTCACTTGCAATTTGATGTTTAAATCTCTAGTATTGTTAGAATGAGTACTTGAATGATCATGAGGTGTTGACCGTCGTTTCCATCAATGAAATTGACCATCTCTCACATGTAATGCTTGGGAGTTACATTGGGAGAAGTGGATCATCTTTCCATAATGTTATGGGTTCTTACTTAGTTGATATGTTCATAGTGGAGGGATATTTTTAGGAATTTGTGCTCTTGATGAGTTATTGGTAAAATACATTATCTATTTATGGATTATATATTGAGTGCTATCATAATTACACGTTGGGGTGGTTCATGGTTTTGGTGGCAATTAGTTTGGGGAAACCACTTTCATGGTTTTATCTTCCCATTGCTTTGTCAATTGGAGGAATTATATCGAGGTTTCATGGGTTATGAAAGTGTACTTAAGGCCTTCAAGGGCTCGAGATAGGTTTGGTTGAAGGATTTTTTTCTTTGAATCAAGTTTCAATTGCTCAATTCATATTTTATTATTTTTCTTGTGTTTTATGCATGTGCACAAGCCATTCAAGCATTTTTATACAAAAACTTTATGTAGAAATTTTATTACATGTCTTGATGTTATTTCAAGAGTGGAAGGTGTGGAGAACTAGGTTTTGAAATAAAATGAAGAGTTAAAGGTCTAAAATGGTGGTTTTTTCTTCACTTGAAAATAGAGTTTTTACCCTAGGGTTTTCAAAAATCTCTGGGATACTACAAGTTTCTTTATTTTCTAAGCATATTAGGGCCTAAATAAAGGTTTCTAAGGTGGTGGAAGAGTCTGAAAGGTTGTGTAAGTGCTACATCCAATAAACCCTCAAGAATTACACTAAAAATAAGGGTTTTTTGATTTGACGGTTATAGGTCTGTACAAATGGAATCCAATTGCAGAATATTTGTTTTCTTGGCAATTTATTTTCTTCCCCAAGGTTTTATGGGTCTGTATGGTGTTTGAAGGTATATTGCTTTGCATTTTTGGGGTAATTGAGTATCCTATTAAAGGGTGAATGTATAGGAAGTCAACGTTGGTCCAAAGGAGTATATGTTGTTTCTCATATATGTTGTGTAACTTGGATATTGGTGTTTGAATCAGTCATGTTTTCATCTAGTGTTTTGGAAGATTGTGGAGTAATTGGACAAAAACTAGTTTCTCACTATTACAAGGGTTTAAGGGGGTTAAAGAGGGAAATGTGTATTTAGTTGCTTGTCAAGTTTTAAGGGAGTTTTCAACTATCCAAAGAGGTTAGAATAATCTTGTTAGATGCCTCAAATAGGTAGGTTGCAAAGAATTTGTGATTGTGCCCTTGTGTCTGCATCAATTTTTTAGGTCAGAATAATCTTGTTAGATGCCTCAAATAGGTAGGTTGCAAAGAATTTATGATTGTGCCCTTGTGTTTGCATCAATTTTTCACCTAATTTCACTTGGTCCAATATAGCTCAAAGTGATTTGGCATATTCGAGTGCAAGAGAGGATCATCCATAGCGTAAACGTACCCATCCAGATGTGTTGGAACAGTTTATTTGGTCATACGAGTTGCAGAATGAAATTTGCACCACTTTGCAACTTTACACTACTTGCATCTGGCAAATTTTCCCTCCACTAAAAAGTCATCACCACAAGAAAATGCCTCTAAGATAGCAAAAATTGAGAGAGGTTTTTGTACATGGTCACAACACGATCCCATAGCCTCAGACGAAGAGTTGTAAGGTTCATGGTCTCTGAGAAATAGGCCTTCAAAGATTGATTCCTTTTAGCACTTTGGACTCTTAAGGGAAATCGCTGGTATAATGTAGCTCAAAGTGATTCGATGTATTTGGGTGCAAGGGAGGACTATCCCTAGCGAAAATGTACCCATTTGGACAAGTTGGAATAGTCTATTTGGTTGTACAAGTTTTGGAATGAAAGTTGCACCACTTTGCAACTTTACACTACTTGCATCTGGCAACTTTTCCTTCCACTGAAAAGTCATCACCACAAGAAAATGCCTCTGAGATAGCAAAAACCAGGAGTGGTTTTTGTATATGGCCACAAAAAAATCCCATAGTCTCAGACAAAGAGTCTGTAAGCATCACGGTCTCTGAGAAATAGACCTTCAAAGATTGTTGTCTTTTAACACTTTGGACTCTTAAGGGAAATTGTTGGTCCAATGTAGCTTAGAGTGATTTGGCATATTTGAGTGCAAGATAGGACCATAACTAGTGTAAAAGTACCCATCCAGACGTGTTGGAACAGTCTGTTTGGTCGTACGAGTTGCGGAATGAAATTTGCACCACTTTGCAAATTTACACTGCTTGCATCTCGCAACTTTTCCCTCCACTGAAAATTCATCACCACGGGAAAATGCCTCCAAGATAGAAAAAAATAAGAGAGGTTTTTGTAGATGGTCCCAACATGATCCCATAGCCTCAGACAGAGAGTCTATAAGCATCATGGTCTCCAAGAAATAGACCTTCATAGATTGCTGTCTTTTAGCACTTTGGACTCTTAAGGGAAAACATCGGTCCAATGTAGCTTAGAGTGATTCAGAATATTTTGGTGCAATAGAAGACCATCCCTAGCGTAAACGTACCCACCCAGATGTGTTGGAATAGTTTATTTGGTCGTACAAGTTGCAGAATGAAAGTTGCACCACTTTGCAACTTTACATTGCTTGCATCTGGCAACTTTTCCCTCCACTGAAAAGTCATCACCATAGGAAAACACCTCTCAGATAGAAAAAATTAAGAGAGGTTTTTTTAGATGGTCCCAACACAATCTCAGAGCCTTAGATGGAGAGTCTTTAAGCATCATGGTCTTTGAGAAATAGACCTTCAAAGATTGTTTCCTTTTAGCACTTTGGACTCTTAAGGGAAATCATCGGTCCAATCTAGCTCGGAGTGATTCAATGTATTTGGGTGCAAGAGAGGACCATCCCTAGTGTAAACGTACCCATCTGGACGTGTTGGAATAGTCCATTTGGTCGTACGAGTTGTGGAATGAAATTTGCACCACTTTGCAACTTTACACTGCTTGCATCTGGCAACTTTTCCCTCCACTGAAAAATAATCACCGTAGCAAAAACACCTCTGAGATAGCAAAAACTAAGAGAGGTTTTTGTAGATGGTCCCAACACGATCCCATAGTCTCAGACGAAGAGTTTGTAAGCATCACTATCTCCAAGAAATAGCCCTTCAAAGATTTCTGTGTTTTAGCACTTTGGACTCTTAAGGGAAACTAGTGGGCAACATAGTTAACTTCTTCACAAACTTGGTTTGAAGTAATTTCATTCTTTTTTGTGCATTTAAAATGGAATTTTAAGCCTTCCACCCTAAAATTGACCTCTAAATAACTTCAAAAACCTTAAATACCTCATTCTTAGTCATTTGTTTTGCAAACAAGCATTTTCATTCCAAGAGGCTGAGCTTTCATTTTTGCTTGTTGGATTGAATGTGGACTATGACACAATTTTTTTTTTTCAAAAATTGTTCAACATCATTGAACTAATAATTTATCACACATCTACTAAGAAACAAAGGAGTACCACAAACTAAAACACATTACACTTTGGTTCTCACTGACTTGATGTACTCTTCAACATCTCTCTTCTCTAAAAGTGACCTCTAAATCACTTCAAACACCTTAACTACCTCATTCTTATTCATTTTTTTTGCAAACAAGCATTTTCATTCCATGAGGATGAGCTTTCATTTTTCCTTTCAAAGAAAAATCTTCCTATGCCACTGTTACACTGCACAGGTAAACTAGGTTTTATATTGTGGACCTATATTAAGCTACCACTCTCAAGTACCAATGTAACAATGATACAAAATAACTTTTGAGACTGCAAGAAGACATCTAATAACTCTTGAGTGTACTAAAATAATTCTTATGATTTTTGAAGAATGTTGATAACTCTACTACATGAAGGTAATGAGAGATTACTTAGCAATGAAAAGCTTGAGGCATCTTATGAGGAAGTCATGCCAACCAAAGAAATGATCAAGTGTAAAGTCACAATTTGCAGCCATGGAACTAAACCTACTGAACCTAAAGAAGATGGTTGTGTTGTTGACCAGAAGAGCACCTCTGGATGGTTGTGTTGCTGACTAGAAGAGTACTTAAAGATTCAAAGGGAGCCTACTGAACCTAAAGAATATGATTGTGTTGCTGACCGGAAGAGCACCTCTAGATGTTGTTTCAGTTGAGGTATGTGATGAACACTTGTACACACCATAGTAATGGTTGGAGCCATTATGGTTGATATCATGTTGAGGAAATATCTAATATCACAATGAGATGATATTCTTCTTTTCACTTATAGTTGTAGCCATAGTACTAGGCATCACAATGAGGTGATTTTCCTTGTGCAACTGGAAGTATCCTCCCTAGCTAAGAGGGAGTGTTGATGATTATTGCAGCGTCAATCATATCCTTCCAGTGGTCTCTACATAAGAATAAATTAAATATAGCCAAAGCTATTTAATATATATATATATATATATATATATATATATATATATATATATATATATATATATATATATATATATATATATATATATATATATATATATATATATATATATCGATTTTTGATTAATGCTAATTCATCAAGAGATACGAGTTAATGAAGAGGTGCATTTATGAAGAGGTTGACATGCTTGAGGCATGATTTATGTCAAATAATATTTATTATTTTATGAAGGCTGACTTCTATCTTGGAAGCACAATATTTGAGGAGGCACATTCTTTTTGGAGGCTGGCCTATATTGTGAAGATTTGCATCTCTCTCAGCTTGTATATATATTAGATACATTTCATTGTTTTGAGACATACATTTTTCATACATTCCATTTTATATCAAGTGTGAGTTAGTGAGAAACTTTTCAAGTGTAGATCGAGTTATTGTGAGAAGGCTGAGGATTATCATTTGAGAATTACATCATTGTATTGTTGTGTTGGCATCAATCTGTGGTGCATATTATTAGGCCTCATTATTGGCCTTCATTGTAAAGGATTTTCTATTGTGATTCAATAATATAAGTGATATTATTGGCTAGTTTTTCTCCCTCAAGAGGGTTTTCCTAGGGTATCTACTGTGTTATTGTGTTTGATTTTCTGTGCATTAAATCTTATCATAAAACTAGCACAAGTAAATAGCTACATAGCGTGTGGAATGAGGGGGCAGCAGACCTGAGACCCCTTTAAAGTTTGTTTGAGTGCTTTCTTTTCATTTTTTGTAAGTTTTGTGCCAAGTTTCCTCAAAGAAATTTTTTCTCATAGAATTCTATGACAAGCTAATGCAATTGATAGTTGCTCCTAGTTATTAGTTATGTAATGTGAAGTAATTGCATAACTGCTTAGGTTGACTTTGTAAAAACTATATTCTTATTGAAATTTTTTCATCTATCAGCATCTAGTTATTACTTATGCAATGTGAAGTAATGCTTTGGATTTGAAAGATGTGCAATGCAATGTAATCAACAATATAAATATAAAGTACATAATATTTAACCATTCTTTTTATGCTATTGTACATTGATATTTAACCATTCCTCACTTGATTAAATTTTTAAAGATTTTAATCATGCACATGAGGAGGAAATTAAATTTTGATTGTCAACTTCTATATATATCAAATTATCCAATAATCAAGTGTATGTCCATATACAAAAATGGCATCAATGCCAACTCAAACAAAGTTTTACAATATGTGGCATATGCCATATCGGTATCTATTCAAAATTTACATGCCAAAATGTATATCTCATCCTAAACTACTGGTGGATCATCAAATGGAGCCTCTTTGAAGCACTCGTTGGCTTTGAAGGTAGTTGCACAAGAAAAAGTCAAACCACAATTGAGATTAGTTATACTATATAATTTAAAATTGAATAATTAACATAAAAATCAATACACATTGAATTATAATTGAACTCTAAAATTGAAATCTTGATTACCTGAAATATATGCCTCTTTGAAGGGTCAGAGTCCTAGAATATACCCCTCTCAAAGAACTAACCAAACCAAATTTTGTAACGTCAATCTATATATGTGAACAAAAACATGAAATTGATCCAAGTTAGCATAGAATTGTCAGTAATAAGAACATATTTACCAAGCACAAAATAAAATAAACACATACCTCTTTAGGTTGATCTTTTTTTATATCTCCTTTAAGTGTTTCCACACCTCCTCCTTCAGGTGTTTCAATAGCTCCTCCTTCAAGTGTTTGAATACCTACTCCTTTAGGTGTTGTGGCACTTATCAACAATGATGTATAGCTCACAACCACCTATACATAAAAATTACAAGTACATATGAAACTACAAATCTATGTCAATGTATGCATAATCAATAAAATATCTTATAAATATTAATTCAATCAAATTTGAGTTTAATTACCTTTCCCTTATCTAACATTGTGTGTCCATAGTCTAGAGAGTGTTGCACCTTGCTCACATTAGGTGTTTCCTACAAGCAGCTCTAGAATAAGATAAACATATAAGTTAATATATAATTTCATTAATGACAAGCAAGTATACAGTAAAAATATGTAAATAAGTGAGTGGGAAAATGCATATTGTGTGTGTCTCGAGGCCAAATGAAATGGCCCTAAAGATGCTATCAGTCACCCATGTGATCTCCTCCTCAGACATTAACTATTAAATAGACCATGTAAATAAATATTAGTAATTGATACTATCTCTTATTAATATTCATTTTTTTTAAAATGCAAGTTATGAATTTACACCTTAAATGTTACATGCGTAATTACTCCAATGTCCACCTCTCTAGTAGGAGAGGAATTTATAGGGTGTGCTCCACTCCCCTGCGTGTGATCTGCTATAATCCCCACATCCCGGATGTCATAATCAGAAGTGTCTAATGGCTACTCAAGGGGCTGTATAATAGGACCCAAACATATTTTTTGGCACGTATTGCAAATATGTGGCACACAAATATGTGGACCCAAGGAGGATGTTGTAGCAGCATTGGATCCATCACCAAGATCACCAGACTGTGGCTAAGCTACTAAAGAAGCATGGGAAACCAAAAGACCACTCAAAGAGTGAATGGACTAGATAGTTTGTGTGGTTGTATCCTCTATAATATCTGGATGTTGTACTGGAGGTGGCGAAGGAAGGGGAGGATGGAGAACATGTGGGCGTCCAACTACTCTAGCTACCCCTAGCCTATCCTGGGGCATACCTCCACCAACACCCTAGAAGGGTTTAATGTCAAAGTAATTGACATGATGCCCTAACAAAAGCTCAGTATATAATTTTTTAATAAAGTAAAAAGGTACATCAAGATTATTGTTGGGTGGTTTATCAAAAACCATACACCAATGATCCCAAAAGTTATCTACTATGCCCCTGTGTGTGCACCATTTTATAGAAAGTTTTGGTTTGTTAACATTAACTAGAAAACCAGTGTTGGGGTTAATAAATAAAGGGGCTATTTGGGCTTTTGTTATTTGGATATTTTTCACATCATCATAAGACAATCCACATGCATAATATTTCCTCATGGTTTCTCACCATGAATGAAATGCATTATGTTGGGTGGAGAGGGTTTCTACATTTGTAATTATTCCTATCAATGTGGTTGACATACAGGATAATCAAGGTATTTTCTTATAAACATCACAAATGCCCCTCAATTGCTCCAATTTTTCATGAATTAAGTCTTCAATTGATGGTTGTGGAGGTGGTGGAGCATTTGGCATTTCTACATTTTGATTCTCAGCTGGTGGATTTTCATTCTCAATTGGTGGAATTTGTGCATTCTCATTCTCGACAGCCATAATGCCTGATTAAAGTTAAAAAATAATTAATCTAAAATTAGACAATATAAATGAAACACTATTTTTAAATCAAAATCCATTAAAAACATTCATTTTTTATCAAAATCCTTTCTAAACTCAATTGTTTCATAAAAATTCAATCAAAAACCCTATTTTGAAAAAAAATCCACAAAAAACATTCATTTTTTTAATCAAAATCCATTCTAAATTCAATTTTTTCATAAAAATTCAATCAAAAACCCTATTGTGAAAAAAATCCACAAAAAACATTCTTTTTTTTAATCAAAATCCATTCTAAACTCAATTTTTTCACAAAAATTCAATCAAAAACCCTATTTTTTAAAAATCCACAAAAAACCATATGAAATTATTCAAATCTAAATCAAAATTGAATCAAATCAAATAAAAATAAAAAAACTTACCTTTCCAAATCAGATTTTTCCCAAATTGGATATCCGTTATGTGAAGAAGCCATGCATTGTGCGCCTAGGGGTTCTTCATGGTCAAATAACTTCAAAACAATGACTGAATTTTTATATATATGTTTTTTACAAATCATATATCCGATCCAAATCGAATATCCAATTTGTAAAACTAGGTTTGGTGTTTGGTATGGTGACACCCGAGCCTAAAAAAAGTCAACACGTTCTTTTCACATTTTTCGGTCGATGAAAGACATGTTTTTCTCATCATTGCCACTTTTTGGCCCACTATGATCCTCCACATACCCAATAACAAAATTCCAATGCTCTCTACCAAGGTTAGATATAAACCTTCTTAGAACTCCCATTGCTTGAGCTACATCTGGTCTAGTGAAACCCATTGCATACATCAAACTACCAATGACACTAGCATAAGGAACCATACACATGTCCTCAAAATCATCATCAAAATTAGAACACATATCTAAGTTCAATATATTATTAGCCAGAAGTTAGTTTAGCAAAAGGAGAGAAAATTTCACCCAAACCAACTCCCTCTCTCTAAGAGTGGCCCTTAGCCACTAATTTGGCCATGTACTACTCTAACCAACCATATTCTCTAAATTTATTTTTAAATACCAACTTACATCCAATGGGATTCCTTCCTTTGGGAAAACTAACAGGATCATAGGTGTCATAACTATCCAAAGCTATCATCTCCTCCTACATGGCCTACAACAAAGACTCACTTTCCTATTAAGAGAGAGCCTCCCTGAAAGATCTAGCCTCATCCTCAATACTCAACAAATAAAATGTGCAATGGTAATGTGATGGGATATACTTGTCAATTATTTTTTGTTTTTTTGTGGACCTCCTCAAGGTAGGAGTAATGGGCTCTACCTATTATTCTTCTTCTGTGTGCTCATCCTACAAATCCTCTAAAGCATTTAAACCCTCTTCTTCTTCTCCATCCTTAGATCCATTTGATTATTCTTCCAAATGTGCATCTTCCTAATTTTCAATATTTGTCTTGTTTTATCTTCCTCCTTTATTTGTCCTTCTCCTGAGTAAGCTCTAAACTCCCTAAAAATCACATCTCTAGACAAGATTATTTTATCATGGGTTAGAGAATTTCAAAGCTTATAACTTTATACATTCTCACCGTAACTAATGAATATGCATTTCTAAGATTTTGGATCCACTTTAGATTGATTATCTTGAGGAAAATGAAAAAAATCAAAACAACCAAAGACCCTTAAGTGTGAAACAAAAGGATTTCTACCTATCCATGCTTCATAAGGATTTTTATCAACAAGACCTAAACAAGGAGATCTATTAATCAAATAACAAGTAGTACCCACTCCATATGATTACTAGGAGCTTTCTTTAGGCCATAGGATATTTCTACATAGTTTGGTCTAAAATTTGATTAATTTTTTTGCATCAACTCCATATGAATACTAGGATCTTCCCAATTGTGCTTTCATGTCTTAGTTGTTTTAACAATTTTGTTAATAGTTTGTATTCTAAATTAAGTGTTCAAGTTCTAGGTTTTCCTTGTTCTTATGTATATTTTGTGTCTATATATAATCTATACATTTTCTTGTTTTATCCCTTATTTCCTTTTCCCATATTCTTTATTTGTCTAGTTTACTCTCTTAGATATTTATAAATTATTTCTCTAATTGAAAGAAGATGTACATCCCCAACTAGAGCCATTGTTTACACCTTATCTAGGAAATATTATTTGTGGCTCTATGGGCTACTATTTGTCCCTTAATACTTATAAATAATAAGTGAAATTGTAATTGGGGTTTTTTGTTCTGTATACAAGATTATTCTTTGTGAACCCTTAGTCTTGTGATATGGATCCATGTACTTATCTAATATTTTTATTTAGTTTTACAAAAAAGATTCAAGTTAACCTCTTTCTCAATCTTCTAGCCTATATATGAATTTTTACTACTATTTCTTTATTGAACTCTCCATTCATGTTAATGACAACTTGGTTCAAAATGCCTATCTTGTGTCCTATACTCATGCAATTTACTCTTTTTATGCAATGACTTTTTATTCATGGTTTCTCTTAACTTAAATGTTTCTCTTACCTTTATTCCATGACCAAGTATGAAGATTCTTATTTAGTGCACCAACCATATGCAATTACATATGTTTTCTATGATCAAGAGTGAAATGGAATAAATCATAATATTACAATTTGAGTTGTAAAAAAAATTCCTCTAATGTTGATTATGTGTCAATTAATGTACTCCATCAAATGTATCCATTATAGTTTAGCATTTAAATGGAAGAGATAAAGGCAAGTGTCTACTAGTCTTTAGGAAAATTGATCTGAGGTGTGTTGTTCTTATTTTTATATTCCAATTAAATAAACATCCATACATGATCACATTATAAAAATCTTGTTACAGTTTACTAAGTGACCCAAATATTTTAAGTTTGGTCTAGGCTAACATTGTCTATTTGTCATGGATTTATAAACTAAGCATACATTTAACTATCTATTCTATGTGCATATTTGTCATTTGGCCATGTTGGAATAATAAAATGTACATGTGGGTGACTCTTTATATTAGTTCATTTCTTGCTAATCATTAATATTAGGTTGCTTCAATTTGAGCCACTAGATTTATTAACCTTTTAGCACACCAACTAGTAGAGATAGAAGGTGTGTAGGATACTTTTAATGAATGTTTAGCCTTATGTATTATTACCCCATTGGTAGGCATGTGTGTGAAAATCACTCAAGTGGTTCCATGTTATATGAAACTAATGGGAAGGCACCACATGGTTTCACGAGGCAAGTTTTGTTTTCCCATCTCATTATATGGGGAAGTTTAAAGTGGTGTCTACTTTGTGGTCTTGGAGCCACATGTTTACTTCTTACTAGATCATTGTAAATTGCAAAAATATTGTTCCACATTTTTTGATACACCATTTCATCCCTTTCCATTGATCTTATGACTATTAACGTGAGTCATTAGATCTAGTTACAACTTAAGACAACATGTCATAAGTTAAAGAATGAATCCACAAGTTGTTTGAACACTTTGTTTGACATGTCTTTTTAACTAGCCAAGGGATGTTTATATGGAAGCATGTAAGGAATCTTTATTGACTAAGGGTTGTCTTTTGTAATGCATACTTTGGTCCATTGGTAATAATCAATCTATCACAAGTAATATATTGAATCAATGAGAAAATAATATATGGAAGCATAATATATCTCATTAACTTGCATCAACATTGCATTAATACATAATATAAGGAGACATCATCATAAGCATTCAACATTCTTGTAATGTGTGTGTTTGATCTTTAGAAAATAGTGATGGATGTTGACTAAGACTCAAAGAAGAACCATACTCCAATCTTTGCATAAGAGACTCCTAAAATGATGTTCTTTAAGACTACATTGTGTAAAATCAAATATCATCTAGAAGAACATAGACTAGTAAAAATAGAATCACAACGAATCAAATAAAATTGCACTCCCTCAAACAAAATTGCATGCAATTGCATCTTACTACAAAATAGAAAAACAAGTTTATTGCAACACTTATATTGATATCCCATTCCATAAACAAAATCACAATTATTAAACATATTGCATAATTACACTTTTTTCTGTATAAGAGCTAAACAATCATAACCTTTGATTTCATTTATTACTTTAAGTTTAATTTACATGACTTACGACATAATTTATTAAACCTAGATTTATAGGTTGAGGGGCAATTAGGGTTTTTGATATCCGTTTTAGCCCCAATGAAAGAAACAGCAACAAAAGATTCCTTGCGGCTCTCCTTAACGTTTACTGTTTGTTATGGCGTGGTCTTTGTAGCCGAGCACACGACACCCTCATTCAACACAAATGTGATTTGCACACGTGGATATATACTACTATGCTTGATTCCTGCCCGCAATGAACCTTTTCAAAAAAAATAATATTTTTTTATTATTATTACTTAATCAAATTGGTCGTAGGAGCATGCAAATGTCCCAACTTCTTTGACGGACAGTATTTTATTTAAGAATCCTTGCAAAATGGCACGTTTTATTCTGACAAATGTTCTTGTTGAATGAGATAATAGATCTGACTGGCGGATGAGACGAGCTAGCATGCGTAGACCTGGTCTACTTTAAGATCCCTATATATTGGGTTTTCGCTGCCACTAATCATTCGCTCATCATTTCTCCTTCGAAATCTTCATTATTGGGAAAAAGATTGAGCCAGTCGAAATTTTCATCATTGGGAAACAGGGGAAGAAGAAGAATACTAACCATGCATATTAGATGCTTCAGTGCAGTCGAGAAGGATAAGTGTCGAATAGTAAAGATTATGAAAGCAGATGGGGAGGTGATAAAAGTGTGGAGTCATGTCAATGCCAAGGAAATACTTGGCGACCATCCAGATCATGAAATCTTTGAAGCAGATCAGAGTCGTCGATTGAGTATGCACAGTCGACCCCTTTCTCCAACCACGCAGCTTCGACCAGGTCGCCTCTATTTTCTCATTCCCCTCCCCATACAGCCCACACCCTCTTCCACCTCTTCTCAAGCCCCACGACAACAGATATCTCGTAAATCTGTTTCCGATGGAAATTTAGCGACAGATGAAATAAAGTCGAGATTGATTTCGTCGAGCGATAACGGATCCACCGTGCGTCTCAGAATTCGACTTAGTAAAGAAGAAGCTTCTGCGTTTCTGTCGGTCGACGGAAATAAGCTAATGGGAGATCTACTGGCTCCCTTAATTCAACAAGCAATCAAAAACAAGCAGCAGAATTCATGGGATTCGCTTCCGCCGCAATGGAAACCTAGTCTCGAAACAATATTCGAACAGCTGAGCCCACGTCTGTGACGCTTCCAGACAATAATGTTGTTTATTGATATACATATATTGAAGGTTGTTGTATAGAGCCGTAATTTTAGAGTTCTTCGTTTTGACTTGTTCCTCTTCCATGGTTCCTTCTCCTCCATCTCTTTTACAGTATCTTGGTTTCTAATCTTCTGTATATTTATCTTCTACTTCATTCTAATAATAGATTATAGAGGATGATTTCTGGAATTATGAGGTTTACTCTTGAGAAACTTAAATTTACGAAGACTGAAGTAATTGAGTTTTTTATCTATTAACTCTAACATTAACATTGAATTTCAATTTACATTTGTTTAGTAATGATTAACTCAGCACCCTTGTGGATTCAACATAAAGCATATGATTTCAATGTTTAGAAGTTCTTTAATCAAGTTTTTCATTAAACTCTTAGGAAACAAAAATAAAAAGTATACCAGCTTTAAGTTTCTTGACATAAATCTTATTACAAAATAGGATTATATTTTCCTTTTAATCTTATTTCTAATTGTAGAAACTAAACTTCTTTCCAACACAAGTTATTTTAGAATTAAAATTGTATTGAATTTGTTTGCCACTAAAGTTATGTATAGTAGTGTGTAACTAAAATTGGAGTATGCAAATTAACTAGCTAAGTTAACCTATTTATTCACAATTAAATGTAACAATTGCATTAAGCATAAAAGATTAGTAAACATTAATGAAAACAAACAAATTTCTCATGAACAAAAATGATGATGGTTAGGTTAAGAAAGATGCCCCAATCATTCAAAGGAAGAGTGACTACGAGGAAGGATGATAAGGATGGTGATTCTCCCTCAAGAGGATAGGTGGATTTGGGAGAACATATGTATACTCTCAAAAGAATGATAATGTACAAGGTAAATGAGAATAGATTGGAAGGATATGGGACAGGTGTTAAAAGGGATGGAGAGATAGTGGATAGAAGATGAAATTCCTAGTTATGTTGTATTATATTAAATAATCCTTATTTGATATGCCATCAGATGTTATGCACCAATGTATAAGGAACTAGGGTGATGATGTGTCCCTTGCATAAGAAAAAAAGTCACATGTCACCCTATGGCATATAACACCATAATATCCAGAAGACCATGCTATTGTTATGGAAAGTGGGCTACAAGGACTAATTTAATGCAAGAAAAATGATAATAGATTAGAAAAAAGGAAAGAAAGACTAACTCAATATGTGATTGATGCCGAGACCAAAAGACTTGAAAACTTTGAAAACTATGGATAAGGCAGACAATGAATCTGAATAAACACACAGTTCAATCACAACTGTACTTAAACCATTAATCACAGTAATAAATTTGGTGTTCAACTTAATTTTGTATTCATTCATGACATTAGTCAAGAAAGTCATTCACCTTGTTCAATTTGTTACCAATCATAATATAATAGTCGAGTTTATGAAACAGCAGAAGAAAATTGTCTGTAGAACAGTTTTCAATTAATAGTTGCACAATGTTTGAAACTTTGAAACATATTCTGATTTGAGAACTTTGTGTGAATCAACAACATTATTTACAATCAAATTTTGCACATATTACCAATGAAAAAATATCTACGTAATTTCATTTCTTGCCATTAGCAACGCGCCAATTTCATCTGTGTCATTAGTTGACTCATTCCAGAAAAGTTACAACTCTCGGGGCAGATGGGAGTTGTATGTTTTAGTAGCCATACATATATCTTTTCCTACAAATCGATTCAGAAATAGGAATAACAACTAAGGGAAGGGCCTAAATTCTTGGGGTAATTTGCGAATATCGTACCCTTCTAATAATCCTGTTCACCAGCATAGCTAGAACAACTAGCATGTTCGTGGTATTGAGTGTGGTCCTCCATAAGGGAGGGATAGCAAATTGGTTAAACAGGAATGTTGATCTACAACATAAATGTTAGTATCTATTTTGTAATTTTAATTTCTAAAAAACACTTTTGAATAGTCTGATTTTCATTGGGCTGAAGATTTTCATTAGGCTTCTTCAGCCCTGCTTTTCCCATTTGGCAGGGACTCCAGCTGCAGCGCAGCTCTCGTTTTTGTTGAGAAGATACAAAAGTCTTGTTTCAAGTCTTGTTTCAAGTTGAAGAATCTTGTAGCTCTAAAATCCTAATATTTAATTGGTCTAAATTTCAAAAAAAAAATTAAATTGAAGTAGCAGTTGTAGGTAGATCGGTTTTCGTTCAATATATATAATCCCACTAGCTGTTAAAGTATGCTAAGAAAAGAAAAAAAAATCCAAGGAATTTTTCAAACCTACTACCTAAAATCTCTTGCTCCATACACAAAAATCGTGAAGACTACATCAAACTGCTTCCTAGGATCATGTTTTTCTGGGTGATATGTCAGAATAAAGTGAGCAAAACTTTGGCATGCACAAGAAAAAATGACTGAAAGAGAAATAATTCTTATCTTTTGCACAGAAAAAGAACTAGTCATTTATCAAAAAGAATAAGCTGGTCATGCAAGGAATTTGTCTTGCATTTGGTGCAAAATCACAATTCCAATTTTAGAGTGGATTTACACAGATGTAGTTAGTTTGAAATTCTCTCCAATTTCTTGTTTGTTTTCTTTCTTTTTATAATACAGGTAGAAAATAAGTTATGTTCTATTTTAATTCATTAAAATTTTAATTTGGAATATCAAAAGGGGAGGTTATATGGGATTTTAAAGATGAAAATTTTGTGTTAATTTTTTATTTGTTTTTCATTCACTTAGAAAATTATCATTATATTTCTGAATGGTGTATTAATTTATGGAAATGGAGAAGAAATAATTAGAAATTTCACTTCTTAAAAGAGGAGACCAATTCTATGATGGGTTATACACTCAATAAAAAAGATTTCAGTGGATCAAACTATTGACAGTGGACTTTACAAAGATTAAAGTGGTCTAAGCTTGTAAAACAATAACATGTACTTCAAAATTTTCATGGTTTAATAGAAGTTATTTTCATAGATTACCCAAGATAGCCTCAACTTTCCAAGAATTACAACTAAAAGTAAAACAGATTTGAGATTTTAGAGAGTACAAAAAAGTCATTTGACTGGATGGAGAGATAACAAAAATTATTTGACATTTTTTAAGAAGAATTAACAACGATTCTGCAATACCTTGTCTAACAATTTACACAAATATAATTGATCTCAATGATTAAAGGAAATTAAATCTCAAAATTGTCAATGAAGAAGACAAGGATTGTGAATACAAAAGAATATCATTAACCTCCTTAACTTACTAACATACAGATTAGTAGAGAACATACTAAATTAGCAAAAATTTAATACTATCTCATTACAATCTTCTTAATTATGAAATCTTTTATGAAACCTATAGAACCTGCTTTATAAGTCACATCAAAAATAAAACTCATTTAGTTGTTAAAAAGTGTTTATTGGAAGTTCTTCGAAATTCAAATATATATCTGGTGTGACATTTTTATTTACCATGATTTAATATCATTTTGAACTATGGGTGAATGCAAGGAAGAGTATTGTATTTACATCACAAAGTAAGCACATAAATATTTGAAGGAGAAAAAGGGAAAGATAAGGCAATGCAAGAGGAAGAGGGAAAAAATATTAGAAATATGTTATTTGCAAACCAACCATTGTTAAGTAGAAATGTCATCTTCAAACATCAAGTAAACATAAGGTAACCATCATTGTATCACATGCACAAAAGGTAACCAGTTAATTCTTTCACAATTAGTGCAATATTTTGTTGAAATATCTATAGAAGTAAAACAGTAAACTGAAAAATAGTAAACATATTGTTGATATTTGTGTTCTTTAATGTGATGTCCCCTGCAAACTATTTCTATTAATCTTCAAATTATTTATTGTATTTATACGCAACCTTGGTAGTGATCTATGGTAAAATACATAAATACATTCAAAGAAAATCTGATATTTGATGCGAACTATCAGATTTATGCAACTAGAAAGTGAATAGATATAACATTTGATATAGCCTACTAACTATCTCTACAAAATATGACTACCAATAGTGAATGAAATCAACCAAAGTTGGCTGGTATTGACATGATGTGATGGTTTATAGGTGGCATTGTTGTTCTTGCCACCAAGGTTCAAACCCCATTGGGGTGGTATTGTTGAATAGTTGTAGCCGGTTCATAGCTCCGGTCAAAAGCGTTTACCCCTTTATTAAAAATAAATAAATAAATAAAATCTACCAAAGTTGATACTCTGCATTTACTTGAACAACATTTGATGTAATTTCTTAAATGCAAAGATCGATTTTACTTTTTCTATAATAAACTTTCAGGCTTATTTCCAATCAAAACCTAACACAATATATAACATATTGCCTAATTAATTAATTTATAATTTATTAAACTAGATCACTCCCTTGCCAATCAAAGATACATCTAAATACCATCGCTTCATCCAACACAAATGTGTTTGCACACACGTAGATATATACCACTATGCTTGATTCATGCCCGCCATGAACCTTTTGAAAAAAAAAAAAACAATTTTATAAAAAAAAAATTGATCAAACTGGTCGTAGGAGAACGCAATTGTACCACTTAATCGTAAATTTTACTTTGACTAAGAACAATATTTTATTTAAAAATCCTGGCTAAAGGGCAGGTTTCATTCTGAAAAATAGTCTATGTTGAATGAGATAATAATTCTGACCATGGAATAAGAGGGGGTGGCTTGCGTAGACCTGGTCTATTTTTAAGATTCCTATATAATGGTTTTTTACTGCCAGTGATCATTCGATCATCATTCGCCCTCCAAAATTTTCATTATCGGGAAAAAGATTGAGCCTCTCGAAATTTCATTAGTGAAGTGGGGGAAGAAGAATAATACTAGCCATGCCTATTAATTGCTTCAGTACAGTTGCGAAGGAGAAGCGTAGAAGAGTAAAGATTATGACAGCAGATGGGGAGGTGATAAAAGCGTGGAGTCCTGTGAATGTTAAGGAAACAATTGACGACTATGCAGATCATGAAATGTTTGAAGCAGATCATAGCGATCGACTGACTATCCAGAGTCGACCACTTTCTCCAACCACGCAGCTTCGACCTGGTCGCCTTTATTTTCTCATTACTCTCCCCATGCAGTCCACACCCTCTTCCACCTCTTTTCAGGCCGGTCGACTACAAATATATAGTAAATCTGTTTCCAATAGAAGTTCAGTGACAGATGATATTAAGTCGATATTGATTTCCTCGACTAATAATAGATACACCGTACGTCTCGGGATTCGACTAAGTAAAGAATAAGCTTGTTCGTTTCTATCGGTCGACGGAAATAAGCTAATGGGAGATCTAGTGGCTCCCTTAATTAAACAAGCGATCAAAAATAAACAGCAAAATTCATGGGATTCGCTTTTTAAGATTTTGGTTTGCAATTATTTTTTATATTTTTTCTTTATTTCATTAGAATGACGAACTATAGAGTGTGATTAAAAATATTGATGTTAAAACCTTGCACATAATTTTATCCAAAATCTTTTTTAACTCATTACAATGAATTATGAATTAAGATTTGAGAGGTTTCCCAATTTCGCTTGACTTTTAGTTTTGCATATGTCGGCATTTTCTTAGAGGATCAAAAGGTTAGAGAATTTATATTGTCTTCAATGTCATTTTTGATGATCTACAAGACAACATTGTTGTTTCTCCATTGGTCACGAAATACTCTATTATTCATTTCTTTCCACGACTACCAAGTGATGAGACAAGGGATTTAGATGATCCATATTTCAAAAATAACAGAATTTTTGTAGGGGGAACAAAAATTCAAAGAAGTAGAAAATTCTCTAAGATGTTGGGGGAAAATCTAGAAGATTAGTAGGTGGTATAAGACCTCCTCCCAAACCCATTTGGCAAACTCATGGTAGCAGAACAAATGGTTATTTTTTTCTTCCATTTTACAACATAGAATACACTTGTTAATGAAGGAGAATCACCATTGATTCAGGTTATCAATAGTGAGGATTTTATTATGCATAACAACCCACCAACAATAGTTGATTTTAGGTATTACATTGTTGTTCCAAACCATGTTCTAGTTAAATGTAGAATCATCCTTATCTTCCACAATAAGAGCATATACAAACTTGACAAAGAAGTTCCTAGAAGGGCTAGGAGACCAATAGTAGGCATCCCTCTTATCAAGCCTAAAGAAGCAACAAGAACCAATAATATTGTTCAAGCTATTCACTATTTCTATCCAAGAATTTTGTTGCCCACTTCTCAAGTTCCTTCCTCTTAGCTGACTCTCAAATTCTTTCCATGAGGTATGGGGGCTATTCCAACTAATGTGCCAATGTATTTTGGTACCATTTAATCTTGTAAGTGGTTCCCTAACTAGATCTAGACTTTGGACAAAGGATAAGGAAATACCTTCAATCCTCTTATCATTCCAAAAGTATGCACTCTTTCCATCTCCCATATTCCAAACTACCCATACTCAAGAAGATTTCTTTTTTAAATATTAACTAGTTTCAAATAATAGAGCCATGAGGAATATAAGGAGAAGAAAGAAAGCAACAAGGATCATTTTTCACCAAGTACTTCACATTGAGAATGTGAACCCAACCAGATTGCTTCCTTGCACTAGAATCCAATTTTGGAAAGCAATCCTTTATTGAGTTGCTTCAATCTCCCTAAGGTATGCTCAATAGTAAAAACATAGTATTCAATAGAAGGCCAATTATTTTAAGCAATTTGAGAAAAAGCTAGTTTAGACATTGAACTTCTTGGATTAGCATAACATCATTTTTTTGTTCCATAATACAAAATTTTATCAGATATTATTTGTGTGGGCTATTCAACCCTTGACATTCTAAGAGATGGTCTTCATAATAAAATAAAAAGGAGTAGACCTTGTGGTACACTTTATTAGGATTTGACAAAGGGGTTCAAATCTAGAGGGGATTTTAGAACTTACTTTCTCAATGTTTTAGATCCTGAAAGCTCTAAGGTCCTTTTTTTCCAACATTACATCTCTTGCTACTTATCTTCATCTTGTTTCTCTTTTGTTTACAATGTGAATATGAGTCCATTCCTCATCTTGGGATGAATTTAAGGTAGAATCAAAGGTCAAAGAGGTAGTGCAGCAAGGCTAATAAGAGGAGAAGATTCCACCAACCTACCAAAAGTAGCCTTATCCTCAAATAATAGAGGACTTGAATACACCCCAACTTACCTTGCAAATTATTTGTAGTTTTTTGTTCTTCTAGGAGAGGATAGCTGAATGAGAGTACCTTGAAATTCCCCTTCATAGGGTCCTCTAACATTTATCTTTCCTTTGTCACTAATTCATCCAATGTTGATATATTTTTTTCACCATTAGGCACCCCAGCTAGGGCCACAAGCTAAATTAATTCTAGAAATTTTGGAGATGAGGACTCAAATTACCACCTTGAGAGGGAGGGGGCATTTGGAACCACCAAATATTTAGGGGGAAGGCCCTAAGAAGTAAGGGAGGGAGGGAGAACCTAGTCCTCCAAAGAACCCATTGTGCTAGCAGTAATCAATATGAGAGCTACCACACTCAAAGGGTCTATGGTATTTATTAGAATTAGGAAGATCTAGGAGATGAGAAACAAGCACATGAATAATGCTTAAGATTGTATTTAGCTGAGTATTGACAAAGAGCTCAAACCCTCATTATAAAGAATGGGGATGAGCAAACACATGCCACAAGATTAGGAAATCACATGACATGGATTGAGGATTAGACTAAATGAGGATGAGCAAACACATGCCATGGATTGAGGAGAGGACTCCTCATCCTACAGTGGTGGCAAGTTTCTCTTGTCAATGCAAGGGAGAGGTGTTGAAAGAGATTGGACACCTCTCAAGTCGCCTTAGAAGATCTAGGAGACGAGAAACAAGAACATTAACAATGCATAAGATTGTATCTAACTTACTATTGACAATGAGCTCAAACCCTCATTATAAAGAATGAGGATGAGCAAATACATGCCACAAGATAAGGCAATCACATGTTATGGATTGAGGAGAGGACTGAATAAGGATGAGAAAACCCATGTCATGGATTGAGGAGAGGACTCATCATCCTGTAGTGGTGGTGAGTTTCTCTCCTCAATGCAAGGGAGAGGTGTTGAGAGGGATTGGACACCTCTCAAGTCACCTCAACAACCTTGACACCTCATGGGGAATGAGTCAAGGGTCAACTCCAATACCTAACTAGGCTTAAGTTAGCCTAACTATAGTAGAATACACTAACACCCCCCCTTAAGCATAGCTTAGGTGGCCATGTAGAAATGGGTCCTAACTACTAGCCATCTTAGGTACCCATTCACAATGCAAAACTCTCAGAAATAGAGAAATATATACAAAACTACCCCAAAAAGAGAGAAAAAAAAATGTACAAGTGAAAGAAGAAGAAAGGTAGAAGGAGGACTCAATAACCCCCAAGAACTACTTCTATCACAAAATTAAAAGAGATATTCCCCCCATAGGAGAGAAAGAGAGACTTGGAAGCCCCCCATAAGATATGTTGTAGTGCAGATAGATGCTCGATGAAGTATGTTGAAGAGAATCCATGAATGTTGAACCATAATTCTCCCTTTAGGAAGAAGGAAAACTATATAAGTGTGTAAATAATATTCCCATTCTTGATAGGAACATATAGAAAGAAGTATAAAGGCCTTTGAATTATGTACAAGATCCAAACACATTGATGATGCCCATAATGTCTTCGTAGAATGCTCAATGATCTCCAAGCCAAAGCTAATGTCTGACAAAGATTCATGAATAGGGACCACAAGGATCATAGATGTATGATGTTAACTAGAACCATAAGAATTTGATACTATCACTATCGAAGCTAAAGTAGGAAAGTCGTGCAAGAATATCTGAAGAAGACAAGGTTGATGAAAATTCAATGAAGCTGACATCAAAAAATTGATGAATGTCCTCAATGCTATCATCGTGATAAAGAAGGAGAAACTCTACAAACAAATGATGAATGTTTGAAAGGATGACATCTTGCTCATCAAGAGGACAAGAGTGAACCTGCAGAAGAGAATCTAATGTAGCCTTTAGAGAAGCCAAAGTCTCTGTTGAAATCTAGCAGGTGTAGGAGACTAAATAGTAGCCAATATAGGATGTGTAGAAAGAGGATAAATGGAAAGAGATGTCTCTGTGTCATCAAGACAATCAAGACTATTCTAATAATCAAGATCCTCTTTAGTATCATCGTCATAAAAAGGATCATCCTCATTATCATGGGAGAGAAGCATGTCTAAGTGGGATTATCTGGGAATGGAGGTTCAATGGGATCTCCATATATTTCCTATAGAGTGGTCCAGAGAATGTGAGGACATTCAATGTGTGATAGAGCCCATGATGTGTGGTCCCCAACGCTTAAACTGATTAATCCTAAGACATGATCATTTCTACTTTTCCATACATATTTCTGCCAACATGCAATAGGTTTAGGAATAATTGCAAACAAATGCGGCAATAAATGAATCCATCAGTAGTGCTTTAGGATTCACCACACCAATACTTATAGTTTCCTTCTCCCAAACTGATGATAGATGGATGATATCTAATTCCCATTTTTAGACTAGATAATTACCCCTTTGGAACTTTATTTCAGTTCATTAATTATAAAATGCGCTGCATAATCCCCCAAAGAAAAATACAAAAAATAGCTCTTTAATATAAGTTGAGTGAATAAATTTCTAATAAATCCCCCTTGATTTTTGGCACTTTATCATTGTGCATAAACAAATATTGTTCAATTGCACTTATAGTTTTAGAAAATGCATATCAATAAAAGAGGATAAAACAATTACATACAAAAGCCAAACTGCCAAGAGCAATATTCCTTCCAATATCATCGTTGTATTAACAAATCTATAGAATGCAAGGTATGTGCGTCGAAATAGGACATCAATTTATTTGACAAGGCGTATATAATCCCGCAATGCCAACAATCATTGCCCAAGACTCAGTCAAAAAGGACAACGAACTGTAGACGTTTATTGGAAGGTGCCCACCTATTTTGCAGGTTGATGTAGGTGAACGAGCGCAAGGATTGGATATAGAAATGAAAGAACATGCAGGAGTAAAAGAAAGAGAGTGTGGGTCCACAAATAGGTTTGCACAAACCACCTCTCTCTGCTACGCCCAAGAAGAGGTTGATGTCTCTACAAAAAGGTCATGGATCCCCTCTACGTACCTCTATGAGGCTGCGCCAAACATGGATCTAAGGAAAATAGCAGTGTGGGTAGGAATATCTTGGGGTGATTGGCCGCAAGTACTCTTCACACCACTTCTAAGGCTAGTGTAGCAAAATCTCCACTCGCCTGATCAAAATGCCATAGTCTTTGCAAAAACTCTTGCGTATGCCACAAACTATGCCTCCCTGCTTGAGTATGTCGCACCGAGCTCTATTGCACAGACAACAAACAAGGAATGTGTGAAGCCAAATGCGTGGAGATGGGCACGAGAGTCAAAAGGCATGTGTCCAAGTTGTATACAACAACTTTATCTTCCTATGTAGAATACAAACATTCCAAATTGCAAAACGCCCTTCCATCAACATTCACAGCCTGCAAATTGATCTGGTCGACCTGCAAATTGTGTGCCTGGGAGATTGTTTGCGAGATGTATGGTAGAGGCGTGTGACGAAGAACGTAGCCTTCAAACACAGTAGGGGTGGGATTGATTTGTAGGGGAATACATGGCCTCTAAAATTACTAAAATTGTTCAACTAATGGCTTCTAAATATCTCCTTCCAGCTCTAATACCATATTAGAATCAGGAAGATCTAGGAGATGAGAAACAAGCACATGCACAATACATAAGATTGTATTTCAAGCTTAGTATTGACAATGAGCTCAAACCCTCATTATAACAAATGAGGATAAGCAAATACATGCCACAAGATTAGGCAATCACATGCCATGGATTGAGGAGAGGACTAAATGAGGATGAGCAAACACATGCCATTGATTGAGGAGAGGACTCCTCAACCTATAGTGGCAAAGAGTTTCTCCCCTCAATGCAAGGGAGAGGTGTCGAGAGGGATTGGACACCTCTCAAGTCACCTCAACAACCTTGACACCTCATGGGGAATGAGTAACTTGGGTCAACTCCAACACCTAACTAGGCTTAAGTTAGCCTAACTGGAGTAGAATACAATACTAGTATTGGTAGACTCATTCAGAGCTACGGGTGACAACATTAAGGCTTGATTTTATAGAGAAACTTGATTTTTGTAATTATTTCTCAAGTGACCAAACTTGTTCCATATTTGGAAAAAATACCAACATTCTCAAACACAATAAGTCTTCGATAAGAGGAAAAATAGGTTTCAAATGGACCCAAAACCATTTACAACAGGTTTTGAATGGACTTGAAGCCATCAGGTTTTAAAGGGACCTGAAACCCACACCAAGAAGAACAAGCTGCCCAAAAGAAAGAATCAAAAACATCCATCAATGAAACAAAAACCCAACAAGCCAGTAACCAACCAAAAGTCAATAGGCTACCCAAAAAAGAACCAAGATTCTACATGAATCTTGACTTTATTGGTTCTAATGGGACCAGCAACCCACTACAATCCATTGGTTTTCACGAGACCAACAACCCATAACCAGGTTTCGGTAGGGACCTTAAATCCAAGAGAGAAGCCTACAACAACCAGACCATAACAAGCCAGCCACCCAAGTAGATAGGTCTCACCATACTACTAGCAGAAACAACTAAGTCATAGGTCTACAAAAGCAGAGCCCCAAAAGTAGACAAAACCTTGCCCAACAACAAATCCTCTCCCCATCTATAAGAGAGGTCATCACGAGAACACAAGGCTCCAATCATTTTCCATAAAATCCAATTGCTCTCTCCACCTCTATAGGAGACAAAACCCATCTCAACCAACCAACCATAGGCACAACACTCTTGCAAACTACCATTCCACCTTAATAGAAATGGGAACCCCCTCAATGGGTAAAGTAGGAAAAGACCTTCAACCATAGAATACACCTCAACCTGAGAGGGAGAGGACTCCACCTCCAAAGGAGAGGTCTTCACCTCAAAAGAAGACCTAGTATTCAGAGAGAAGGAAGGGACTACAATGAGAAGGAGAACCAAAGTAAGCAACAACATCAATAATAGTGGGGTCTTCAAAACTATCTCAGAGAACCACCCAGCCCTCAAAACCTTCAATACAGAATACAGTTGATCCAGCACCAACTCCATACCCATAGAATGGTCCATCCAAGGCATTAGCCCCCAAACACCACCAAAGAACATCAAAGCACATGGGGGAAAAACCATGAATAAAGGTTTAAGAAAGACACCTTCTCTCATCATGAAAAACTCATGGTAATGTCACGCAGGTCCACACAAAACCCAGCAAAGCACAGGGAAGAAAACATCTAAATTTGAGTAGCATAACCACTCCACCAAATGGGCCAACATCCCAAAATAGTCTCCAAACCAAGAAAATAGGCAATGAAACCTACCTGCCATTTGGAAACCACAACCATGCTGGAATTACCCCCAAAGGAGAGCCACCAATTAGAGAAAGCACAAAAGCTAAGAACACCCCAAAAAAAATGAGAAGAAGAAAGGCCCCACAAATAAAGCCCACAAGTCATCCTACTACACCAAGCAGAACCAAAAATAAGCCCCTTCTTTATCCTAGAAACTCCAAGGAAGCCCAAGCAAACCCACACTCCCAGCCAAAAGAAAGCCACAACCATGCCAACAAGCCACCAAATAGTGAATGGACAGAAGCAACGAACACTCCAAAAGAAGTGAGAAGAAGAAAGGACCAACAAATAAAGCCCCCAAGCCATCCTACTACACTGAGCAAAACCAAAAATAAGCCCCTTATTCAACCCAAAAACTTCAAGGAATCCCAAGCAACCCCACATACCCTGCAAGGAGTAGCAAAACGAAAGGGGCAACCACCCAATACCAAAACACCCAAAGGGAAATAGACTTGCCCCTCCAACAACCATCAAAAGCCAAAACAGCACTAGTAGCAGCAAAACCCCAACCCAGAGCATCAACAAAGTCCCCACCTTTAGCACCAACAGCCCCACCTGTAGGAACCAACCTTCTATCTTCCACCCATGTAGACGCCAGAACCAGCCCCTCTAGAAGCATAGCCCAAGAAAGTAGTGGCCAAAGACATCCACCATCCAAGTCGAGGTCATCATCGTTCATGGCTGCTTCTTCTAAAATTTTCAAAATAGCACCCCACCGCTGCTTCCCGCCTATCGTCATCTTGTAACTTTTGTTATTTATTTATTTGCACAATAAGTTGTGACCAATTCCCTAACCTAAGTGATCTTGGAGGTTAGAAATGTGTTTGTATGTTAGCTATGTATTAACGCACAATCTCATAAAAACCAAACAAGGTTTTTAGAGGGTAATTTTTTTTCTTTTTAGCAACTTACAAAAAGGAATTGGAAATACTTTAGAACATATTGCAGTTCAAAAATTCCAATGAAAAACTTAGAAATCAAATCCAAGTAGGAGCAACAACTCCCAAATCCTTGGAAGAGTTAAAACTTGATTACCATCTACACAACGATATGAGGTTCTTCAAGTTCTTGTCAAGAGCCCAAGGGGGCCCCACAAGAATCTTAACCAAATCTTCCTTGATGAAAGAATTGAACAAAAATAGGTCATCAACCATAGTACTTATGGTGACATTTTCATTAGGTTTCTAGTGCAAAGAAGCCCAATTCCTAACTTGGTGAACATTGGGGTGAAAAGCAAGGAACTTACCAACCAAACAGTTCTCCATTTCTATCAACATCACATTGAAAAGATTATCAAACATACTTATCACAAGCCCCTCATCTAAAATAGAGACATGGTGAATGAAACATGTGTTGGGAAAAGGGGTACATTGATTGATAACATTGTCCATAAAAGAAACAAAGTCATCTTCCTTAAAAAAAATAGTAATTTTTTCACCCACAACCTTGCAAGAAAGAGGGGATTTATGGGGGTCCCCCTCCAAAAACCTTGCTAAGGGGACCCTGCAAATGGATCCTAGACCAAAAAGAATTTTAAAGGAAAAAGAAAAAATAGGATATCAAAAGCTCATGAAAGGACCAACAAATCAATCACATGGAAGCAATGAGAAGTAATCTTAACTACTGATTAAAAACATACTACTCATAGGGTCATACTTGACTATACAAATATGTACAATTTTATATACACAAAATCTAACATTTTTTCTAAACCCTAAAAGTAAGATTTAAAATTTTATGGCTCCAAACCTTGTCATGCTTTATATGAAAATATGGTTTTTTATATCTTTTGGGTGTGATGGTGAGGTCCATTTTACACCAAAATGTATCATTTGAAAGATCTTAATCATTGTTTTCAAATAAAGGAAAGTGAATTATAGATATCGATTTCAGATACCATGATAGAATAGATGATTAAACCCCACAACTACCCAAAGATCACTTACAATCAAAACACCCGTTCACAAAAAAGAGAAGCAACTAATTTGTTATGAAACCTAAAATTTTATTAGATGTAAAAATAAATAATAATATAATATACAATGATAAATCCTTTTTATAGAGACAAGGATGAAACCCTAGAATTAAATTAGATCATGGCATGTGTGGCTTAATCATATGACATGAGATAAAAATGAAATCACATGACCTAAGTAAGTTTAAGTCTTGTAGTGTGAATAAAACCTAAAAATCAACTAGTTAGGTAATGTATCTTTTTCACACCAAAAATATTTTTGAAACCTTATGGATCTACCATGGAGTAGCTATAAAATATATATAAATTACTAAAAATTCATTACAATTACTTAGATTTTAGAAAACACAAGTGCAAACCTTAGAGGTTAAAAACTTTTCATCACTTTTTTTATAATTCTCTAGGTCATCTAAAGATACAAGAGAAGAGTATATTGGGTTTTTGAAAAACTTGTATGCAAATTATTAGCCACTCAAAATGTCTCAAGTTTAGAAACTAAAAAAATACCCTTCCACCCAAAAAGCTCAAATACCATGTTAAAATCTGTAGAACAAATGAAAACTCAAAAACTAGGGTATGAAATAAACACTATAAAATTGTAAATGCAATGATTAAAAATCAAAAATAGAATTACAAAGTCTTCAAAAGCGTAATGCAAATTTTCAAGAAGAAAAATAGCATTAGGCAAAGACAAGAGTATGAAGCGACATGAATTTAAAGTTTGTAAAATCAAGATATGCTCTAGTGAGTATAAATAGGTTAAGTGATCCATAATTAGAGTTTACAAATTAACTTGTAAATTAAATCTAATTACAATAATTTCCCGATCTAATACAGAATTGCGTGATTATGCCTTTTAACCGTTGAAATTACAAAATAAGTAATTAGAAATTCAAATACTGAATTTAAACTAGAGAGAAAATTGAGACAGAAGTGAGAAGAATGAGACAAAGGAATAGAAGGATCACAACGCGCAGATTGATAACGGAGTTCATCCAATGTGGACTACGTCTCCGGGTCCACTTCTCAATGCTGGGACCGCTTTATTGATATCGCCAAGAAAAATTATGCTTTGTTACAATACCCAAGCTCCAAGAACCTGCAATAATCTCTCCACAATCTCTCACTCTTTTACAATTTTTGGTGTACATAAACAACTTGTAAATTCTCCTCCAAAGAATTATTTCTCTCAAATTCTCTCCAAGAAAACTCTCGTACAAAATTCTCCACTCAATAATTTTCCCATATCCCTTTACAAAAATCACCCCTTTATATACACATTTATTTGCTAATATGGCTTTAACCATATTATTTTGCAAATATTGCATATCTCCGTATACAAGTAAAAATTCCAACCATTTCCCCCTTTTACAATAAAAATCACTAATATCCCGTTAGTATAACAAATTAATCTTTCAAAAATAAATCCACCTTTGGCTTTTATAATTCCAAGCCATACAATTAAAAAACGAACCCCTTTAACTATGGGCCGTTATAATTTTGGACTTGCATTATAATCTTTAAAAATATCTTTTAAAAGCCCCTTAATAATCTCCTTGGATATTTTTTAAAATAAACCCGTTAAATATGAGAAAGGTGGTTAAAGGGGTTAATTTGTTGAAATGCAAGTTTACGGGATTTTTTTCCTCTCCTTGTTTTATGGGCAAGGGAAGAGGATTTTAAGGGATAAAATCCCACCAAATCCTCCTTGAATTCATAAAAATCTTTTAATTTTTAAACCATACGTATTTTCTTTTAACAATATGGTTTAATCTATATTATTTTTCCACCATGTATCTGTCAACTCACCACTCTTGCCACATCACCACCTGCCACATCAGCTTGCTGATGTCATCAAAGTCAACCAAAGTCAAAATTTTGACCAACCTTTGACCAGCCGTAACTTTCACATACGAGCTCCATTTTTGAAACCGAATATAGTTCCAGAATCAGCACAATGAGCACTACAACTTGGCATCATTTTTGTTTCATTTGGAGACAATCAATTTTTTGCCTTTTTGAACCCTTGATTTCCCTATTTGACCGAACCTTTGACTGAGTATAACTTCTGCATGCAAACTCCTTTTGAGCCCATTAAAGTTGTGTCAGGCTCATGTCTGCGAGCTCTACACATTGATGCTTCTTTGGATGAATTTTGAGATTGTGAAATTTTCAGGTATTCTGGATCCACCTGGATCATTAAGTGAGCTAGAGGAGGTGGCAAATACAACCAATGTGAGGAATATGTCACAAAACTCAAAAAATAGGAAAGTTTAACTCCCATGAAAGATGCATGCACCTCACATTTCACTAACACTAATACTTGCTTTATTAACCTAAGACAACTTAAATGATAGTGTAAGAAACACTTACGTTGGGAAATAAAAACTTGCATTAACATAATTTAGTTAATAATAAATGCTTAAAAATGAGATTGGGGGGCCCTAACATTTTTATAGTGAATTTTTTGTTCAATTTCTTTCATATTTTTATCTTGAAATTTTAGTGAATAGATTATTTTTCCCACTTCAATAAATATTTTTTAAAAATAAATCATGATAGTCTCGTACATTTAAAACATGACTATTTGAAGGGACCTCCACTTTTTATTTTAACTATATATTTGAGATTTAAAATAAATATATTGTCTTGATGTGGAACCTCTCCTCTAGTGCATCATATTTTTTTAAAAAATTAATATATTTTTTTCAAAAGACAATTGATCTTATCTTTTGGTGGTAATAACTTAATTTTGGTAAAAGTAAGAAAGAAAATATAAAAAATAATCAAAACATTAAAAATATATATTTTTGAAAATTACATTTATAGTGCAAAACAATATTTTTTAAATCTAATAAAATGTTATTTACATGAATAGGAGTTAAGATAACATTATTTTTTTGTGAATTGGAATCAAAATAATGTTATATATATATATATTTAACTAAAATGGATCTAGCTAGAACTTTTATTTATTATCAAATTTGACTTTTAGTTGGAAATGTTTAAATTCAATTCTGCTAATATATTGACCAAAAGCGGAACACATCTTTATAATTTCATTCTAAAGGCATTTGTCAAGCTAATTTTTTATGTTTTTAATTATTAGCCTAAACATAAAGTTAATATTTTAAGGGGCATGACCTAGTAGAACATGTCCCTAACTATTCACTAGTCTTCTTGTAGTATTTTTAAATACTACTAGTCCAAATAACAAACTAGATAATAAAAAATCAAACAAATTGATGACTAAATGCACAAATTGTATCAAATCAAATCTATAATTTAAAAATCAAATTAATATTATAAAAAATCCACACCCATAAATTCAACTTTCCAAAAAAAAAACACACAAATTATTCTAAATATAAACAAAGTCAAAATCAAGATCTTTTATTTCTAACCCTATTTATATAATTTTTAATAGCATGTCAAAATTCTTCTTCTTCAAGTCTAAAACTAAATACTCATCAACCTTTGATCACGTTTAATTAGCCGATAGGCTATTCTGGGTGAGGAATCCCACCGGATTCGTCTGATGTCCGATTTTTCGGTGTCAGTTGTGGGTGCTCCGATGTTCCGTGTGCATTCATTTCAACCACAAATGATAGAAGTGAGGCCCCGTACTGTGCACAGTGGGGTAGGTATGGAAAGGATGGTCAAAGGGCATGGCACCCCTGTCCACTGACCATGTTGTACTCGCTGTGAGGAGTAGAAAAATGACATGGAAAAAGATATGGTGCGTATAGGAAGATGGACGCGCAGTCTCAGCCAGTTTGAGAGATGTTTTCATTAGAACGTGAGTAATTTCCACCTGAGAGAGGTGATGCTGAGATGAAGAAATTGAGAGAGCTTCAGACCAAACTAGCGAGGCTAAAGAAGTGCACATGGTCCGAGTAGGAAAGGTCAGACTCCCTAAACAGGAAGGAGAGAAACCGATGTAACCACGGTGAAGCATGGAATCCACCCGAGAGAGGCCAAGCTAAGACGTACGCCTGGAGAGAACAAGAGGTAATTGATTCGTAGCAGAAGGGGAACACCTGGACAGAGGAGGAGAGCCCAAACTAACCATGCAAGAAATAGAGCCTAGCGATGAAGAAAAATCCTTAACAGAGTGAAGAGGTGTGTTGAGGTGCAACCCCAAAATCTGCTTGCCAGGGGAGTCGAGAGGCGGAAGAGGAGAGGAGGAGGGAGTAGGTAGAGGAGGAGGGCAAGAATCACGCAAAGGGGAAATAGTGGGAAGGGGATGGATACAAAAGACTGCCTGCACACATGATAACACAGTAAGTGTAATCAATGGCTTAATCATTTTTGAAAATCAACTAACATTTTCCTGATGTTTAAAGCATGTGCCCTTGTACGAATTTTTGCATTAGTAATAGGGCATTAACTATATCTAGCACAACTTTAGTAAGCAATATTGCAATGTTATCTTACACATGAATGTTCATAAATAGTTGGATGGAAGTGATTTTCAAGGATCTATCTGTAGCTCAGTCAGATTCAGATTCTATGACATGATAAAGATAGGTTCTGCCACAAGATCCTTGGTGTCATTATATGGTTACATGAAAAATTTAAAAACTTGACTTCATCCCAGCCCTCCAGATTGTTCTCCATGCAACATTAGTTTTCAATGCATAGTTGATAGTAGTACAACAGTTGCAATTGTAAGAGAGAGTCAAAAAGTGTTGAAAACCCTTGGTTTCCAAGAATATGGCAAAATGGTCATCAAAGAGCTCCGCTTTATACTCGATAAGAAACTATTCATAGAACAGCTTACATACTAACCCCATGAACAACATTCCTTAACAACCCAATTGATTGATACAGTTGTTTACAAATCCAAATCAGATGCCTTGTCATCTCTTTGCAAGCAATCTCTACTTAATCACAATGCTTAAATGCAGCCAGTTCAGAGAATTGGTGATGCCAATATGGCATGTGTCAACAACTAAAGGCAGACAATGCGCATGCAATTTCCATTCTTTCTCCCAGAAGAAAACGGCCTTATAGGGTCTCATTTATAATTTCTCTTTCTAATATTTCAATATTGCAGAGGCCCACACATGGACTACAGCAACATAGTAAATAAATTTAATGTTTTGTAGTTTTAAAAGTAGAAAAACACATTAAATTCCAAAAAAACAATAAATGCATAAGCTATTCATTTTTTATTTTTATAATGTATTTACCCAACTATTCTTTGTTGTATACTGTCGTATTAGTGTGTGTGTGTGTGTAGTGCTCAATCATAAGTGCTACTCATTAGCTGGGATGTAATCAGAACACGAGTCAGTAAATCTAACCTACAAAAATATGGACCAATGTTAGATTAGCAGAGTTGAAACTCAAACAACTAGATTGTATTCAAGTTACTTTAACATGAATTGGAGACTTTAGGTGCCTTAAGGAAGAATCTATACAAGCTATGACTTCTAAACAAGGTCCACTACTCATCCCACACCTTGCTTACCTTAAAGATGAGGACTACCTGCTTCCTCCCAAGAATTGACCAGACACACTATGATTTCCAACTCTACCCCAGGAGACAAACATGCAGGTTTTTGGACAAAGTTTAGTAATTAAGGTTGGTACTCGTAACTTGCAAGTTGCAGCCATCCCGGCCATACTTACCCCACTGTGCATAGTACAGGGGCCTCACTCCCATAGTCCGTGGTTGAAATGAATGCGCACGGAACAGTAAGAGGACAACAGAGCATCCACAAACTGGCAGGGGAAAATCAGACATCAGACGAAACTGGTGATTGTAATGGCACCATTGTGACCATGCATAGATGCTTTGAGGGAGGGGTGTTCATTTTAGGAATTGTGTTTAATGCTGCCAATATAGATATCAAGTGAGATCTTTCTTGAAAGATTTTGTCAAAAATCAGCATTTATTGGTCGCGTGGAGGAGAGGTTTCTGCCATAATTCATATTAGGAAACAAATCAACGATTATCCTAAAATTAATTACCTATGCTGGAGGACTTTTGATCAAGGTATATCATTAACTAACAACAACTTTATTTGGTCCAATCAACCTTCTAAGTTACAGGCCTTCTTTCATTGTACAAAATATATTATGTTGTAACACCATTTTGCATAGCATACCAAGTTAAATTAAGTTTCGTTTGTTCATATTCAAATCTTCTCACATCCCATCGCCAATTGAATTTTCCTATAAATTGTTAATCTTACGAAAAGCAACTTACATTTTCTTGTGATTCCCCCGACCTCCCCCCACTCCCCCCGCCAACCCCCCGCCCTTCAATATATTACCAGAATATATCGTGCTATCGGCGTAACCATTGCACCCCGTTTGGGTGCAATCGCTAGTTTATTAATTGTCACTCCCACAAGTCTAAATTATCTTATTAGATCGGCCAAGCGTAAGGTCATTTTCCTTTACCAATATTTGGTGTGGATCTAATGTGAACGGAACTCCAATGTAAGATTCCTTGACCCGTTTACCGTTGTTGGTGGCGAGGCGTGGTCTTTCTTGCTAATTCAACACACACGTGGCTGGCAACACGTGGATTAAAGGCCACCGCAAAGTTTATCTACGTATATGACGACAAATCTTAACGTGCTTTTATGACCAAATTGGTCGTACGAGCCACCAATTGCTTCAACTAATTTAGTCTTTCAATTTACTTTGACTGCAACCCAAAACTTTGTTCCACCTATGAGGTCACAAATGACGTCTATGTTGAATCAGATAATATATCGCATAAGGCGGGCGTGTCTGCATATTTTAAGATCTCTATATAATGGTTATGGCTGCCACTAATCATTCGATCATCATTAGCCCTTTGAAATTCTCATTATTGAGAAAAGGATTTTGTCTGTCGAAGTAAGCAGACCAAAAAGAAGAACACTAACCATGCGTTTTAATTGTTTCAGTCCAGTTGTGAAGGAGAAGCGTGGAACAGTGAAGATTATGAAAGCAGATGGGGAGGTTATAAAAGTGAGGAGTCCTGTGAATGTTAAGGAAATACTTGCAGACTATCCAGATCATGAAATGTATGAAGCAGATCATAGTGATCGACTGAGTATGCACAGTCGACCTCTTTCTCCAACAACAAAGCTTCTACCAGGTCGCCTCTATTTTCTCGTTCCTCTCCCCTTGCAGTCCACACCCTCTTCCACCTCTTCTCAGGCCGGTGGACCACAAATATATAGTAAATCTGCTTCCAATAGAAGTTCAGTCACAGATTATAGTAAGCCAACATTGATTTCGTCGAGTAATAAGGGATCCACAGTGCGTCTCAGGATTCGACTAAGTAAAGAAGAAGCTTCTTCGTTTCTGTCAGTCGACGGAAATAAACTAATGGGAGATGTACTGGCTCCCTTAATTCAACAAGCGATCACAAAGAAGCAGCAGAATTCTTGGGATTCGCTTCCGACTCACTGGAAACCTAGTCTGGAGACAATAATCGAACAGCTGAGCCCGAATTTGAATGATTATGGGCATTAATATTGTGTTTGAATATGTATATTCCAAGATTGTGGTGTTCAGTCGCTGAGATGTAAGCATTGTTCTTCGTCTTGATCATTCAGCCAGAGGACTAAGACATCTCCATTTCCGATATCTGTTGGGTTTATTGTATATAGTCTTTATGATGGTATACCCAAAAGATCGAATGAGATTTGTGTGGTTAGGATGTCTGTAAAAACATTGTTGAAGATATTGAAACATGAGATGGGTAAGCCATCCATAGTGGTTTGTGTGAGAATCGGAGTATACAGTCTGTGATCCACCAAACCCATAAGACGCAGGATTGGTCAGTTTTTTCTTCCAAAGAAAAAAATATTGGCCCAAGAAAGAGGCTATTATTGTTTTCGAAACTGAATGGAAAGACATTAAAGAAGGAAATAAAGAAAAAAATTGAAGGAAATAAAGAAAAAAATTGAATGTAATGGTGAAAGTTATATTTACTTTTGCTCTATTTCGATGGAATATTTTAATACAAATGTATTGACAAATAGCATTCTTGTTTGGCTCATTCTTTAGTTCATTTTTTATTTATTTATAATTATCTTCATATATCTAGCTTTGTTTCATACCTACTTTTATAGACTTTCACATATTTACTATTATTAATTATTTATTGTTTTACCATTGCATGCATATTCATACATTCAATTTGCACCTTGAGACCTATAGTTTTTATGTCTTGGGTCAACCATGAGGCACTTGGATTAGATCTTGAGTCACTTGAGGTTGACCCCACAAACTCAAAATGGTTAACTCTCATTCTTTTTCATTAGTTGTTGGGACCTAATTTTATATATTTACATAACAAGTCAAATATTATACCTTGTTATTTAAGGGCATTTAATGTGTTGCTATTTCATATGTTTTAAGGAGAAAACATTCTAGAAACATTTTGATTTGGAGCTTAAAAATGAGTACATCTACATTGGAATCAACATCTCCATATAGGCCACTTGTATACATATTTGCTATATTCCAACATCCACCCAAGGCTACAAAACTTGTCTAATAATGAAGTTCATGTTGGAGCATGCCAAGATCAAAAGTTGTGAATTGATAATCTTCCACACATGAAATGATGAACACAATAGGATATCTATCATACAAATGAAGAGTGTAAATATAGAATGAGAAATCTTGCATATATAGGCAAGGTAGATGAGGTGAAAAGGTAAGAGACAATGAGTGACTAGCCCTCCAAATGTGCAAGACTTGTGATCTCACTTGACAAGTGTGTAAGCAAGGGACAAACACATAAAGAAATAGGTGAGAACACATGTCTCAACTATATGAAGTGAGACAAAAGTATGAAATAGCCTAATTAAACTTAAGATAAGTGTGAATAGATCAATCTTAGAAAGGTGATATCCTAACTAGATGGATAATGACATTATTTAAACTAACACCGCCCTTAAGTACAACATAGGGAGCAATGTATGCACTAATAATGAATCATGACTACTAGACTATGTTGGGTACTCATATACAAATTTCTCATTAATGGAGAAAAAAATAAAACCTAGTGGGAAATAAAACTCCTCTCCAAAAGAGATAAGGTAAATACAATGAAATGCACAAGTGAAGAAGATAAGTGATATATAAAGAACTCATTATGATGCTTAAGGAGAGAAAAGAGAGAAGTTCCAGGTGACACCCCTAGAAAATGTGAAGCAATGAACTCCATGTGAGGAAATGCTTCCTCCCAAAGCTGATAAGATAAGAGAAACCATGCAATCTTCCCTCAAAATGATGCATGTAGTGATGGTAGATGCTCAACACTAGATATTGAAGATGATCCATGATCGTTGAACAATATTTCACCCCTTGGGAAGAAACAACACCATAAATATGTACAAGATATCTTCCCATTCTAGATAGGAATAAGCAAGAAGTAATATGAATGCCTTTGAATTATTCACATTATCAAAAGACTGAAATTATGACAATGATGTCTTTGAATGATACTCAATGATCTCCTAGCCAATGTTAATGTGTGACAAATGTTGATAAGATGGATCATGTACCATATAAAAATAAAGAATAAGGACCATGGATGATGGTGACAACTAGACCAATGTGAATATACTACTGCAAAGGATGTCAATATAGATGATGACAAAGTTGGATGGGTCAACTCATGAATATCTACACAATCTATCACAATAAAATTTGATGTAGGTGAGGCAAGAGAAATATCCAAAGATGACAATGGTGATGCAACTTCATCAAAGTTGGCATCATAGAGAAGACAAATATCCTCAATGGTTTCACCTAAATATGCAATCTAGGATTCTACAAATAAAGATGTGATGTCTATTAGATATTCATCTCAATGGTGGAAATGGAACAACAATACTAGTATCTTGATGCAAATAATCACTAGAACTCATGGATGAGTCAATACTAGTAGATGTAGCAATAGGTAATTCAGTTTTTACAATCCTAAATAGATTTGGAAGAGATAATGAGAGAAATGAGGATAAAATTCATCCCCATGTTAATTACTCCCATAATATGTGCACTTCAGTTTACAATTTTTAGACATCATCTAATTATTTAAAAATATCAATGTGAAATGCAAGTAAATATCCCTAGAATAATTAGTGTTGAAACATAGGCCCCCAAAATAATGTGCAAGAGAATTACAACTTGTGTGAAGATTGGATGCAAAATCAACTATTTATAATGCACTATGATGTTTACAAAATATGGAAAATGGGAAAATCCAAATCTTAAAATTACAAGTTGTAGTGTCAAAAAATTTAATCGTTTACATTTTCACACTATGTTTGCATCCCCTTAATTAATTGGCCTTAATTAAGACTCTAATTGGCCCAATTATTTATAATTGATCATGCATATTTTTGGAGCTAACATTGTGATGTAGGTTTCAAGTTTTCAAGCATCAAATCAAGTGTCAAATCAAACATCATCAATCAAGCCATTTGATACAAGATCTAATCCTTGGAGTGATGTCTTAGACTTTACTCCTCAAAGGGAAGCCAAATTAAGGGTTTGGTGAGTTGCAACAAGCTAGTGTTCATTCATCATTCCTTTCATTTATGCTTTCATTTCATTATCAAGGTTTAATTACCAAAGTATGGTTTGACCAATGCAAACCCTTATACACCAAAAATAAACATTTTTCTCCTCTTTGTGTGCTTGCACATTTATAGATGAAGCAGGATTAAAATTGGATCAAAAGTGCAATTTTGCAAAGTCGTCAAGCCATGGAAACTCATCTACAAAAAAAAAAATCAGCCTTCTGACAGTTAAACCTACAAAAATCATAGCCTCAGATCCAACATCAAAGGATTGCAAAAATATATTTTTTAAAAGGATACACGGACACATTTGCCTAGCAGGATGCTTTATGACATGTTTTAGGCTAGGTAAAAACTATCTTAACCTTCTCAAATCTTTTGAATGATTGTTGTTTCTAATATCCTTGTCATAGCACTTTACATTCCAATTAGTAGACCTTAGATATTTGATTGTTAATGCACATTCATTCTTCTCCCAAAACTACCTTTCAATCATATTTTATAGTTTTCTATCATAAGGAAGAAGAGACCACATAGTGTCCCAAAACTTGGAGTTGACTCACCTTAATGGTTGTAGGTCAATTCTAATTTCTTGCAGCACTATTCTTCTTCCTAATGAAATAGGAAAAGGTGGATTTGTGATTAGGTGGACACCCCATTATGTGAATTTTGGCATAGGTCCCTCATTTCTAGGTCTTCCTATATCACCCATTCCATTTTGGATCTACTCCCCTACATTTTCCTTCATTTCACAAGTAAATTTGAAGTCCTTACAAAATTAAGATATATGTCAAAATTAAGTTTGTGAAATTTCAATAATCAGGGTAAAATTTATGCCCCATCAAAAATTTCTTAAGATAATGACTTTAGAGGCCAAAAATGGTAGTAAACAACACAAAATATAAATCATCTCAACACTAAAGTTTCTATCAAGGAAAGAGTATTTTGTTGACTATTCACACTTAAAAAAATACCCCCTACTTGCAAGTTATGAAAAAACAAAAAAAATCCCCCCTTTTACTAACTTTTTGAAATCTACCACAATCAACTAACCACTAAGGAGTTAAGATTAAATACAAATAGTTACAATAGTTGTTTGATATTAAGGGAATTTAGAGCCAATATCACTACTTGAATACTAATATCAACAAGTCACATAAGTGAAGAAAGTTCACACTTGATGATCTACGAGATTGAGAAACAATGAATGCAATGCAAAATGGAATGAAAATAGAATGATATTTTCAAAGAGAAAGTTTACATATAGAAAACCCAATTTGAGTTACTATAGGAGTGCTCAACTCAAGGTAGTAAGAATGCTCCACCAAGTGGCAATTGAGAATCACCACATATCTTTGAAGAGTTCAATTAACTCTTCAAATGACACATCGCCACCTAAGGTGGCTTAATAAATAAAGTATACTAAAACAATTAAAAAATAATTCTACTCTAACACCCCTTTGAGATCAACTTAGATGGGGACAAATATGGATGGATCCTAACAACTGGGCCTAATGAGGTACCCATGTACAATGAAAATCTCCCATAAAGTGGAGAAAGGTAGAAAACCCTATGGGAGAAAAATACCCTCTAAAAAGAGATGATAACAAGAAAGTACAAAGAAGGGATACTATGAATCCCCCCCCAAAAGATGATGCTCAACTTATCCTTTTGATCTTCTACAAGAAATAACTTCTATATTCTCTCAATGAAGCACCTCTAAATTCTAATGCAACAAAATATAGTGGAGGAGATGAATTGTCCATATGACTTGTACTGTATTTACATTATAAGGATATAAACTTGGATATGTACACTTTTGGATAAGGATACATATGATGTGGTGCTCTTGAATCAAGAACCCATTTATCAATCTCTAAACCTATAGTTACCATACGTACTTTCAATTATATGATAGATATCCTATTGTGTCTATCACTTCACTTGTGGAAGGTTATCATTTTTTTCTTTTTGATCTTGGCATTCTCCAACATAATAGAAAAGTCTAAAAGAGATGGCATATTGTATCATGCACCACAAGCATTCTTTTTTTATGAAACATTGAATATTGAGGACCCAACTTGGATAAGATACTTAGAACCGGGTATGTGCAGGATCATGATGGGCTAAAAGGTGGCAATATGATGGGTATGTGGCTGACAACTTTTTTTTACCCAAAATTGATGAAATAAAAAGGGTTTTTAAAGGATATTCTCAGCTTTCCACCAATATAAATTATGCTTTACTTTGAATTTAATAAGTAATTATTATTCATTTTCTATTCAAATTATGACTAAAGTCCTGATTGATAGGTTGATTGAAAAACATCTATAGCTTTCAAAGCGGTATCACATTTTTTGAATCAAAACATGCTTCACATACTATAGGATTAGAAAAGAAAAATTGAATTTCATGAAGTTTTGACCAAGTTAAGGTGGTTAGGACATATGAGTTTTTATATTTTTAAAAGTTTACTAAAAATTCATAATTAATTATTTACTTGGAAAAAATTACAAAAAAATATGCATCACATAGGACATGAGTCCACTACTTATATCTAAAATCTTATAAAAATTATTATCATTTTATTGTGGTTAGAGGTGGTCAGAAGACACCTACTTCTTATTTTTCCCTGAAATTTAAGTACTACTACATTGAAATTTCGAATTTTCACCAAATAGATTTTTTTTTTCTTAAAAAACCTAGTAGTTTAGAAACTACATTCAATTTTTTATAGATTCTATTTTTACATATTTTTGAAATAATATAGATAACTTATTCAAATTTTTACATCAAGTTTCCTAACTCTGATTTTTCTAAAATTTTTGCCACTTAAGGGCATATTTTTTCCATGATGATCCTACACATACCCAACCAATTCTTCATCTTGTTTTTCTATTCCACATTGTTTGAGTTGAGACCTTAACAAATTCAATTTACTAAAGAACTCTTTAAATTCTTGTGTATTTAGTGTTGGGAAAATATGTCTCAACTTTGCAATTACAAAAGGTTTATTGTTGATAGGTGAGTGTAGGGGGTGCAAGGGGTACCCCCTACGAGGTCTAGGGAACTCATCCCCTTGGCAAAGGGTTTGAGGGCTACACATCTCGATGGGGGTCAGGGGAAATTCCCCCAAAAGCCACATTTTATGTATATTTTATTATTGTAGATCTATACCATTCATTATTAGGTCTAAATATTACTGGAAGTGTAAGAATGAGATAAAAAAACTAAGTATGCATATACACTTCTAAATAAGACATTGCATCAAAGATTCAAAAGATTTAAGCTAATTTAAACTAAGAATCTTCAGAAATCTATCCTATTGCTCTCTAACTCTAAAGATTTCTTTAATCAACTTTGCTCTCAGATTTTAGAAGCTAATTGATTGCTAAAATGACACTTAGAGAATGAGAATTAAACTATTATGATTCCTAAATGCAACTAAGATGATTCTACAGCAAAACTTCTGAGAAAGAAACTACTGTAAACAGCCATAATTGATGAATTAAAATGCTTGATCAATGCTTGATGAATGCTGGATGAATGCTTCTATTTGTTTGATTGCTTGAATGCTTGAATGCCTGGAAAACCTGCAAAGTAAGATTGCACAAATTAGGATGTTTTTCCTATAGCCAGAAGCCTGTATTTATATATTTCACAGCACTCATTTGTGAAGGGGCAACACAGCAGAGGTTGAGATTCAATCTGGAGAATTGAATGGTATGAGATGAGAAGGTGGAGCTGATCATGGAGGATTGTTTCTCCCCATGAAAACACCAGGCAAGATGAGAGGAAAGAAGATTGAGAGGATTTCCTGTAGGTTTGTCTCCGAAGCTCTTCCCGTGAATGACAGATGAATTAATTAGATTTGAAAAATCTAATTTTATTGGTGAGTGAATAGAGGTAAATGATTTTTCCATTTATTTAAATATTTTTGTTTTATTTAAATTTAGCAAAAAGAAGAATAAATAATTTAATAAAGGCAAACTATAGAAGTTGTTTATTAAATTAAAATAAAAGGGCTCATGATAATTAAATTAAAGATTCTAGGATATCTTTATTTAATTAAGAAAGAAATGTGATGGTAATTGACAACACAAATTATTTGAGCTATGTATTTAATTTAAAGATAGGAACAATGGATAAAATTATAGAAGAAATAATAATTAAATAAAAACAAAGTGTTAAAAATTTTGTTTAATTAAGAGAAAATAATATGATAAAATGATAATAATTAAATAAAACAAAGTTTTTTAATTTTGTTTATTTAATTTAAATAATATAATTAAAACATAGTAATAATTAAATAAAACAGGATTTTTGAATTTTGTTTATTTAATTTAGAGAAAATAATATGATAAAAATGATAATAATTAAATAAAACAAAGTTTTTTAATTTTGTTTATTTAATTTAAGAGAATAATATGATAAAAATGATAATAATTAAATAAAACAAAGTTTTTTAATTTTGTTTATTTAATTTAGAGAAATAATATGATGCATGAAGAATTATGTAGGGAGCTTAATATAGAAATAAATATTTCTATTTTATTTACTAAGTAGATAATTGAATTAATTAATCAAATAAATTGTATTTAAATTGAATTGAATTCTCTATGAACCATTTTTTAGGTGTCTACATTTTGCCTTCTTTAGAGTGATGTGTTCACGTATTGCTTCAAAGAATTATTTTATGAAGCTGCCGATTATTGACAAAGTTTGAAATATTTGGGCCCTTGGTCTTGAATTTGAAATGATACTTTAAAGGAGATAAATTGATGAAATTTGATTCTTTTTATGATTTTTCAAATTTTTTGAATTTTTTATGATTTGATGATTTGATGATGATTTGATGAAGAAACAATTTATCTCTCGACAAAATTGTCCAAAACTGCCCTTGTGATAGATAAGAATTAATTCCCCAAATAAATAAATAAATAAATAAATCCCATGAAAATCTCACAAAAACAACCTATAAAAGCTCAAAAGGTCATTTTCAAAAGTCATTTGTGCATTTTCCTTTGATAAACTTGTGATAGAGACCTTTAGAGTGCTAAGAGCAGTAGGATACCAATCTCCTACCACACCCACCGACTCGAGCGTGTACGACATCACTAGCGTCTAGCCGACTATGGACCTCCAATACGTACCCCAAAGCCTCCTCATAATTCGTGCTTGTACCTTGTAGATCATTTTTTCATGTTTTTATCATTTTAGCGCCCGACCGGCGCAGAATAGCGCGTCGTAAACTTAGTGCCTTAAGTAGATTCTATAGCATGCCATAGATCTATTTTAGCGCCCCACCAGAAATAGCGCCCCCGAGCTCTGTTATAGCGCGCCGACAAGATAGCATAGCACGCCAGTAGTTTTAGCGCGTCGACCAAATCTTTCAGCGCGATAGCTAAAAACTATAGCGCCTCAAAAATATTAGCACGCCGTCCACTTATTTTAGTGTGTGGAAAAACAGATTGATGAAAAATTGTGAATCTTGACTTTTATTTCGTCGATTTGTTGTTCACTCCATCTATTTTAGTTTGATCCGACTAAATAAATGATAAACAATCTCATGATAAGCAAGATCCATTGATTGATTGATAACAATTATCCTCATGATAGGCAAGGAATAATTTGAAAATTTGATGAAATGAACCTGATTGATAGATGAGGGTTCACTTTTGATAAATTGATCATATGATAGATAAACACATTTTTAGAATTTGATGACCTCATGATAGGTGAGGTTTTAAAAAAATTTACCCGTAAGGTCTAATCATTAGTTTAGATAAAGTAAAATGATGTTTGATATTCTAATGATAATGTATTGATTTGTAAAAATGTGTCTTTTGATATCAGGAGGATTTAGATGTTATTCAGGTGCGAGAGCAGTTCCCTTGGCCCCTAGATATGATTCCACGTCTTTCACAGGATGAGAGACAGCATATTATTGATTGTGGTTTAGCTTAGATATTGGATATGCCTAAGATTAGACTTAATCGGGGTCTACTCACAGCATTGGCAGAGCGCTGGCATAGCAACCACAACACTTTTCATTTACCTACCAGCGAGATGACTATGACGTCAGAGGATGTATGGCGTATCCTTTGGATTCCTTTTGTTGTTGAGATTGTTGTGCATGATTCAGAGGAGTAGGGTAGGATAGATTCTATTCGGAGAGTCTTTTAGGATCCTCATATTGTGGGAGTTTGGATCCCCTGGGTAGAGATGTATCATTCATATGCTCCACTTCCTTCAGTTTTGGCAGGCTTTATTGGTGGATTCCTTTGTCCTGATAAGAGGTCAAAGGGTCTATCACTTCGATAAGGTCAGGTATTAGAGGGTATGATGGTACACAGGATGAAATATGCTTGGGGCATGTTTATGCTTGCTTAGTTATATCATGATTTACACTAGATCGTGTACCTAGGAGGTAGCAGTTTATCAGCAAGAGCTACACTTCTTTAGGTATGGGCATGGGAGCATATTGCTATCACGCATCTAGAGCCGGTGTTATCGAGACCAGCGATGAGACACTATGTGTTCCGTTACAGAGGCAGGCCTACCTAGCATATGATGAGTAAGCTAGATTATTGGAGACGGGTTCTTGATGATGTGGAGACAGTGACCTAGCGTCCCTATTTGGATTGTGATGACTGGGATGAGGATGATATCAAGTTGGGGTATTTGGCTGACTCTATGTATTTGATCGGGAAGAGCTCCAAGGTTTTGAAGCGATTCCTATTTCACTGCGTCTATAGGCAATATGGGATTATTCAGTGTATGCCACAGGGAGTAGCTCATTATGGACGACGCCGGGTAGATGCCAGTGATTGGGGTCCATGCCTACCTTATGAGGGACTTATTGAGGGTTATCGTGCGCTTCAGCCATCGGCATGGGATATACGGCGAGATATTGTAGACGCACCCATTACTTCCAACTATGGACAGTATCTAACTCTACACCCACCTCCTTGTATTACCATTCCAGATGAGCCAGTTCCAGTAGCTGTAGGGGGTGGTCACGGTGGTCACATATGGAGGAGAGAGGAGGATGTAGATGTTGATGTGGAGGGTAGTGATGAGAGTGATAGTGATGATAGTGGTGATGATGATAGTGATGATGACAGTGATGATGATAGTGATGATGATAGTGGAGATGGGGGGAGACTGAGCATAGTAGGTACTTCAGAGCCATTGACTAGTGTGCCTCGTAAGAGGCAGGCAGTTGCTCCCTCTCTAGCAAAGTGATCAGAGGTTGTTGGTTTGTGTGTTGAGATTTTGACATTATAGGGATAGCTAGCACAGACTTAGGCCCAGATGTAGGCATAGCTAGCTACTGTACAGATGCAGATTACCTCTCTAATTGGTGAGAGAGATGAGGCTAGATAGGCAGCAGAGCAAGCATAGGCTCAGCTAGCAGGTGTACGAACACAGTTGACCACTGCACAGGCACAGATTACTGCCCTGACTACAGAGCAAGATACTGCTAGATAGATAGCAAAGACAGCACAGGCGACTGCAGAGAGATTGCAGAGAGTGGCCGATGGGACATCTATAGCAGATTATATGTGAGAGGCTATGAGGGCAGGTGTAGAGATTGAGTTCTACAAGAGCTGATACCATGAGATTTGCCCCCCAGAGCAGAGAGTCAGTTATGCCCAGTCCTGTTCAAAGAGGACTCATTCGAGGACAGTGAACAGAGGTGTGACACAGCCTCTCGAGAGAGATCTAAGAGATCCGAGAGATCCTCGGATAGCTAGTGGAGGTGGTGATACTGGTGCGAGACCTGCTCCTTCTAGTGCGAGTACTACTTGAGATCATGTGTGCCCCCTTCGAGAGATATATACAACCATTTTTTGATATGATGTTATTTTCATCCTTTTCAGACTTCATTGTATACTTGACACTTGATGAGATATATATGATGTGCAGCGGTTTGATTGATCTATGATGTGTTCTACATGATTTATGTGATGGATGCATTTTAATTTTTATGTTTTATGATGATTTATTATACTATATTGGATAGATGCATTGATGATGATGTGATATGATATTGATGAGGTATGTATTTTCTTAATGAAATGCAATGTATAATATATTAAATGAGATGTAAATGAATGATGTATGGATGAAATGCAATGTATGATATATAAAATGAGATGTAAATGACTGATGTATGTATGAAATGCAATGTATGATATATAAAATGAGATGTAAATGAATGATGTATGGATGAAATGCAATGTATGATATATAAAATGAGATGTAAATGAATGATTTATGGATGAAATGCAATGTATGAAATATAAAATGAGATGTAAATGAATGATGTATGTATATGTGATATATATGATGAGATCATAAAATGCCTTCTATATGTATGCAATCAATGATGATTTTGCAACTACATGATAATGATAATGTGATGAGATGTAAATGAATGATAAATATAATGAATGATGAAACATAACGTGTATATGATATCATGAATATGAGATGTTTATTGTGAAATTTATGATGAGATGAAGAAATGATTTTATATGCATGCTATTATGAAAATTGTATTTTTCAAGTATAGTCAATCTTTAATAAGAAAAGATAACATTATTTGTAAATGAATCTTTGTAACTTGTGTAACCAATACTTTGCAGATGTACTATTATGAATGCAATCTATTTTCACCATGCAAACCTATTTTATCAATGCAAACCTAAGTGTCATTTCAACAATCTTTTTATTTTGCTTTGTATCATCACTGAGCTTTTAAAATGTTGAAAACGAATACAAGCATCAATGATATGAGATAGACCAATGATGACCTGAGTATTTCTTTCATGATATTTGATATTTCAAGTGAACACAAGCATCAAGGTACAATTAAACCGAGATGACCTGAGCATTTCTTGCGTAAACAGACAAGAATTAATCATTTTATTAAGTGAATCGAAATGTCATCCATGATACTTGGTAGAGCACTTCCCGCGACAATTCACAAAATAATAATGACTAACTCACAAACAGCAAACAAAGAAAAGTATCATTCTCCTTCCTTGCTTCTCTAGTTCAATACATCATCGAGTAGCTCCAAAGAAATGATAAGCAAATGATAAAAAGAAAAGTACAACAATTCAAATTCTACTTAATGTATTTTCAAATCATTATTCAGATTAGATCATCGATGTTGAAATTGTGTGTGCTGATGTGTGCATGATATTCTCAGATGTTTGACCAAAGAACTAACCTAAATACTTATTCTAGGGGCCTCGGGGACTGATCAAAGATTAGCCTTGCCTATGTTATACACGCAAAGACCACGTAGTTCGACTGATATAGACTTTATTTTTGTGTTTTTGGGATTTTTGAATGTTTTTGTATGGATTTTCTGATTTTTTTTATTTTCTTTTGATTTTTGATGGATTTTCTAATCTTTTTGGATTTTTATTTTCTGATGTTTTTGGATTTTTTGACAAATTTGCTGATGTTTTTGGATTTTGACAATTTTTCTGATGTTTTTGGATTTTGACAAATTTTCTGATATTTTTGGATTTTGACATATTTTCTGATGTTTTTGGATTTTGATAAATTTTCTGATGTTTTTGGATTTTTTGACAAATTTTCTGATGTTTTTGGATTTTGACAAATTTTCTAATGTTTTTGGATTTTGACAAATTTTCTAATATTTTTGGATTTTGACAAATTTTCTGATGTTTTTTGGATTTTGACAAATTTTATGATGTTTTTGGTTGCTTTTCAAGTATCACTACTCGGTGTTGTCATGTCTGATTGTCTCCCCATTTAAGCTAAAAGTCCATTGTACCAAATAACTCTAGGATGTTGCCCCCAAGCTAGGGTAAGACATGATATCCTTGCTATGATATGGATAATGATACTAATTATCTCAAATGATAGATGGAAATGATATGAAAGGAAACAATCATAACAAAACTGTACCCAATAGATAGAAGAGTTGGTGTTTTCATCACTTGTTTTTATTGTGTCCTCCTTTTTGTGTATTTTTATTTTTATTTTGTTTTTTCCTTTTTCTGTCATCATGATGCCTGTTTGTCAGGTTTTATCAAGAAAACCTTACTGACCATGCACTAGGTATCCTCAAGTATAGAATCGCCTAAGATGGATGTTGTTCATGGGCTCCTCCAACATATCTCCTT
>VDFB02270651.1:118683715-118796574 GCA_007258455.2 Sequoia sempervirens
ACATACATTCTTGCTTCCTCCTTAGTGTCCACTCCCTTATCATCTTGAGTTGACTCATTTTAGCCCATGCATCAGCCTTTTTTCCTTCTTAGGATGCTCTAACACCCCTTTTCAGCAACTACTCTTGCATGTCAACTTTTCTTCAAACTTTATTCTTTTCCCATCCTTATTGTTTTGAGGCATGAGGTGTCCAAACACTAGTGTGACATGAAAATTTTTGTGTGCCACGCTAGCATCCTATGATGTTTCAATACTCAAATAGTTTACTTCGAGCATGCTTTCCACTTTCCCTCACCTCTTGTTAGTGGCAATGGCCCAAGACGCCTTGTAACAGATAGAGAAGCTTATTTTCCCTCATTAAAAGTTATTCTTTCACCTCATTTTCTCTCTCTAAGTTCTTCTAGCCTCTTTCTTGCTTCTTGGATCCTCTCTTTTCCCTTTTTCCTCTCTTTCTTGCACACATTACATACTTGTTACAGTAGCTTCAAGCACTCTTGCATTCTCACAACACCCTCTATAACACTCTTGGCTCTTGCAACTCTCTTTATTTGCTTCCTTGGCTTCCTAAGCCTTGCTCTTCGGTAATATTTGAGCATCTTGGGATTTGTCACTTCCCTTCCAATTGTGATTCTACTTTGTGATATAGGGTTCTCCCTCCTCGAAGGGATTACTTATATCAATTCCTACTTGTCGTGTAGGTTCTACTCTTATGAAGAGGGTTTTTCTTCACCACACACTTTTTTCCATTTTGGTCGTACTTTTCTATCAATTTGGTTTTCCATGGAGGTAACGCTTCAAAATGGGGGTTTGACTAAGGAAAACCCCTATACAGCCTGACACTTTCTCCAAATATTACACTCATAGGTTTTGAAAACATTAATTTGGTGGAAGCTTCATCACTTTTGTGTGGATGTGGAGCATCTTCTTTTCCTTTCTATCTCTTTATTCTCTTACTTTTATCATTCATTCTCCTTTACTTTGCTTTAGTTTTATCACATTCTCATATTTCTTTGCTATGCTTTAGAAGTTCTCAACAATCATAGTAGAATTAGTCATTTAGCTATTTTTTGTGATAACTTTTCTTTCTAGTATTTACAAGATGCCAGCGTGCCTTTAGGATGCCAGTGCACCGTGTTGTTGTCTATATTCTATGGTATTGTCCTTTGGTCGAGAGCTTCTCAATTTTTCTAGAAAAACTCTGTGACATGCTCTTTTCGATTCTAGAACTCTCACTGATGTTCCTTGAGCTCGTTTAGGGTATTTCTCCCTATGAGGATCTCTAAATGAAGAGAACTCATGAGTAGTGAATCCCCCTTCTCTATAGACCTCTTCCATAATGAAAAATATATAACAACCCTTATGGTAATGGAAGAAAACATATCTTGATAGAATCATCAATAATGAAGTAAAATAAAATTGGATACATTTTCATATCCCAAGGACCCTATCCAACAAAATAAAATCTAAACACCCCAAAAGTGGAAAACCCAAATATTTCAAAGGCCATGATAAAAAATATTGCATTGATATGAACATTGCATACATCTAAATCATCCAATTGTAATCAAAAATAAAAAATCCAAATATCCAAAGTTTAAAAAATCTAAAGTTCATATGGGTCGCAAAATGTAGTCTTCCAAATCAAATCATCCCAAAGTGAAAATTCATAAATCAAAAACTAGTAATTAATGTTTTACAATCTCAAAAATCCTAATATTTGAATTTCACTTTTAGTCCAAAATCTAGTAATCCAAATATCCAAGCAATAATATATCAACTTAGAACATAAAATATGTTTCAATTCTTAAATTCGATCGTGTGGATACTCACTACAAAACCCACTATCTAACATCAAAGAATCACATAATCTACATTCCCTCAAGTAAAAAATTCTAAAATGTAAAAATCTAAAAACCACAATCATATTTCACAAATTATCTCATCACATAATTCAATATTATGTGTAAATGAATCTTTACTGATAACCCAATTTCGTCCCATGAAATTTATTCAACCCTTCATCACTCCATCCTTCTATCCACTCCTTTTACACATCTTGGTATATTATCTCATATATCCCCAACAATAAATCTTTGTCATGTAGGCTTAAACATAAACCATTCATATTCCATCCAACTTACTTCCCACTCCATTTTTCATGAAAGCACCCTAAGACAAGCCAACCTAAAAGCACTCATTGAAGCTCACAAATGACATGTTCTGAGTGCAACGCTATTAACATGTGGTCCACATGACATAGCTATTCAAAATGAGATAATATCATCTCTCCATGGAAGCAAAAAATTCAATAAATAAATATGTAAAGGAAAATGTAAAGAGAAAAAAAATTCAATCCATTGAAAACCAATCCTATCATTCCTTAAGAAAGTATAATGATAAAAACCTACTTGTAGATGTAAAGCATAAATCTACATTCACAAATACCCTACACATCAGGGTACAATTCTTCCATACATTAATCCCTTTTATCAACATATTCACCCTATCATATATAAAGGTCATCCCCACTTCTGACCTTAATCAAGAAGTGGAGAAGATATTGAACAATATATTAGCTATCCTTTAATTTTTTTAATCGTCAATACTAGTAGTACAATAGAGTGAGGCATATATTTACTATACAAACTTATCCTTGAAAACCACCTCCTTCATCCCCTCCTCTTTTCCATATCACACTCTTGCCCATGATTGTAGAATGTGTTTTCTACTATCAACAATCAAAATGTCAACCAAACCTAAATGCAAGACATAGTCAATACAATTTTAGCAAAAAACCTAAAATCTAAATAATCACATCTTGAAACTTGTGATCTCTTACCATGTATCAAAATCTCATCTATGTGGCCAATTACCTCCTAATCCACACCTCATAAGCATGGGTATGTTATAGCCACTCCAATATCTATGTTTCTCTAAATTATCCAAATATGCACCACCAACAAGATAGGAAACTCTAACTAAAACTATCAAAATAATCTCCTCATCTAGAAGAATACAATAGTTAATCTCTTAGTCTTCCTAAAATCTCAATCTTGTTAAGTTTCATACAAATAAAAAACCATCAAAATACATCATTCACAATCCTTGTTTTGTTATTAGGATATATTATTCCAACATAAAAAATGCTATCCTCATCATCAAAGTCATTAATCATTATATTTTAGGTTTATCAAGGGTAAATTATTTCTTGATCATTTATTTTAACATCATTTGTGCATGCTTGATTACTTTCTTATGTGTATTTATTTTATAGAGCTCTTGTGTTTTTGATTCAATCCTCAGTGTGCACCATAACCAATGACATCATGATATTTCATATTATGGTGCATAAAGTCATATGCATCCTTTAATATTATTCGACCATACACTTGGAATACTATCAGTATGGTCCTTATATCTTTTTGAATAACATCAAATGGTACAAAAAAATATAATTTTCTCATCCTGTATTCATTATATACTCACATTGAATTTCCATCACATGTATTCATCATCAAATCCACCATCCTTATCATCTCATCTATTATTCTTCACAACCTCATAATATCATTTCCCAACATCATTTCATCTCATCCCCATCCCAATATCCATATCTATAGCCTTCTCCATCATTCTATCTACTCTGCTTCTCTCTCGATCTCATTCTCCTTTAGAGAGACTACCTGTGTCCTATCAATCAACCTCCTCTCTTGATGGGGCATCCCTAACTAATTTCGTAAGTCTTATTCATTTGAATGACATTGTCTTCCTACAACTAGTTCCATCCTTTTGAAATTATGTTATATTTTATCCTTCTCTAAAGCAACATTACTTCCTTTAGTCATAATTTCATCTCAAAGAGGGGTAAAATGTAAAACTTAAATTTGACCATGCATTAATGACATATTTTAAATAACCACTTTTAACATTCTTGACATCAAATCTATCCTACATATCAATGTAATAATTCTTCTAGAGTTAATTAAATAAATTATACATATTTATTCAATTAATTTAATGAATATATCCCATTTATCTGTCTAATTTATTCTCTAGCATTAATTGAGTATAATTGAGTATATTGCCTTTATTTAATTATTTAATTTAAAAAATAATCTATTTCACCCAATGTTCAACTTTATATGAATAAATCGTATTTGTACAACATTTCATCAAAGATAAATAAATACATCAATATTTGTTTGATTTACTAAAAATCTCCCTCACCATTAGTTGAATAAAGTAATTAAGTTTATCAACTAATTAATCATTTGCACATTCCTCCACCAAATCTTGATTAAAATAATTAAAATTTAACATTACACAAAGCTCCAAATTTAGTACCTAGTTACAAAAAGAACTCCTTTCAATCCCCACCATTCATTATGATTCATCAAGTCTTCACCCCTCATCTTTCCTCCATCCAAATCATAATCATGTGCACCAATCACATGATATCACTTGTCACTTGGTCATTCTCTCCTACATAAGAATCAATCATAATCCTCCATATACAAAATCAAACCTTATCCATCCATCAACCCAACCAAAAGTCTATAACTTAGCATTTTCCTAAGACATTTTTGAAGAAAGGAGATGGGAATGCTACCAAAATCTTGAGCAACTTAACTCAAAAATCACATGGAGCAATCAACTATGGTCATTAAAGGTTTACAATGGTAAGGGTTCATTTATTTTATCATTCATTTGCATGTATTTAGCTCTAATCCAAGGTACATGTTAGTGTGGGCTTATATTAATTATTTTGTGTTATTTTATATTATGTTAGACCTACATTTGAATGTTCACACATAAACCATTAAGTATCTTCATAATTAAATAAAATATCTAATGCATGCTAACAATATTGATTATTACCCATGATCTTAGTGTCGTTCAATAATGTGTAGATATCATTCAATTATAATAACTATTTTATGGTCATCTAAGATTGTAAACATTCAATCATATGTATTGGTGATTTTATATTATATAATGACTATTAATAATATGCTAATATCATTCGCTCATTACTACTATTGATTGACTTGTCAAAATTTTGGATTATGACAGTTTTTTATGATGACTTGTTTTCTAATAAAAAATAAAGACATCAATGTATGGCTTTATTTTTTTATCACCAATATATAAATAGTACAATATTTAGACTATATTATGTGGTATGATCTAGTTCAAAAGTAGACCACATGACATCACGTAATCCCATATGAAAACAATGTTAAAGAGATATTTATTATATAATCTTAAATGTAAATGAGATCATAGTTCTCTCATTATTAGATGTACAAAAATAATAAATCAATATTAAAATACAAAAACAAATAACAAATATATATTATATGGATATTATTAAATTTATTAAACTCGTCATTTTTTATATGATTATTCGTATCATTTAATCACTTAATTAAATCTATCGTATATTAGTGTAGAAAAGTATTACTTCTCCAAGGAGCCCACTAAAATGAAAAAATAAAAAATAAAAACAAAATGATCTAACATGTAGAAGTGGAAATACAATGATGAGTAATAGTTGTAGATTTGACAATAACATATTTTTATTTGTGATGTAATATCAAACACTAAACAAAGTGCATTCTCAATGCCCATTTTTTATTTATTTTTACAAAAATCAATAGTTTTGAGTTTTTCAAACCATATGAAAATGATTTTATGTATTGAATTACTTAACTTTTTATCACACCCACCTTACCCTATAATTATCTTTAATATTATTAAATAATATTTTTAAAAAATATATTAGGTTGGATCTTAAAATTTTGGATTTTAAAGTGCATTAAATAAAGATTAGATATATTGGCCATGAAACAAATTATAAACGTGAGGCCCATCTAGGAAATGCAAAAGAAAAGCTAGGTATTAATAATGTAGGTATCATTAAAAGAAAGGCAGCCGTGGCTAAAACACCTCCATAACTTTTCTGGTGTGGCATGTGAAGCAAAGCATGAAATAAAGTTTGGAATGTTGGTAAATGCAACTACTCCCAATCATAATCAAATGAAATGAGGTCACATAACGATCTCCATTAATACTCATTTTATTCCCAATCGCCCACCCATTAAAGTGGATTATAATATTTGCTGACCACTTCTTTGTTTTCTTCATTGAATTTATGTTACGTTAAGAAAGACAAATAATTAACCTCCCACTTAAAATATTACGTTGCCTAAATGTCATGTGTTTGGGCACTACATGATGTTTTTTTATTCTTGAAAATTGGTATAAGTTTTGTGCTCCTGTACTTTAGACTGGCGTCGTACTTTTGATATCAAATGATTGTTAAAATAATCCAAACTCTGAAATAAATTAAGAGGGGTTTGATGCTAAAAATCAAATCACATGATAGAATCTCAGGAAAAAACAAAGAAAAATCAAAGAAAAATCTAAATTTGTTAGGCGGCAATAGTGTAATATTAGTTGTTAAGTCTGAACTGCCGCTAATGTGTGGACAAACTGTGATAATGAAATGAAATGAGAGGACATAAAGATTAGGATTAATTAATTATAGCTGTTATCAGCTAAAGAAATGGTAGGTGAATTTTTCTCTCATAAAGATTTATTATAGCTGTTATCAACTTTCTAATCCTAAAGAAAGGGTAGGTGAATTTTTTTTCGTACACTATAATTTTATGTTTGGTTTTAATTATATCTTTATGTTGTATGTAAATAATTGATATGTTGTAGTTAATATATTCATTATACAATTTTTTATAATCATGGAGTTTTTTCTGCAAGGTTAAGCCCACTTAGCTTGCAACCCCATTTGTAGAACCTTGAGAAAGTGTTGATGGTTTAAATGTGATGTTGTTCTTGCCACCAAGATTTAAATCAAAATGAAGTCTTCATATATATTTTAAAAACTATTATTATTATTAATACAGAGATAATTGATTGTATGTATTTAAAAAATATATAATTACAGTGAATTATAACTGTTGTATTAGAAATACTAAAAATGACATTATATTATATTATATAAATAATAAAAAATGTTAGATATAAAGTAATTACTACAAAACATTCTGATTCACTGCAATGGTTGGTGGAAATGTCTTTGTCTTTAATCCCAATAAATGGAATATATTTAGCATGATGCCAAGTTGTATGTATTAAAAAAATATATAATTACAATGAATTATAACTGTTGTATTATGAATACTGGAAACAACATTATGTTATATAAATAATTAAAAATTTCCATATAAAGTAATTATATACAAAACATTCTGATTCACTGCAGTGGACGGTGGAAATGTTTTGTCTTTAATCCCAATAAATCTGATATACCTATTTAACATGACGCCAAGAAAACTGTGACAAAGACAGGGTAAACCATTATAATAGTAGATCGGCGTGGGGAATGATTTGCCAATATTCCCATGCCATAATGCAATTCAAACAAGTAAATTGACTGGGCATCATAATGCAGCCGTTTGTAATATTTGGATGCCAGCTCTTATCCCGCTTTCCGCACGAGAAGCCCACTGAAATGGACAAGCCAAATTCAGAGGAGAACAGCTGCAGGAGTGAGTTGTTACTGTAGATTTGTGCGAGGCATACTTTTATTGTGGGCCGTATAAAACATTACATAAACAAAGCTTCAACCCAACGGCTACCTTTGATTTCTTCCACGCAGTCCACGGTTTTATAGTGGATGCATCACATCATGGTCGCTTTATTAATTGGGTTCTTTTGGTTTTCGTCACAACCACGCTGCCCCACAGCTCTCTCGTTTCGCTTTCCTTCTCCTCAAAAGACGCTTCTCAAGTTCCTACAGTGTTCAAATCTGTACAATTTTATAATTGTATGCCAGCCCTTCAAATCACTGTATAAAATGCCCCTCGGGCTCCGAGAAGCTTTGTATATGAACCCAATCTCGGTTGTTGAGGATAATGTGAACATTATCGCTGGGAAGGTCCGGGCCTGGCTGGTACGGAGCTTAAGCATCTCTGAAGTCTTCAATTTCAAGTTTTTAAGTATTTCTTTTCTTTTCCTTTTTTGTTTTCTGTGAGTTTTGCATAGCAATGGAGGTGGGTTCTCATGTAAATCATGCTGTGGCGAAGAAGTTATGGAATATGGTAAAGGCGGCATTTATGATGCTGAGAAAAGAAATTGATTTGAAGAGAAAAATGGTGTTGGACATGCACATGATGATGGAAAGAGGAAAAGTGCTTAGAAAATCTCTGGTGAGCTTGATGTTTCAGCATTCTCATGGGAAGAGCCGTCACTACAGCACTGGCTTTGGGGTCAAGGAATATGAGTTTTCCTGCAGTAATAGCCCTGCTCCTCCGTCTCTTTCCTTTCACATTGGGAAGAAAAAGCACCATTTTTTCCCTTCTATTCCTTGTATTCACCCGCATGTTGCTGATGAAGATGACCGTTATTCAAACGTCATTGTTGTTTCTCAGTGTGAATACTTCTCCAAGAACAACATGGATCTCTCAGATTTGCCTGGCGTAGACGAGTCCACAAGGCCTCTGTCGCCCTTTTGTGGCGGTAGTAATCTCAGCTGCTGCGAAGAAGAGCGTGTTGACAGAGAAGCAGAAGAGTACATTTCCAGATTCTACCAGCAGATGAGATTGCAACGACAAGTTTCCTTTGTGCAATACGATGAAATGCTTGCCAGGGGTACCCAATAAAGATGTCTAAAACAACTTTTTTCTGTGTCATTTTTGTGAAGTGTGTAAGAGAAATATGTGGTATAAATTCTCAAGGGATTTGGCCATTGGCGACGGATCGGAAAGATGCGTTTCTGTCCAATAGATTTTAGCAGATTCCTTGTAAAGTACAAAGTATATTACTTATTCTTTGAGTGTGTGTAGAATACTTTTGTGTCCTGAATATACAGAAGGAAAACTTTTTCTCAAAGAAGTAGCTGTTTTTTAGTTTTAAATATCTCCTCTTGGTCTTCTTGGGGATTCTGTTTTATTAAATCCAGACATGCCTTAAACACAGAGTGACTGCTTTGAAATTTATCCCTTGTCACAGTAGCCTTCCAAATACGGGGGAAAAAGGACAGAACTTTGATGTGAAAACCCATATTGTATTCAGATAACTGAGATTGAACAAACTATTCTTTCGCCGGGGCTGTGATTAAGATGTTACTCGTGGGAGAATACGAAGTGTAGATCCGTACCAACAATGGTGAGACCCCACGTAGAAGATGATTTGGAATCACTTAAAAGTATGGAACCTAAATTTTATGTTTTAAGGGGTGTAAATATTTTTCTGAGGTCATTTTATTGCTACAGTTTCGACGGGATAGAAGGAAAAGATAAAAAAATACTGTGGTCGTGGAGTGTCTCTGCAATGCATGCATATGCAGGTGCTAATTTTAAAACAAACACCTACTAAAGTCTATAACATAGACGAATCATGATTACCCAAAGTGGAATTATTTTTTGGAGGATGCTTTTTTGTGATTGTTTAGTTTATCTTAGAGAGTTTTATACCACATTTAGGTGTGGAGTGTCATATATTTATAAAAAATAATAATATATAATATTCTTAATTAAATAAAATATTTTTAAAATAAAGAAAAATTAAATAATGTTAAAATAAAATAAGAGAGGATTTTAAAGACTTTTCAAATGTTTTTAGTGTTAATAAAAAGTGTCACTCATCATTTTTTAGTGTTTCTTTTCTAAAAGTTGTTAGAAGTAATGGTGGCACATCTCGAACCAACTTCTTATTCCTACTATTTCTATGTCTTAATTATTCAAGAATGATATCTCTATTTAAGATAGATGTATTTAAGAAATCAAGTTATTGTATCTATTGTCATGATGGAAATTGGATATTTTTCAATTTTTGTATTATATTTTGTACTTGTTTTAGCACCCACATTTATTGGCCCAATTTTAAGCCTTTGTCTCACTCTTTGTTTCAATATGAGCTTCATATTTTTTTGGTATGTTTTTATTGTTTCTAGTTAATTTTTTTTTTCTCTCAACCCAATGCCTTGCTATTGTTATGAAGCTTTCTTGGCCTTGTTGTAGTTGGATAACAGTGTGACATGATAGCATCCACTAAATTTGTAGTTTCATAATGTTATTTTTCTTCTATGTTTTCCACCTTGATAAGATTGAACATTCAAATGTAACTACCCTAAGATCTATTATCTAAGTCTCAATAGCTCTTTTGTATTCTACGCCTCTTCATTTTCTTTGTCATCTCTCTCTTTTCTTTCTAATTTCAAAAGCTATCATCTCTCCATCTTGCATTCTCTAATTTATGAAAAATATATAGTTCTCTACATCATTTTCCAACATTGTTGAGGAACCTTGCTAGTCTAGCATTGTCTTCTATGAGATATAGTCATTATTGAGGACACATAATATCATTGCAAGTGATATTCTTCCAATTTGTATTTTCATTCCTTTTTATTTTTGTTGCTTATAGCAAGTTTTCTTTATGGTCATAACACCATTGTTGCCACTTTGAGAGTTTCATCCCTTCTCTCTCCTCACTCCTACACACTAAATTATTTTTTCTATAGACCAAATATTTATGCATATAGATTTGATTCACTATTGTTCTTCTTAATTATAAACACACATAAGCAAGTAAACACACTCTCCAAATGTTTCCTAATTTAACTAGCGACATGTGGAGGTGAAAAGACTAAAACTAGGGCTTGACCTGATGGTAATCTCCTACGCAACCACCCTATTTCTCCCCTTATCATCTTCCAATTTTTTCAATACACTCAAATGTATGGAGGTTTTGTATCCCTTGTCTCAATTTTTATTTCATAATTTTAATTAAAATCATTATTTTCATTTATTTTCTTATGTCTTATAAAGTTTAAGAACACTTGGTAGCTTGTTGCTATTATCCTTGTGTCTCTATGTGTAGGGCCATATGGATTCTAGATGCCTTATTGAGTTTTGCAACAATTTTAGATGAAAACATGTTAACTAGACAACAATGCATCATGTTGGTGTCCTAACTAGTGAGATACTCAAGTTACATTCTAGGCTCTCATTTTTATTTCATATTTTAAATTCAATTTTCATTCACACATTTCAATTGTTAGTTATTCCCATTTTCATACCTAGCTCCCTCTAATTATTGTTTAGATATGATTTAAGTACAAATGAAAAAAATTAGATAAGGAGTTAGATATCATTTTTCTATTCATCAATAAAATAGTTAGCTGTAAAAAAATTCTCTTTCTAAGCCTTATCTAAAGGATAATTAAGATTAATTGTTTAATTCTTAGAATCATTAGGTTTGGAGGATTTAAACCATCTTTTAAATTTTGGTGAACCCAACTAGTTGTATCACTTCTTCTTACAAAATTATCAAATTTGGTTCAATGTGTAAAACATACTCAAAAACCTTCTAGTTTATGAGTTTCACCATATAAACCATTTTCTCTTATCATTTTGTTTGAAAAAGTTCCTATGTATAAAACATGTCTTCATCACAACATCCTACGAGTCCTACTTCTTCAAGTTTTGACTTCTTTGATTTCTACTTTGGTTTTATTACTAAAATTATTCATACTTTGTGGAAATCTCCTTATGCTAAATTTTATAATAAATTGGGAGGATATGACCATGAAAATAGACTTCACATGGCATTTGAAGAGAAGATTTATCATAGTGATAGATGTTTGACCATTTTTAAAAACTAGCTTGATGTTGATGAAGGAATTCAATATACTATTGCCCCTATCATTGATTTCATGCATACATTACTATGTGACAATCATGAAGTCTAGATTTCATGCATGTATTACTATGTGCCAATCATGAAGTCTAGATTTCATGCATGTTTATTCTTCATTATGAACAATGATGGTATTAGTACTAGGGCCACTTTTAACCAAAGATTCAAGATTACCATTATAACATCATTTGTGCTAAAAAAAAATTCTTATCTTTTGATACCTAAAATACACTTAAAAAATTATACATGTGTTACTATATCAACAATTTAGCTTGGCCATACAAGAACCTCTTCATCAGGAATTCCTCATAACCTCATTTTTGGTTATGGGTATTTGATGCATACATAGCTTCTTCCTTTCAATTTTATAGATAAGTAGTTTGGTTTTTCTTGACCTACAGTCTCATGATTATTCCACATTCCAACTATCATAAATATTTATAATAAGCTACCATCATTACATTTATCACTACCACTAATCTATTACTCAACTACCATCAATTCTATAATTAACCATTTTATGCAAAATATGGAAAATATTCAACAGTGAAAAAAACCTTTAGCCTCATATAATAGATAAAATTATTCTTATAAGATATTCTTCTTTTGTGCATATATTTAACTTCCTTATATGAATATGGAAAAATTACTAGTTAGTTTGAGGCATCTCCTTCTACTACCTCACTAGTTCATACTTCCTCCTTTGGCCCTTCTTCATTACTAAAAATATAATATAAATATAATAATTTTGTCTCACAAAAAAACTAAACTATAGTTGTTGTCAACCATGCTAGTACTCTTATGCCCTCTTCTTTGGTGTTGGCTATATCTATGTGGCCATAGTGCAACTAGTATTTCATATATTTGTCTAACACTCTCCATTCCAATATTAAGTAGATCCTATCCAAAAATATTTTTTAATTTCCCATCATTCATAATGTCTTAGGACTAGTCTTCCTTTGGCAAATAATTAGGATGCCAAAAAGAAATTTCAATATCACTACATGTTTGGGCATGACACTAAAAGTGCATGCACATCAAGCACCTTATTTAGGACTTGATTAAATCCAATGTCATATTTGAGTCACTATAGTGTAAAGGATAAAGGGAATACATCTATAATACTTAATCAAAGAAATTTTTATAAATCTATGTCAACCCTTCTTCACAATAAACAAATTCTAATTTCATGGATCTCATCCCCTTGTAGGCTAAACCTCCTAATTCTAATCTGGCACAATCCCTTCAAATATAGGTTTATATTCATCTTTTATTTTTTCCCATTTTATCATATGGTGGGTGCAATGGACAACTCAAATTTATGACTCTAAAGTTGAACCTATTCCTAATTTACGATAATGTATACTTTTTTTGTTAATTTTTCATCTGGCATTTATAATGGGGTAAAAGCACAAAGCTTTGTCACACTTTTGGCAAAATAAATAGTTCCGAGTGAAAAAAATTCAGCCTAAATAGTTTTTGTCAAGCTTGTTTCACCCAAAACCACATGGCCTATATGTGGCACATAGAGTTTTGGGCAAAACCTTTTCACTCAAAACCATAAAATTTGAATTTTTCTCTTTGTCGCATAGAAATGTGGCTTATTTTATGTGCGGGGTTTCGGTAGAATGGGTTTCAGTCAAAACCCTTTCTACTGAAATTGTCTATGTGGCATCTTAGTTGGTAGCCAACTCAGCTTTTTTCAAAAAAAATTGAAACTTTCAACTTTAACTAAGTAGTTCTTCAATCAGAATGATATTTTAAAAAAAATGAAAAATACCCTTTTCAAGAGCTCGGGGTGGCAAATCCAAATATGTATACATTTATATTTTGATTAGTTTTAATATATTTTGGGGTTGGGGCCCTAGCTCGGTTGGCTAAATCTTTCCCTGCTATAGGAGGTTGGTCACGAGGTCTAGTCTCCCCACCCAGGTAGGAGGGGTGTCTCGGCCTTGTCAGCCACATTAAAAAGTTTATAGTTGTAGTGTAGTTTATAGGGTCATGCTACCCATTCCTAATCTAAAAAAAGTTTTAATATATTTTATCTTTTAAATAATGCAAGTAGGTTGTTAAAGTTAAAAAAGAGGTTGCTTGAAAATTTAAAAAATAAATAAAAAATGTATTAAAAAACTTTAAAAAATATATGGTGCACTATAGGAGAGAGTCCTCTTCAAAAGAGTATATTTGTTTCCTGAAAATGATTAAAAAAATAGACAATAGTTGACGTCAAATGAAAACTATCAAATTCTAACAAGTTTGAGTTTAAAATTTTATTACTAGAAAAATATACATCAAAATTTCAAAAAAAAATTCCATGCACTAGATATTGAAGTTACCTATTTGGAGAAAAAAAATTAGGGGAAAATAAAGTTATTTTATATTTGTTTCTTGACATCAAGTGAACATCACCTTTTCCTAAAATTTTCAACATTCCAAAATCTACACTTAAATTGATAAAAGAATAGTTAATTTTTTTTTTTTAAAATCTAAAATATTATAGGAATAAACTTCATCAATATTTATACATTTCATTAGTTTACATCATTTTGGAATTCAATAGATAAAGATGATTTTTAAGTAGTCGAAGTTCAGAAATATTTTGTTGTTGGCCAATTCCTTTATAAAGTGTGACATAGGTTTGTTCTTTTACCCAATGGTTACCTATACACTTAATCCCTAGTTAAAGTATAATTTATTTATGGAATTTTTATCAATCTATTGAGCATGATTAACATTGCTATAAAGAATTTTCTTTGCATCTACTAGCTATCTAGAGATTCCTACCTTGAACTTTGGATATCTCTTTTTACATGCACAAAAACCTCTCAATACCAGCTATTGATTCCATTATGTTATCCATCTAGGATTTCCCTAAGTCCCTATATATGTTCCATGTAATACTATATCTCCTTCTTACCATTATCATGTGTTATTAGCCCATCTTGGCTCATCACAATGAAGGTTTTTTCCATTATTATTTATAAATTCTTGAACTTTCCTCATAGTGGAGTTGTTCATACTATACCTTAGACTTAGTATTAGTGACTTACCATTTGAAGTAGCTTTCCTCTTGATTATTTATATCCTAATCATTTTTGACCTCTTTAATCTTGCATCAATTTTTGAAAAAAATTATACCAAAAGTGTCTCTTAAGTAGGAAGATTGTGCAGGGGCACCCTTATGCATATGAGATCATTATTTATTTATTTTTTCTTGTTTTGTTGTGGTTCATGTAAATTAGGTCATTTGAGACCATTACATGTCATATAGGACCCTTTTTTTAGTATTTTGGTATAATTTAGGCAAAAGATGTAAAAGTTGCAAAAATATTGTTAAAATGCACAAAACAATGTTGTCAAAAGGTTGCAAAAAGTTGTCATATTTGTAAAACAAGTTGTTAATGGGTGTTTGGGACAATTTATATAGTTTAAAATACATAAATATGTAATTACAACTCGAATTTAGAGGTTGGAGAAGATTGAAATGCAAAAAAAATCATTTTGCCATGTTTTACCTACATTTTTCTATGTGAAACAACATGTTATTCACATTGTATGGCCTTCTATGATTGAGTAAGGCCATAAAAATTACATGTATGGAAAGAGGATTTAATTTCAGATGTTTTTTGTTCTTACTAGTCCAAAAGAAAAGTACATTTAGTTGGTCTACCATGTCAATCTTCTTAACAACCTTGTTTAGGAACTAGGGTTTCCAACAGATAAGAAAAATTCATATATTTTTATTCCTCTATCAAAGATATAAAAATTGGTGTAAGGTTCTTTTTTTAGGGTATCTAATAACCCTTTAGAGGATATTTGATAGTTTTCCATTTTGGTGGAGTTACTAAAGAAAGTTTGTTTGTATTTATGTGTAGACAGACCAAGAAGCTCTAGGGATTTGGGGAAAATTGTTGCAAGCCATTGGAGGGATGATCATTAATGTAGGAATTGATGATTTACGACATATATGACATGTTGAAGGTATTGGAACAAGTTTTGAGACAACTTGAATCCCTAAACACCTTTGGAGCATGCCTAGTTACTAATTAGGTCTAGTCAAAGTAAGAGGACAATCAATTTGAAGCTTTCCATACAAAGAACCCTACCCTAGTTTTTAGATATGTTAAATAATGGAAAAATGGGTATCTGAATCAAGTTTTATTTCTTGGAGATCAGTTTTGGTTGGGAATTTATGCCAATAAATTCCTTTTTGAAAGGCTACAAGGAGGAACAAGGGTTTATGAAGGAAAACCCACATTTTGATGAGCAAAGGAAATTGAAAGTGGTTGTCTAAGGTTGTTTCAAGATTTTTAACCCCTTCTCTACATCATAGAACTCCACCCACTCCTTTAATTCCATTTTCTCCATCATGTCAATCAATAACCCCTCCATCATTTACTCTTTGTGTTAACCCCATCCCTAATCCACTTACCCATGTTCCTTCTCATGTATCTTTGACAACTAAAAATAAAAAAAAGTTCTAGGAACCTCTTTCCACCATTTACTAAGCTAATTCTCAATGAAACTAATCATCTAGATCATGTACATTTCACCATCATGTCACTACTTGACTTAACCATAAACATTTACTGTTGTTGACACACCTTTTTATCAATATATTCTTTACCCACCTCAAGAATAGTATCCCAAGTTGCAATTATAGAGTTCATGGATAAGTTTGAGACTGCATGTTGAAGGTCTTGAGGGATATTGAGGGAAGGTTGTCCATGCCTTTTAGTTTTCCCAAAGGAAAGGACATAGGCATGTGCTAGTTGTCCTAGGAAAGGGGACACATAATAGAAATAGAAATTAGAGGAGGAAAATGGGAAAAAAGAGAAGAGAGTCATCATGGATAACTTGGACAAGGAGGAGGATATAACTTATAAACTAAACATAGTTGAGGCGACAATCATGAAAGAGCTAAGTAAGGAGTTGTAAGTAAGCATAACTTAACTACTATGGGAAAGGGTAGAATTGGAGTGTGGGAAGGATGATACATAGGATTTTTGCAAATTGGTGTAGTAATATAGTGTAGGGAAGAAGTTGTTTAAATACATTACAATTTGATGCAACAAAGTAAGAATGTAGAAATGAACTTGCATGCGGTGATAATGTAGTTCTAGTGGGAGTAGTGAAAAATAGCATATAGATGTTGTCGATAGGAGCAACACAATATAGTAGAGATATTGTAAGTCGGAGTAATAAAAGATAGCAAGGAAATTATAGTAGTGGGAGTTCTAGAGAATGGAAAATATATACTTTTTATTAAAAGGGTACAATTAAAGAGCTATATAGGAGATGCTATAGGTACATGAAATCAAGGAACTATAATAGGATGCAATAAAGGAGAAAAATAAGAGAACTATAGGTTAGATACTGATAGGGTAATGATAAATATCATCCAAGTTAGGAAGTCAAGGAGGGGAAAATACATGATGTCATGTGAAAGGTGTTATAATTAATAACCAAGGAGGAGGAAGAGATGAAAAAATTATGGTAGTTAATAATGAGATTGGAGTTCATTCCAAAGGAAAAAGTGCTCTAATTTTAGGAGGAGATAATGGATAAAATATAAGGAGGAGATACATATGAATAAAGTGGCATGAATAAAGAAGAATAAATAAAGTGGAGGTGGAGGTAGATAATGGGTTAAAGCCAATCAAGAGAAAACAATAGAATAGAGGAATGACAAGAACTTGGATAAGGACACTAAGATATATCAAATATAGGCCCATGAGAATGTAATAAGTTTGAGGCTAATGCTAGAAAAATGGGATGTTAATTTTAGTGAGGTTTTGGAAGATAGCGGAAAAAATTAAAGACCTCTAGATAGTCCCATATTGTGAGTAGGGGTTCACATAATTTTATACATGATGAGTATGAAATCTAATTTTTTGGCAATTGGTGTGGACCAAAGGCATATGACCAATCATTTGGAGGAGTTTGTGCACTTGTAGCCACTATGAGTTTTCACAAGTGTAGTTGTATCTTTTAACTTGCAGCCACTAGTGAAGGAGTCACCATAACATAGAGGTATTTCTAGAAAAGATGACCACTTGTGGGCATAGGCTTGAAGACTCTTAATGTCCAGGAAGAGTGAGTATTAACTCACTTGCAACTATAGGGAGCTATAAAAGAGGAAGGATTACTTGTAGTGATTAGAGGTTTTCCTAATGGAGCAATTGGAAACTTGAAGCAAAAGGAAGGAATTTTGGAATAAACTTGCATATATAATGGAAACTAAAGCATGGGAAATATTTGTATAATAAAATCCACATACTTTCCCCTTCACAGTTTGATTTTCTAGGTTTTTAATCTATATATTCAAGTTTTTCATTAATTCAAAGGGTCAGCTCATTATATTTTTATTGGCCACACAAATATGAAGGGACTCAAGAAAAAATTGACATTACATATTTGAGTCCCAACAATGTTGAAGGTGATAAGTATGTCAAAGGAGGAGGGATAGGTTATAGTTGCACATGGAACATCATGAAAGTTCTCATGTGATGAGCTTAGAAGTGTAAGATCAATGATATAGATTAAATCTATATTAGTGGAATGTGCAACATCACTTATAGAGTAGAAGAGTGACAACAAAGTGACATGAGGACATATAAGTGAAGAAGTGGAGGTGAAAAAGTATGTTTTTTTAACATAGATGTAGGAGTTTGTAGGTTCTAAGAGAGATTGCATTGGTTGCATGAATGTGTAAGGAGAGGGTACAAATCTAGTTGAAGATCATGGAAGTGTATAAAAATAATGAGGAAAAACCTAAGAGGCCATATGTAGGTGGTTGAATAATAAAAGAATATCTGCAACAACACATGCTAGCTACTTGCAATAGCAAGGAGTTGGGTAAAAAATAAAACTATAATTTAGTATAAACCTAATTATAATAGAAACGTGAAGAAAGGTGAATAGTAGAAAATATAGTATACATGTGATTTTGGGGTTAAGATCGTTCAAGGCAAAAGGTTTATGGAAGATCCAATTGTGAGCAACAAGGCTACTTAAAGAGAATGGACAATAGAAAGAGACAAGACGAAGATACTAGTTTAAAGGGAGTAGAGATTTGTCCTCATGCAAGTGAGATAAAGCATAAATCACATGGGAGAATGAACCAAATAGGGAGGTTCCTTGAAAAGTGACAAAATGACCATGTTAGATCATGCACAACTGTGAGGTAAAAACAATGAATGCTCATGCTTTTAAGAGACATTATATGATAAGATGGGTACATTAATGTTGTCTTGCAAGAAAGGGGATGTTTCGTTCCTTCCTTTTATAATTTAGTTGTTTAACATAAAATTTTGTAAGTTGAACTTTGAGGTATATTAATAAAAATGGTTATTGGAAATGTGACTTATTATCTTTGTATGATTTGGGGCCTAATCCTCTATTTCCTAGTTGTTTTTGTTGATGAGTGTTTTCTTATTTTATGTGTTGGGATGTGTACATGTGTAGGTGTCTGCATGTTCTTTCTATTTGTAGTCTTAGGTGGATATGACTTGTTACAACTAGGCTACATACACAAGTTTAATTGGGTCATGTATAAAAACTAGTGAGGTTGACCTACTATGCATAAATTACTTGCAAAAACTATTATGGTGAGTGTGGCCATGTGTAATTTGTTTAGAGGTGTTGTAGGAGTTATCACAACAATTCTAATATCCTTGTCCACTTCAAGATTGTGAGGACTAGGATCAAAAGTTTAGACACCACAAGTTGTAGGCAACCAACATTACTCATTATGTAGTTCATGATATTCCTTATACATCCTTTAGATTTTAGTCTATTAATACTTAATTTAGTGAGAAATATAACATCACTTGCTCAAGTGATGGACATGATTTTTCCTTCATATGAAATTAGTAATCATACTTTAGTTGATGATCGATTGGCTTGTGATGATGACTAGTGTTAACAAACTTAATAATTTATGACATTAATAATAATAACTAGGTATATTTACATGCCAAGTCATTTCTACTTATATGTAAGATAATATATTTTTTATTTAGACATTTAGAAAAATATCAATAAATGAGACATGACTCTTTTTTAAATTACTACACTTCTCACCAAAAAAAAAATAAAAAAAAAATGCTTATCTTATGATTTCTATCTTTCACCTTCACTTTCTAATCACTATTCCTTAAAAGATTCCCTAACTTCATGTAAATACACACTCTCAAATACATATAGTAACTATTATATAAATTATTGTATACTATTTAATGATGAATCTTTTGAAAATCATGCACTATACGTTTATCATGATGTCTCACCTACCTACCATATGAACACATAACTTAGATACAAACAAAAAGAATGAACAACATAGCCTCATCTTTTACGATTTGTATATAAACTTATATAAAAACAAGATACACATTATTATGCTCGGCAAATTGTTGATTATGACAACTCAAACAAATTAATTCAATAAATAAAACCACAATGATGTGGCTTGGAAATCAAGCTTCAACCCAACGGCTACCTTGGATTTCTTCAACGCAGTTCACGGTTTTAAAGTGGGCGGGTCACATCGTGGTCGCTTTTTTTATTGGGATATTTTGGCTTTCGTCACAACTAACCTGGCCCGCACCGCTCCCATTTCACTTTCCTCCTCAAAAGACGCTTCTCAGATATGTATAATTTTTTAATTGTATGCCTGCCCTTCAAACTACTCTAGAAAATACGTCTCGGCCACTGAGAAGCTTTCTATATGAACGCAAATCTTGGTTGTAATGTTAATGTGAGCGTTCTTGCTAGGGAGGTCTTGGACTCGCTTGGAGCGAGCTTAAGCACCTCTCAAGACTTCAATATCAAGTCTTTTTTTTTTTCTTTTTCTGTTTTTCTCCTTTCTGTGAGTTGTGCATAGCCATGGAGGTGGTTTCTCATGTAAATCATGCTGTGGCGAAGAAACTATGGAATATGGTAAGGGCAGTATTTATGATGCTGAGAAAAGAACTTGTTTTGAAGAGAAAAATGGTGTTGGGCATGCACTTGATGATGAAAAGAGGAAAAATGCTTGGAAAATCTCTGGGAAGCTTGATGTTCCAGTATTCTCATGGGAAGAGCCGTCACTACAGCACTGGCTTTGGGGTTAAGGAATATGAGTTTTCCTGTAGTAATAGCCCTGCTCCTCCTCTTTCCTTTCACATTGGGAAGAGAAAGTACCATTTTTTTCCTTCTATTCCTTGCATTCAACCGCATGCTGCTGATGACGACGACTGTTATTCAAACGCCATTGTTGTTTCTCAGTCTGAGTATTTCTCTAAGAATGACATCGATCTCTCAGATTTGCCTGGCGTAGACGAGTCCACAAGGCCTTTGTCGCCCTTTTGTGGAGGTAGTAATCTCAGCTGCTGCGAAGACGAGCGTGTTGATAGAGAAGCAGAAGAGTTCATTTCAAGATTCTATCAGCAGATGAGATTGCAACGACAAGTTTCATTTTTGCAGTACGATGAAATGCTTGCCAGGGGTACCCAATAAAGATTTCTTCAAGCCTTTTTTATTGTCATTTTCTTTATTTCTTGAAGTGTGTAGGACAAATGTGTGGTAAATATTCTTAACGGATTGGGCCATTGGCAATGAATCCGAGGGCTGAGTTTCTGTCCTAGAGATTTTAGGATATTTACTGTAGAGTACAAAGTATATTATTTATTCTTTGAGTGTGTTGAGGTAGTGAAGAATGGTTTTGTGTCGTGATTATACAGATTCTCCAGTGAAAGAAAAAAAAGTTTTGTAGCAAGAGATTATAGCTGTTTTTTAGTTTTATATATCTCCTCTTGGTCGCTCTTGTAATGTTTAAGGACAGAGCGTCTCGGGGATTCCATTTTAATAAAATCCAGACATGCTTTAAGCACAGAGTGATTGCTTTCAAATTTTTGTTACCGTATATTTCTAAAGACAAGGGAATAAGGACAAACAGATTTGCTGTGAACACCTATAGTTTATTCATATGATTGAGATTCAACAAAGTTTTCTTTTCACTGAGTTGTGATTACGATGTTATTTGTGAGAGAGGAAAAAGTGTTCGACCGTACGATATCTGGTGAGATCCCACATTGAAGATGATTTAGAATGACAGAAGTGACTGTTGTAAGTGACGATGTAATTTCATCTGATGGACAGATACCCATGGATTGGCTCATCATGGCTAATATCGACAAAGACCTAATAATTTACTTCTTTCATGGTAATAAAGGTGCATCTTTATATGTCAGTCATTTCAACTTTTACGTTATGAGCATATGCATTATGATATGTTTCTTATTGAGACGCTTAGAGAAACAGCGATAGGTGATTCATTATAGGTGTTTGATTTTTAAATACTTATTTTATTTTTTTATTGGAAAAATGCATTTGACAAATTGACCATGATAATACTTACATCCACAAGGTTGGGATAAGGTAGGAGCTTGGACTTTGGTGATCTTGCAAGGAGCATTACTCTAGTGATCAAGGAACTCTTATAAATGTGTAACTTCTAGTGTAACTAGTGAGCTTGCACCTACATTTGTATAACCATTAAAACAAAAAAAAAAACAGTGTTAAAAGAAAAGTGAACATCCGCCAAACAACTTAAAAAGAGACAAATTTTTATCTTTCCAAATATAGAAGATAATTTCCACCATGAAACCATGCCAAAACTAGATAAGTTTAAATTGGAGTTAGGACCAATGACCCATCAACACCATATGCCAAGTGAAGGGATCTAGTAGAAAAGGATTGAAGAAGTCAAGTATCAAATGCATGCCTTCTTCAACTTTGGTGCAAAACTAAATAAAGATGCTTGAGATATTCTAGTTGTCCACAAAAAGGATAGTGGGGATTAAGGACACCCAAGTGAGACAAAGGATAACCAAGTGGAAGACCTTAGTAAATAATGCACTTGCAAGATTAGCCAATTTAATCTTGACTACTGGAGGTGCCAATGACTATTTAATTGGTCCACCATTAGGAGATGAGGTGTAAGCCACAAGTATCCCTTGATGGGTCTATTATTATGAAATGGTGTTTCATGAAAGAAATTCCAATATTTCTAGTATGGCTTCAAGGAAATAATGCAATTTTTGTTAACCATATGGGGAATGATGTCATAAATAACATTCAAGAAGTTTTGCTAATCCTAATTGGATAACTAGAATTTTAACTTGGCTTGAGGCCATGATAAAAAAATTCTTGATGGTTTAGACAAGGAGATCAACGAGAATTTTGTTTGCTATATTAGAGTATTTTAGAGCATGAATACAAGGGTATTTGGTAAGAGGGGGACCTTGATTTTATATAAGTGGAGTACACTAAATAGAATACTAGTTAATTTAGAGGCCAATGCAAAATTCATTACTATCCCAAAAAATCTGGGACTTGATGGACTCCCAAGCCTTTAAATTATCTTAATAATAAATGTGCCTTGTATCTAGATAGACTCCCTCATTATGTGGATAGTATAGAGTCCAAGCCCTTTTCACATTGGCCATCTAGTAGGTTCTTCTAATGAAGTATAATACATAGTGAGAACTTTCCAAGCATAATTTCCTTCCAAAGATCAAATGGTCCATTTAATATAGAAAGTATTGCCATGCCCAAAAATTGAAAGAAACCCTAATCCACTAGCATCATGAGATAGACAAAAAAATTCCTAAGAAACATGATAAAAACATTTATTCCCATCTACAAAGGACAAAAGAATTTCCCTAAGAATCTTTTTAATTTTAAGGTAAGAGACATTAGAAAGGACCTAAAAAGAAGAATAGCCAACATGGGTAGTGGCTAAAAATTTATAGCACTTCTAGAATTCACTAGCGAAAGAGAAAGTCTTAGTGATCCAATAATCTATCTTTTTCTTCAATTCTAGAAATGACAACTTGCCAAAAGATAGTATTAAAGGTCTAGAAAAGAAAAGAAAATTCTTAAAAATTTAAATATTTTCACATTATCAATTTATTTCCAACTAAATGATTCCAACCAAGAATGTTTGCAAAGAAAAGATTTCCTATAACATTGGATCTTTTTAAATTTGAATAATTGAGCCAAGAGCTTGGTAAAATATATCAAGGAAAATAAGGGCTTGCTTGACATTATTATAATCATCAAGAGTGAGAATAAAATCATTAATAAATTTCCCATTAACCAACTATATTAGGGAATTAGACAAGGAAATACCTTAACCAACTTATAGGAGAACACATGGTCCAAAAGATGGCTAAATCTTTAAAAAAATGTAATGTGTAGGAGGTAAAGAGAATCCTTGGTGAATATTAAAAAATTCACAAGGTTTAGATTGATGACCATTAATGGTGATGAATTCTGAGGCATTGGTAGATATCATTTGAATAGACTAAATAAATTTTGGCCCAAACCTAAGCACTTGAAGAATAGAAAGAATGAAGTTCCATTCAATGTGATCATAATCCTTATTGAAGGTTGTTTTTATGAACATTGTAGGTTATTGAGAATGTAAAACCCTTTTCATGCTTTCTCAAAAATAATAATATTGTTAAGGGTATGTGCAGGATCATCATGGAAAAATAGGCCCTTAAGGGGCAAAAAATTCAAAAAAATCAGAGTTAGGCAACTTAACATAAAAATTTGAATAAGTTATCTATATTATTTAAAAAATATGTAAGAATAGAATTTGTAGAAAATTGAATGTAGTTTCTAAACTACTAGGTTTATTTAAAAATAAAAATCTATTTGATGAAAATTTGAAATTTCAATGCAATAGTACTTAAATTTAGAAAAAATAAGAAGAGGGGTTTGTCGACCCTAATACAATAAAATGATAATATTTGTTTATAAGATTTTAGATATAAGTAGAGGACTCATGTCCCGATATGATATATTTTGTAATTTTTTTCCAAGTAAATAATTAATTATGAAGTTTTTATTACAACTTTAAAAAATATAAAAAATCATATGTTTGACCACCTTAACTTGGTCAAAACTTCATATTCAAATTTTATTTTTTAATCCATAATTATCTGAAGCATAGAATGTGACATGTTTGGATTGAAAAAATGTGATACCATTTGAAAGCTATAGATTTGTTTCAATCGACCTATCAATCAAGACTTTTTTTTTTGTAATTCAAATAGAAAATGAATAATAATTATTTATTTAATTCAAAGTAAAGCATAATTTATATTGGTGGAAAGCTGGGAATCTCCTTAAAAAACTCTTTTTATTTCATCAATTTTTGGTAAAATAAATTCGTCAGCCACATACCCTACACATACCCATCATATCGCCACTTTTTGGCCCATCATGATCCTGCACATACCCTTAAGAATGTACCATGAATTGATAAGAATAGTTTACTTAGGCTAGACTAGTTGGGGAAGGAATGGTGTTAGATTTAAAGAAAGAGATTTGGAAATGACCTCAAGTGTAGAATAAATGCAATAGGTTGATATCCCACTAGTTACAATTTCCTCCAAGTTGCAAAATTTAGGTATGAATTTAATTTTTCCTTTTTTTCAATTATGTTTCTTAAATAATTCTTATGAAAATCTTCTAGATAGACCTTGAGAAGGTCTTCAGCTATAGTATCACATTTTTTTTAATAACTCACATAGGGTTCCATTGAAGGCAATGACTTTATCATTAGACATAGAGAACATGACCTCAAAAAATATTTCTGAGTAATATTTTTATCACAAAGAATGTGTTTAGATGTGGAACCTAATAGGGAACCACATTTAATCATTGTTATAAATTGGGTTTTTTATTTTGATTGTACTCTTGATTGGTAAAAATTTGTTCATACTACTAGACAAAGTCTTGCATAATGTTTAGAAGCTTAGTATTTATATTGTTGTCTCTCATTTATTTTATTAATGGCTTGAGATGTATGAAAATCTCATAGAACCTAAAAAATTATTTAGAGACCCTTTTTCAAATTTTAAAACAATGATTTTGAGATTTTATTTGTGCAACATGACCAAAGTGGGCATCTATAACCTATTTTTGGTGATGGAACACAACCCACTTAAATCTAAGATTCTAAATTGATTGCATCTTGGTAGAGCTCTAAGATGGTGATTGTAAGAGAGAATATGAAACAGGAAAGTTGACACCCATATATGTATGAGGAATTGAAGGTGAATTTGATAGCATAATTCCACTAGTCTATCAAACCTATTTCATGCATGGCGCATGGCTTTAGATTCCAAAACCATTTAAATGAGCTAGTTTATCCATGTAAGTGAGCAACAAATTGATTAGAAATAAACAAGTCCACATGGCCTTAGGTTTTCCAAGCTACCACTCAATACAAAACTATATTGGAAAGTGGTCTAAAGGGACAACATCTAATAAAGTCTTTGTATGCATTTGAAATAAAAAATGAAATATTGTTAAATTCAAAGAAACTCAACACTCATTTTCACATGCATGACTCTAATTGAGCATGTATAATTAATTCCTCCTTTGTGTTGTGGGTTCTCCATTTTCCAATATAATGTTAGCATTCTCTAGATATGAAATTGATAGGATTTTGATATTGAAATAGTGAAAAATGGGGTAAGAGGTTCTTTCATATGGTTTTAGGACATAGAGCACACCCACTTTCTAATTGCATTCAAGGATAATCCTAGAGATCTCAATGAAAAGGAGAAAGAGATCTTGCAATAGGGTTGTCCTAGGGGCTAGATGTAGGCTAATGATGGATTCATCACCAAGCTAAGGCTTGGAAAGAAAAATGCAATGAAAGATGTAATAATAAACCCTAATTATGATGTAATGACTTACAAAATGACCTAGAAAAGTATGCAAAATAGAATAACAAGCTATAGGATGGACTATGTGCACCTAGAAATCTGGAGATGACTAGAAGGAGGTCTAAAATGTTGGAAATTCTGACTTTAATGCTCAGTGTGACTCATTTTCCAAGTTGGGTGAATCAGTCCAAAATCTAGGTTTCTCTTCGGGAATAGGAATCTAGCAAATGGGTATCCAGGAATATGCAAAAATCTAAATTTTGACCTAAACTGGGACTTATTCACCAGAAGTGGCGAATCAATCCAGTTAGGGTTTTTTGAAACTTCAAAGTTTGAGTCTTCTATTCTTAGTATCCTCAATTTTCTTCTTCAGGTTTCTAGATCTGAATCTCTATAAATTAGCCTATAGGTGTTCTCCAATGTTCTCCTATGCTTGATGACAACTTTAAAAACTTTCTCCAAACTTTCTCTTCAATGTGTCTTTAACCTAAACCTATAAATCACACACAAAAGAGAGGGAAAATTGTTGTTTTGTTAGTGGAGAGGGGTTTTCCTTGATCAAACCATGTTTTGGTAATTAAACCTTGAAATGAAATGAAATAGGAATGGAGAATGATGAATGAAAAAAATATGATTTTGCAAGTCACCAAACCCTAGCAATGAAGTTTTGCAAGCATGTACATAGATGGCTCCAATGGATGTAGATCTTAACTCTTGCTTGAATATGATAGATCTTGAATGAAATGCTAGCTTGAATCATAAAACCCTACATCACAATTGTTAGCTCAAAAACAAAAATGATTCATGAAGTCCTTGACATGATGCTTGATGCTTGAATAATGCTCTAAAATGCTTGATAATATGCCCTTAAAGACTCTTGAATGATCTTGTAAACACTTGAATGCTCTTTTGAACTCAAACTAGCTATCATGAATTCTCTCACAAAAGTCTTAGATAATCTCTTGAATGCTTAGAATGTTAGGCTGAAAATGAGTGAAAGAACCTTGTATTTATTATTAATTATGCAAGAATTCCTAAAATTACAACACTACAAGTCAACATCAGATCTAGGAGGATTAAATCCCACCAAAAATTTGAATTAATTTTGATTTTGGGCCACATAGGACTCTTTCGCCCATGGTGGTGAGTGAGTCCCATTAGGCATAATTTTTGGGAACATTTTTACAAATGCTTAGAAAGGTGTGAAACTAGGTTTAGGACACAAAAACCTAGGTGGGACTCTTTTGCCCAAGGTGGTGAATAAGTCCTAGGTCACTGAATATGGGCCACACAACCTAAAAACACCTGAATTATGATTCGATATTGATGTGTTAGGATTATCCTCATGAATATGCATTAAACGAGGCTTGTGAATGCAAAATAAGGCCAATTAAAGCATAAAGAAGCCCAATTGTTAATGAAAACCCTAGAAAAGTGTGAAAGTGTGTTACAACACTTTACAACACTCCAAATAAGGCACCAATAAGCTCATTTAATTCACAAGGTCCCAAGACCTAATTTGAATATGTTAGAAACATTGCAACACTAAATCAAGGCCATGTTAAGGGGGACCTTTTTCCATCATTAAAGATATAATATGAAATATTGATGATTCTCGTGATATGGGTTTGATTTATAATTTTGCAAGACGGTTTGATGGATGGCTAGGATTGAATCTAGAACCTCATATCTAATCCTTGATTTGGGGGATTGATGAGGATATGTGGCATGCATAATTGAGTTTCACATTGGATCAGTGCAAGATCATGGGGGTCCAAACTAGGCCCCTAAGTGGCAATGAAAATTTAAAAAACCAAAGTCAGGAAACTTGACATAAAAATTTGAATAGGTTATTAACATAATTTTAAAAATATGTAAAAACAAAATTTGTAGCAAATTGAATGTAGTTTCTAGGGTACTACTCATTTTATGGAAAAAAGTAAATCTATTCTGTGAAAAATTGAAATTTCAATGCAACAGTATTAAATTTTCAAGAAAAAGATAAAAAGCAGGTGTATGTTTGACCAACCTATGTACAAGAAAAAAATAATTATTTTTCTAAAATTTTCAATATATGTAGAGGACTCATGCTTGAATGTGCCACATTTTTTTGTAATTTTTTTGCATGTAAATAATTAGTTATGTTTTTTTATTAGAACATTTCAAAATTATTAAAATGTGTTGTTTCAACATAAAAAAAAAAAAAAAGTTTATTAAAATGTGTTTATCTAACCACCATAACTTGGTGAAAAAAATTATGAAATTATTATTTTTAATTCTATATTATGTGAAGCATGGAATATGATGCATCTTTTAGATTTGAAAAATGTGAATAGTTTGAAAATTATAGAAGTTTTTCAATTAGCCTATCAGTCAAGACTTTAGTCATAATGTATGTAGAAAATAAATAACAATTATTTATTAAATTTGAAATAAGGAATATCTTATATTGGTGGAAAGCTAACAATGCTTTCAATAAATCCTTTTTTTCATCAAATTTGAATAAAAAAAGTCATCAGCCACAAGAGCAAACTTCAGAAAATTAAGGAAATTTTGAAAAAATTCATTAAATTATGAAATATAAGACAAGAAAGTGTGAGTTTGATAGGGACTGTAAATAATGTTTTCAAGAATCATCTTTTAGCATAAGTTATAATTTAATAGATGATGATTAACTTCTCTTCATATTTATGGATGGATTACTCCAAACTACTAAGGACCAATCCCATTACATGCCCCATAATTAATTTTCATACTTTTCTAATAAATATGAAATCATTGAACAATATGAAAAATATGATGGGGGAAAGCCCACCTTATTCTTCTATTGCCACTCAATAATTTCCTAGGAGTCCTAATTAGATTGACTATCAACCTCACAAGGTGAGTCAATTCTCAACAAGGAAGACCTAGGAAGGGGTCCTTTAAGCTTTTAGGGGTTCACCACCAAGCAAATGCTTGGAAAAGACAAGTAAGCATTCAACTCACAAATCCTAACAATGGAAGCTAAATGATGAGTGCAAATAATGAAATTATGCAACAACAAGCTAGGATACGTGTTCCTAGGGAGTTTGGAAATGCAATGAGGATTATAGAAATGCACAAAAGCTATTAAAATATGCTATGAAGGAATAAGACGCACTTATTGTCTTATTAGTCATGCTATTGTTTTTGAGGGTAGATGCATAATCTTTGGATGTCGAAACCGGATTTGGAAGAATCTATGAAAATACCCTTGGAAGGACTAAGGTGCCCTAGGTGGTGAGTTAGTTCCGTTCTAAATTTTTGAATACTATGAATGTGATCCCATGGCCTGATGTTTGCACTTCCTTCTTCTCTGATCTCAAGTTTTGAAACTTCTAGATTTGGCTCGTAGGTGAGTTTTTGTGCAGATGTCAACTTTGAATCACAACTTTGCAACTTTGCAACTTTTCACTTCAAATGATCTTCAAGTCTTCAACCTAAATCTGCAATCAGAAACACAAAAGAGGGGAAAAACTTGTTGATTGTTAGTATAAATGGGGGTTTTCCTTGGTCAAACCCCTTATTGGTAATTAAACCTTGAAATGAAATGAAATGAAATGGAGGGAAGTGATGAATGAACAACATGCAATGTTACAACTCACTAAACCATTGTTGTAAAGTCTGCAAACTTGTGTGAAATGTCTAGCTTGGATATGGATCTTGAATCAAAGAAATGATTGATAGTTATGAACTTGAATTGCTTGCTTGAATCAAAACCCTACATCACAAATGTTAGCACAAAAGCACACATGATGTAAGAATCTCTTTGATATGATGCTTGAATCTTGATGGTGGATCCAAATGCTTGAAGAACTTCTTTTGAATGCTCTTGTGAACTCAATTATGCTATATGGAATGCTCTCAAAAAAGACTTGGATCAAAATGAGTGAAAGAATCTTGTATTTATACTTATCCATGCTTAATATCCAGAAATTATACCACACCAAGCTAACATATGAATTCATTAATTAAAGGAGGCTAATTACACTAGAATTTTAAATTAAATCCCAAAAATACCTTAAGGGTTCCACTAAGATTCCCTAGGTAGTGTCTTAGTCCCAAGGCATGAAACTAGGGGCATAGACTCCAAAAAGGGGCCCATTGAAGGAACACTTGAAATTAGGGTACCAAGACCTTTGGGGGACAAATACACCCTAGGTGGCATTTTAGTCTTGACCCAAAAATTAGGGACACTCAGACAAAATCAGTAAATTATCATTTCCCCTTTCAATGTTTGTGAAGATTAGCCAAAAAAAGATGCAATTCATTAGGCTTGTGGATGCAAAATAGGACCAAGTAAGACATAAATAAGAATAAATAAAGCAAGGTGGGACCAAACAAGTGTGAAAATGCAAGGGTATGCATTTTCCTATACTACATTTAGCCCCCACTTTAGTGAGAGGATGAACTTGCTTCAAACTCACACTAAAGTAGCCAACCACACAATCAAGAGGGGTTCAAATGTACGAATGCTACTAATATAGGATGACAATAATGAAGAGGTTGGCCAAGCCCATAGGATCAAGATCCTATGGAAAATTAACATAGGAATAAAGGAACATGCTTGCAGATGATATATGAAGCCATAACTAGATCGCAAAAATACACCATCAAAGACAAAAAAAGGAAAAAGGAAGAATAAAAATGCAATAGATCAAGCTTCAACTGGCCATCCAATGCGTTGTGGACCAGGTCAAGGCTATTTGTCCAAAATAGGTTTACAAGTGGAACATGTTATCCACTATGCAAACAAAATACATGCTCACAGGGGTTAGTGAAGCTAGTTGTCCACTAGGTGAGCCCCGAGAGGTCCATATCAATGTCATACCCCCGTGACTATGATAAGGATAAAAAGAAAATGCATGCTCACAAAGGCTAGTGAAGCTAGTTGTTCACTAGGTGAGCCCTAGGGGACCATATCAAAGCCATACCTCCATTACTTTAATAAGGTACAAAAATGCATGCTCACAATGGCTAGTGAAGCTAGCTATTCACTAGGTGAGCCCTAGGGGACCATATCAAAGCCATATTTCCATAACTTTAATAAGGTACAAAAAGAAAAATGCAACACAACGAGAAAGAGGGATGTTCAGAGGGATTTTGATTAGTTCATGCAAGGTCTTAATCTTAGGGGACATTGTTCTTGATTTCTCAAAGAGATGACTAATCAAAGGATAAAAGATTCACAACTTATGGGATGCAGTGTGTTGCATCACCACTAAGAGGAATGTAATATGGTAAGAGAAAATCACATCACATGAAGTAAGAAAATCACATCAAGGATCATGGAAAATGAAAAATGTGAATGAAGTCATACCAAAATAATGCCAATGTTTGCCCCCACTTAAAAGAAATTCCTAACACCATGCAGTGAGCAATTACTTTAAAGTAGCCAAAACTGAAAAAGGAAAAGAGGGTTTCACCCCCAAAAACACATAAGGGATCTATGGATTTTGGGTTAATATCTGTCTTTGTTGCAATGATATTAGAGAGCTCAGAACTGTCATCATTCCCCAAATACACATAAAACTAGAAGAATGACACAAAGAGAGAAAAAACAAAGAAAAATCCTTTTGAGTCAACATGGAAGAGACATAGGGTGTCTTGACACCTTGCGTCATCCCCAAAAGGAAAACAAAAGAGAAAAAATGAAAGGAAAAGAAAAGATAATGAAATTTATTTTGGGTCAATATGGAAGAGACATTGGGTGTCTCGATGCCTTGCATCATCCCCAAAAGGAAAACATAAGAAAAAAATGAAAATGAAAGGTAAAGATCAATGAAAAGGAAAAAGCATATGACATAGAAGAATGAAGGTAAACATAGAGGAATGCACATAAAGAGAGGAAAAATCAAACAATACAGGGGATCACACCACACACATGCAATCACACAAACAAAATAGTACAAAAGGCTAGTAAGGCATAGGAAAGTCAACCTAAAATAGGTCATTTGCCTCCCAATCTCAAACTATACAAGCAGAAGGTAGACAACGAACTTAAGATACAATGACAAATGCATTACTAGGACAAGGCTATTTGTTTCTTGCCCCCACTGAGTGTAGGAAAAGAATGAGATGAGGTATGTGATGAGAAAGATCATGTAATAGTGAGAATAGATTTTTCTTCAACTATTGCATGACAAGGGGGAGGAAAAGAACAGGCTATGCAATCACTTGATGGTAATCATTGCCATTGAAGTGAAAGTTTTGTAATAACAATTTGAATGCATGACACTCATTGGTACTATGCACAAGAGTTTGATGGTATCAACAATGTGGAACTTTTTCATCTTTAGGATATGGGTACATGTGTAGGATCATCATGGAAAAAATAGGACCTTAAGTGGCAAAAAATTCAGAAAAATTAGAGTTGGGAAACTTGAAGTAAAAATTTGAATAAGTTATCTATATTATTTCAAAAATATGTAAGAATATAATCTATAGAAAATTGAATGTAGTTTCTAAACTACTAGGTTTATTTAAAAAAATAAAAATCTATTTAGTGAAAATTTGAAATTTCAATGTAGTAGTACTTAAATTTCAGGGAAAACACAAGAAGTAGGTGTTTATCTGACCACTCTAACCACAATAAAATGATAATATTTTTTTATAATATTTTAAATATATGTAGAGGACTCATGTCTAGATGTGATGCATATTTTTTTGTAATTTTTTTCCAAGTAAATAATTAATTATGAATTTTCTATTACAAATTTTTAAAAATATAAAAAACTGTATGTCTGATCACCTTAACTTGGTCAAAAATTTATGAAATTGAATTTTTTCTTTTTTAATCCTATATTATATGAAGCATATAATGTGACACATGTTTTATATTCAAAAAATGTGATACCGTTTGAAAGCTATAGATTTTTTTCAATCAACCTATCAATCAGGGCTTGAGTCATAATTGAAATAGAAAACGAATAATAATTATTTATTAAATTAAAATTAAATCATAATTTATATTGTTGGAAATCTGAGAATATCCTTTAAAAACCCTTTTCATTTAATCAATTTTGGGTAAAAAAAAGTCGTTAGCCACATACGCTACACATACCCATCATATCACCCCTTTTTGGCCCATCATGATCGTGCACATACCCATTTAACACTTGTCTATCTTTCATTGGTGGTAATATTATGAGTCCTTTGTTTAGAAGTAGTTGTAGTTTCCTTTCAATTTTAGGTTGTGGATAAGGAGGTTGTAACTTATGTAATTTGTAAGGTCTTTTATGTTTTGCTAGATTCACCAACTACTCTAGTTGAAGGTTGAGGAGGAAAGCCAAAGATAATCTCGTCTTCTTTGAGAAGCATTGGTTCTTCTTGAGGAAGAAGGACATTCATATCGGGAGGAGAATCTAAGATCACTGTACCATCACTATGAAGCCTTAGGTATTCTTTAGGAACATGTTTTTTGTGAGGGGGATCTTGATATCCTAACTGGGCTTTGTGTTTTCGTTAGTTGATATTTTCAATAGGACTTGATGAATTTCATGCTCACTTGTTGTGTCACATCTTTGTTTACTCAAGATTGTGAATCATTTTCCATATGTTTCTTCTAGATTGATTTCAGTGTTTGTTACTTTTTTATCATAAAATGGTTGAGTTTTTGCTTGTTTAGAAGAGCTAGGTTCACCTACTATAGGGAACTTAGGTTCAAGTTTTGTCTTGGTTTTGGGAAGTAACTAACCAAATTTCTCAAGAGGTGGTATTCTAGGGGGGTTGGGTTGTGTCATGGATGGATAAAATGATGCATTAGATTCAAGGTATGTGCAAGATCATGATGGGCCAAAAAGTGGCAATATGATGGGTATATATAGGGTATGTGGCTGATGACTTTTTTTTAACCCAAAATTGATGAAACAAAAAGGGTTTTAAAGGATATTCTTAGCTTTCCACCAATATAAATTATGCTTTATTTTGAATTTAATAAATAATTATTATTTATTTTCTATTTGAATTATGACTAAAGTCCCTGATTGATAGGTTGATTGAAAACATCTATAGCTTTCAAATAGTATCAATTTTGAATCCAAACGTGTCACATTCTATGCTTCCAATAATATAGGATTAAAAAAAATAAAATTGAATTTCATGAAGTTTTGACCAAGTTAAGGTGGTGGACATAAGTTTTTATATTTTTTAAAAGTTGTAATAAAAAATTCATAATTAATTATTTACTTGGAAAAAAATTACAAAAAAATATGCATCACATTGGGACATGAGTCCTCTACCTATATGTAAAATAATTTAAAAGAATATTATCAATTTATTGTGGTTAGGCTGGTCAGATAGACACCTACTTCTTATTTTTTCCCTGAAATTTAAGTACTACTGCATTGAAATTTAAAATTTTCACCAAATAGATTTTCTTTAAAAAAAAAACCTAGTAGTTTAGAAACTACATTCAATTTGCTACATATTCTATTCTTACACATTTTTGAAATAATATAGATAACGTATTCAAATTTTTACGTCAAGTTTCCTAACTCTAATTTTTATGAACTTTTTGCCACTTAAGGGCCTGTTTTTTCCATGATGATCCTGCACATGCCCAACATATTCATGTTGTCATCATCTTCTCCAATGATGTCAACATCACGAGGAGGACACGAATTAGGAGTTGAGTGAGCATGAGTAAGTTCAATTTCGTTAGGGTCATTACTGAAAGAACATATTGACACATCTACCAAAGATTTCAAGGACGTCCAAAGCTTTCCAAAGCACGTATCCATGGTACAAGATTGAACAAATATGCTTGAAATGAAAGAAACTGAGATAACAACAATTTTACAAATTGTAACAAAAAACTGAAAGTAGCAAAGAGAAGCACAAAAAAGAAATTTCAAACCCTAAAAATTGGAAAGTCAAAGTCAACAAGGATTAAGATGCTAGTAAGGGCGTCTTGTTCCTATTGGTGAAATTTTGAGGTTTCAGGGATATAAACAAACAAAAAACAACAAAGAGAGGATTCTGAGCTAGAAATCTTGAGAGGGACTAAGATACCAAGAAGGGCGTTTTAGTCCTAGCAAAGGTTTTTTCTTAGAAAAACAACAAATTATGGATTGTTTATAGTGTTCATAGGTTGCCTATTTAGGGAGCTAATGTTTAGATACAAGAAAATGTGCAAATGAATGTAAGAAAAAGTAACTAATGACAAGCAATTGAATGCAAATTTGGATGCAATGTTTTTCAATTTTGGATGAAAGAACAATGTTTCTAAATGTAATTAGGATGATTAACAATGGAATTTTCAAATTTTAAATGAGATGAAATAATGCAAGAAAGCAAAAAAGGCAACCTATATGCACTTTCCGTAATTCAAATATGAGAAACCCAAGATATAGTTTCACTAAGTATGAGAAACCCTAGATGGCATTTCACTAATGCAAGATGTAATGCAAGAATAAATGCAACCTAGATCTAGAACTTTAATGAGCTCCAAATTAGAAAATGAAGCTCAAAAATGCCAGTTTCACCAAAATGAACAATATGAAAAATATGATGGGGGAAAGCCCACCTTATTCCCCTATTGCCACTCAATAATATCCTAGGAGTCCTAATTGGATTGACTATCAACCTCACAAGGTGAGTCAATTCTCAACTAGGAAGATCTAGGAAGGGGTTCATTAAACTTTTAAGGGTTCACCACCAAACAAATGCTTGGAAAAGACAAGTAAGTATTCAAGTCACAAAACCTAACAATTCAAGCTAAATGATGAGTGCAAATGATGAAATTATGCAACAAGTTAGGATATGTGTACCTGGGGAGTCTGAAAATGCAATCAGGATTCTAGAAATGCAAAGAAGTTGTCAAAATATTCTATGGAGGACTAAGACACCCTTACTGTCTTATTAGTCCCACTGCTATTTTTTGGGGTCTATGTAGAATCTTTGGATGCCAAAACTAGATCTAGAAGAATCTTTGAAAAAAACCTTTTGTAGACTAAGACACCCTAGGTGGTGACTTAGTACCGTTTTGAATTTTTGAAATCTCCAAATGTGATCTTGAGGCTTGATGTCTGCACTTCCTTTTTCTCTAATACTAGGTTTTGAAACTTCTAGATTTGGCCCATAGGTTCTCAAGTTTCCATGAAGATGAAAAATTTACAACACAAATTTGCAACTTTGCACTTCAAATTGATCTTCAAGTCTTGAACCTATATCTACAATCATGAACACACAAGAGGGGAAAAACTTGTTGATTGTTAGTGAATGGGTGTTGCCTTGGTCAAACTCCTTGTTGGTAACTAAACCTTGAAATAAAATGAAATGGAGGGAAATGATGAATGAACAACATGCAATGTTACAACTCACCAAACCCTTGTTGTAAAGTCCACAAACTTGTGTGAAATGGCTAGCTTGGACATAAACCTTGAATAAAAGAAATTCTTGATAGATATGAACTTGAATTGCTTGCTTGAATAAAAATCCCACATCACAAATGTTAGCACAAAAATATACATGATGCAAGAATCTCTTTGATATGATGCTTGAATCTTGATGATGGCTCCAAATGCTTGAAAAACTACTCTTGAATGCTCCTATGAACTCAATTATGCTATATGGAATGATCTCACAAAAGACTTGGATCAAAATGAGTGAAAGAACCTTGGATTTATACATATACATGCTTAATATCCCAAAATTACACCACACCAAGCCAACATATGAATCCATTAATTAAAGGAGGCTAAATTCCACCATAATTTGAAATTAAATCCCAAAAATAACTTTAGGGGGGACTAAAACACCCTAGTTGGTGTCTTAATCCTGAGGCATGAAACTCAGGGCACAAACTACAAAAAGGGGCCCTTTTAAGGAACACTTGAAATTAGGGTCCAAAGACCTTTGAGGGACAAAGATGCCTTAGGTGGTGACTTAGTCCCGACCCAAAAATCAAGGACACTCAAATAGAATCATTAAATTGTCATTTCCCCTTGTGATGTTTGTTAAGATTAGTCAGAAAAAGATGCAATTCATTAGGCTTGTGGATGCAAAATAGGACCAATTAAGACATAAATAAGGATAGATAAATCAAGGCAGACCCAAACAAGTGCGAAAATGCAAGGGTATGCATTTTCCTACACAACAATCATAATCATGTTTTATGAGACAATATTCTTCATATCAACATAGTTGTTGCACTTTGATCTGTTTATAAAATTATGATAATTAGGATGCTAATGAAGGAGTATTTGTGGTTGCTAGCCATCTTGCATCAAAAATTTTTATTCAATTTTGGAGTGCTATGTTTTTTATTAATATTTTGGTACATTTAAATGATTTAATTATACAAAATACAAAATTAATAAATTAGACAATTTGGGTTTGTAAGTTGTATTGGGAAGTGCGCCAAAAATTGCATTTTAATTATTAAATTTCCAAAAGTAAAATTTGGGCATGGTATTCTTGGAGTAATTTTCCATAATGTTTCAGGTAGGAATGGGATTCCCATGAGGTGATTACCTAGAATTTTGAATTTGAATTTTAGATTGGTGAACTAGGAGAATAATGGTGTTGGCTAGTGGAGGCCTGCCTTCTTGGAAGTGTGCAAGCATGCATTAGGGAGTTAAAAAATTGTTATTGATGAGAATTGAATGATTTTTCTAGGTAGGGACATGGGAGGAATATGTTTCTAGTTGTTGGAGATAGTGGTGACAAATAAATTCATTCTAGACTTTGTTTTTTAAATTTTTGGTTCTAGAATTGGGAGAGTTGTAGGTGAGGGCATGGATTTACCTAGGAGAGTAATTTTAGATTTATTTTGTAGGTTAAAGGTGGAAATAAATAGAAAATGACTTGGTGAGTTCATTTTTGTTATTTGATAGTGTTTTTCAGAAGATTGTTATAGATAAAGAAGGTAAGAATTGCAAGAAATTGGAGGATTGAAAAGACATACCTATAGATGATCTTGTTTCCTGTAACAAATCATATGATTTTAATTTAAATATATATTTCTTTATTCTTCATGGATGTATTTATAATCTTTTCAATTTGATTGTGATTCTGATATATTGCATGAGAGATTGAGCAATAAAATCTTATGTGTGTTGTTGATTTTTGGAATTACTTCATTTAACATTTGGAATTTTTGTTTTTTGTTTGAAGTTGCTAAGAGCTATAGGAACTCTCTTGAATTATATGCACTTAATTATATTCATAATCCTATAATTTTTAAACAATAATTTTAAAAGCAAGGATGAGTAAGGAGATAAATACCCAATGTTACACCAATTTAATATATATTTTCACCTAACATAAATAAATGTGAATAAGAAACACAAGTATTTGAAAAGAAAAGTAAAGAAGATGAAATAGCACAAAAAAAAGGGAAAAATGGATGATGAAATTGGAATAATTATAATAATTCAAAGATATATTTCTTAAGTGTTAATAAATGTACCCAAAAATTATTTAGTAATTTAACTTAAAAAATATTAACTACTAAACATGAAAGAATTTTTTATATCAATCCAATCCAATGATAATATTATAGAATTCAAATCTACAAAAAAATAGCAACATTCTATAATGTAAAAAGACACAAAAAATAACCAGAGAAAAAGAATACAAGTAACAAAAAGAAGACAAGATACATAGATACACCCTCGAAAAATAATTTTAGGAAAACAAAACGTCTGAGAATAGTACAACTCAATATATTACCAAATAAGTTATGGTTAGTTTACATTCATATAGTTTCTCCATGCAAAACATCATTGAGATCAACACTCCTATTTCTCTAGCAAAAATATGGAAGCATAAACTTGTAATCATATTCTATTTATCCTTTATTCTTTACCTCCAATATATAAACTTAAGGAGTCCAAAAAGCCACAAAAATATAATTACATGGGCCTAAACAAGGCCCCAAAATGCAATGGTATTAATTCTCACAACCCTCACATGTTTGTAACAATATAGGAAGATAAAATAACTCTTACACAAGCATCTATGAATTCCACTACCCTATTACACTTATATACCTTTAGAGCATTCCCCATGTAGAAATAATTACATCTTACACCCACTAATAATGGAAGATGCTCTTACAAGTCTAATAAGTAACTATAAAATCAACACTTCAATATAATACTATTTCCATGTCCATAGAAGACAATAAAATAATTAAATGTGTCCTCACACTACCATGGGCATCCCATCTTTTCCACCCCATGATTAATGTAGATACATACATTAACTATCTACAAATAATACACTACTATAGACCTTAGATCTGGAAGCCAAATAGAATACCTCAACATAACATTCTCTTATATGGTAGTCACATTAGAAAGAAATAAAAGAATCCAAAAAATTGATCTAACCACCAAGGATATAACCTTGATACACCAACTCTTTTATGCTCACAAGCTCAACAAATAATTTATAGCATTCACCAAGTGATCACCATATCATCCATAAAAATATTACCCTTAGTCACATTATAAATTCAAGATTTCACTATATGAACTTTCTGCTTCAAACCAAAACATACATGAAAGTATATATTCTTTATAATAGGATATAGTATCTATCATATATTCAATACTAGTTGGAATACTAACCATAAAATATTGATAACATATGTAATTAACCATACTTCAAAATATGACACATACATCATAGGTAGAACTTCTACTATCAACATATCTATCCCACTTATTAACTGCAAGTCCTTTTATATTTACTATTCTACGCAAAGTATATCGACATTGGTAATGAATAAATAGAAATGATGAAATACCCAAATACCTCTAGATGCCATAGTATAATTCTACATATACCTCAATAAAATCCCACTTCATTGGAACTATCTAGTTTGAAACTAACCAAATAATCCAAAATTCCACCAACAACAATCTCATAAAGTATATGGTCAAATTCATCCATCACATAATTTCAGAGGATAAAATCCAATCTATCATCCTTTAAATATTTATTTTACAAACCTTTTCCACTTGATCACCTTATTTCTTCTAAGTTCTTCACATAGCATAAGAAAATATATATTAAAGAAATACAATCATCCATATTATTAATAAGAAAATGAAGTACAATAACAATAAATGATCAACTTTATATGAATCTCATCTCCAATATAAAATGAGATAGATCTTCAAGTTACAGTACAAACCATATAGAGAAAAATTATCATACCATGTCTTTCCAACACAAACACATTACCTATATATTACAACTAAAATATCCTACAATGAAACCTAAATAAAAAGTGATCAACATAAAAATATTCAATTTCAAAGCAAAACACAAGAGAAAAAGGGTAATCATATCAAACTAAGGGAATACCAAACTTTGGTCACCGAAAAAGTAACCCTTCTACTTTTTCTGACTCGTTTGGGCCCTCTTTGTGATTTTGGCTTAATATTGCCTTGATTTAATGTTGTAATGTGGATAGCACATTCCCATTAGGTCTTGAGCCCTTGTGAACTAAAAATACTTAAATGGTACCTTACCTAAGTGTTGTAAAGTGTTGTAACACACTTTCACACTTTTCTATGATCTTGTTAATGTATTTCACCTAAATAACCTCTTTTCATCATTTACCAAGCCTTATTTCAAAGTGTTGTAAAGTGTTTTAACACACTTTCCTAGGCTTGTCATTAATAATTGGGATTTCTTATGCTTTAATTGGCCCCATTTTGCATCAATAGGCCTTACTTATGTGCATTTTTTAGAATAATCCCAACAAATATCATTTAAAGCATCAAAATTCTAAAACCCACCTTAAATTCCTAAGGTGGGACTATTTTGTTATTATGGGCGAATGAGTCCCCTTAGGTGGAACCCATTTTCCTAGGGTGGCGAATGAGTCCCCTTAGGTGGAACCCATTTTCCTAGGGTGGCGAATGAGTCCCCATTAACTCAAAATTCAAATTTTATTTAAAATTTTGGTGGGTTTTTATTCTCCAAGATCTAAGGTTGGCATGTACTATTGTAATTTCAAGAATTATTGCATAATTGATTATAAATACAAGGTTCTTTCTCTCATTTCATCCTATCTAGAATCAAGCATTCAAGTATTCATGCATATAGTTTACAAGAGAATTTGAGCATTCAAGGAATTTTAAGGGCAGATTTTCAAGCATTCAAGAGATTCTTCAAGTGTAATACATCATGTAAAAGATTGTTTGCATCATGTTGTTTTAGAGCTAACATTTGTGATGTAGGATTGTGTGATTGAAGCAAGCATTACATTTAAGATATATCAACATCAAGCAAGATTCCACGTCCACATCCATTGGAGTCAATACTTACATGTTTGCAACAACTTATTGCTAGGGTTTTGTAAGTTGCAACCTCATTATTTGTTCATTCATCATTCTCATTTCATGTTTGATTTCATTTCAAGGTTTAATTACCAATAAAGGGTTTGACCAAGGGAAACCCCTATTCACTAACCCCACGACATTTTTCCCTCTCTTTGCATGTTATTTATAGGTCTAGGTTGTAGATTTATCAAAGAGAAAGATTGTAAAAGTGGTTATGAAGTTCTCAAAGCAATCCAAAGTTGTCAAAGTTACAAACAAGCCTTGGAGAAGGACTACAGGCTGAATTTTGTAGTTTTGGACTTGGATTTGTATCAAGAACAATAGAGAAAACTAAGAGCTCCAGAATCCATCTTTGAATTTCCAAAAATCTAGAAGTGGACTAATTCACCATAGAGTCCCACTGCCCAGGCCTAAATAGGGTTTTTGCATATTTGAGTACACTTTTGTCCGAAACCTGTTCCAACATAGTTTTCCCAAAACTGGACTGATTCACCCAACTTGGCGTATGAGTCCCAGTTAGCTCCAACAACAGATTTTTCAAGATTCCAAACCTCCATTCTACCTCCTTTAGTTTCCCTAGTGCACATTTCTAGTTTCATAATTTTCTATTACATTCTGTACCATAGATTTTTGGCACCCTAATTCTTTGTAGCGCTTCTAGGGTTTTTCCCCTAAAAGGAGAAAGAAGGGCCAAAATGCTTATGTTGCATTCAATGTTCATTCAATATGGAGGAAATATAGATGAAATATATCTAGATGCAATGTTTGAATGCAAGAAACTAGTAATATTAACTGATTAATGAATGGAAACTAAAGGAATTTTTTTTTTTTGAAAACACACAGTGTAATGCAAGAGCACTTTGAAATGGATAGAAAACTATAACAAAAATGGACCAAACTGAAAGTATGCACCTAGAATGTGGATGAAGATTGGAAATGACATTCGAAATGCTATTGATGTTGATTTCTACGCCTGGTTTGACTCATTCACCATTCTCAAAAAATCGGTCAGAGTTCTACAAAACTAAGTCGAAACCCATTTTTGACAAAAGGGTATCTGGGTATGTACATGATCATCATGGAAAAAATAGGCCCTTAATTGGTGAAAAATTTAGAAAAATCAAAGTTAGGAAACTTGATGTGAAAATTTGAATAAGTTATCTATATTATTTCAAAAATATGCAAGAATAGAATATGTAGAAAATTAAATGTAGTTTTTAAACTACTAGGTTTATTTAAAAAAAAAAAATCTATTTGGTGAAAATTTGAAATTTCAATATATTAGTACTTAAATTTTAGGGAAAAAATAAGAATCAAGTGTTTGTCTGACCACCCTAACCATAATAAAATGATAATATTTTTTTATAAGCATGTCGTCGAAAATTGGACCCTCTTGAGAAAAGAGCCAATTTCATGCATACTTAGACCCATTTTTGAGTCCCTTCATATCATATCCCCTTTAAAAAACATTTATAGGCCCCTTAGACTTATTAATTTTGATCTAGAGGCCTGTTTCACATAAGAAATCACATAAAACCCTACAAACAACACTTAATGACATCATGCCCCGACAACCCCCCTTCAAACAACAGTAGTGGGACCCATTCGCCACCCTTGGCGAATGAGTCCCCTCTAGTGGGACTCATTCGCCAAGGGTGGCGAATGGGTCCTATTGATGGTCAAAACAACACAATAACATTAAACATAATATTACTATTTTGTTTCTCCTGAAAGAGAAAGATAACACATGGATATCTAACTCCCAAGGTCCTGGTAATCGGTTCTCGACTATGCTGATTTCACTCGACAGTTGATGTAACTATAATGTTCAAGGGGCTTGTTGGTGTTGAGCTTCTGGATTGTTATAAGATCAAACATATATTTAAACCTACTTTTAACTGGTGGTTTTAAAGAAATAGAAAAAGATAGATCAAAGCTTTTAAACTGAAGAGAATGTTGATTCATCCAACTTAATCAGACTTGTTACCTTCCAAGGAATTCCTAAACTAAAACTGCAGAATAAAATTAACTTGTAATTAATACAAATTTTCATTCATTCATAGTGCAAACCTTAACAGTAGATTGCGAATCATCATTTAAACAAAACATAAGATAAAATTTCATTCCTTGAAATATTTTCAAATCAAATGATTAACCCAAGATAAATACCATTCTGGAGCAGAATATGAAGTAGATTTAAATCTAGCTACTTCTACTGTTGGTGAAATAGATAAATAGCATTTACAAATATGGAAAGATCACCAGTGTACAGAAAACCCATGTCTTCAAATTATCTCCATCTATACTAAGAAAATCTAAAAGATACATCACCTCCTCTTCTTGCTATTGAACTAAAAATGTCTAACTTTCTGCAAAACCCTAGCTTGCTAATTCTTCAAAAAGATCTCTTATCTATCTACTATCTCTCTATCTAAAAAAATATCTATCTCTTTGTGTATTCGCGTATCTCCCCCCATTACAAAGAGGTAAAAGTGCCATATATACCAAATGCCAAAGAAAATGTGTCGGCCCCTACTTTAGGGTTTACAAAAAAATTGGTTACAGAAGGGTCAGCCCTAGAAGAGTTTTGGAATAAAGTAAATGATGCATTAAATGTGCATACCCTATTCATGTTGGAAAAAGATCTCCCTCAAGCATGGCCTTCATATCTTTTGCAACCATCACATTAACTCACAGCCCTCATGTCTTCTTTGCAGAACTGCTTTGAATTTTTTGAAGCACTATCATTAATCTTGATCTACTTTTGCTAGTAGACATCCCAACTGTCATTGAGACTCAGGGCTTCTTCCTTTCTACTTTCCTCTCGTTCTAGATCTTTCTACAAGTTGACCCCCTTGAGAAGCAACATCCGACGTTCCTGTCTAGATCTTTACAGATGAACACCATTGTTCACCAAACCGATCATCATCTTCGATCACAAAGTAGATCCATATCGCTCATAGTCTGTTGATCTTCCTCACAAGAATGGTCACAACAAACAAACTGCCAATGGTTCACCTTCAGCTTCCTTTGATTGGTTGAATACATTACACGTAGGATCTTTGGACAGTCAAAAGTCATTCAACCAGAATCGCATGTCGGTGAGACACTAGCCATGTCTCCCCGATGCTACATTACTCCACTGTCGTTATCGCCCAGAGTCATCACCATTAGCAAGAGGTTACACCGAGTTCAAAACTATCACTCAAAATCACCCTATCGCTAAGACTTCAAATCAATATCCATTGCAAAAGCATCAACCAGGCTTATTCTATAAGTGAGAGTCACTGCTATTGGCAGGAGATCAAAATGAGTTCAAAAGTTAGATCATCATCAACACTCCCATCGGTGAGACTTACTCTATCAAAAATATTGATAAGACCTTTCACTAATATCCTTAGCAGACCCATCACCTAGACAATCGCTAGTCGCTATGAGCCATAACGAGCCCTCAAGTCATACCGATATGAACATCCATCGGCAAGACTTAGGCTATCACTAAGAGTCATCCCGCAGGTTCCAAGTCACCCTGAGTCCATCCTTCGCCAACAGTCATACCGACAACAGACCATACCATTGGTGAGACAATCATCCATCGCTAAGAGTCTCCAAGGTCACACCTCTCGCCGAAACCACTTGTCACCCAGAGTCTCCCTAACATCTAATAAGAATAACCTATCAGCCAGACCAACCCACTCGGCAGAGGGTTACACCGACACAACAAGTCACACTGATAACATCCCTCATCAAGAGTTTCTCCGCCCAAACATCATCGGCCATAGTCACAACTACTATCAATAGGAGAGTTCCATCGGCAAGACTTCTCCTGATGCTAAGACTCATTCTAACTGTCCAAGTTATGCTGAAGGCTCAGGTTATGCCGATCGCTGAGAGATTCCAAAAGTCACACTGACAAGCTGATAGATTAAGATCAGAGGCAGATCGACCAGACATCCCACCAGTCACAGCGACCATGCTTAGTTAGAGGTTTCAGCCTGTGAGATTGAGGCATGTTTTCCAATAGATTTCCTTGAGAAACAACATCAAATGTTGTCAACATGCTTCAATCCTATGAAACAATGCCATCATTAGTCGTCTAAAAGCATATAAAAATATCAACATCTCACCTTTCATACGTCCTTCATTTAAACTTAGCAAAAACTCAACTTTGGTGGAGGCAGGACCAAAATTAAACCGGCGGAATTGGGACCCGAGTCGGAATGGGAACCGAAGATGGAAATAACCATCATTTCCAAGTCCAGCCCACATTCTGGTTCCACGTCCGCAAAAGGTAACGTAACCCAGGAACAAACGCAAGCGGGATCGGGATAAAAACTGATCCCGAGCGAAACACAACAGGGGCAAGGGTGGAACCAAATCCAACACTTGAAACTTTTCCAAGTTTCAGGTTCGGATTCCATCCCGACCCCTCCTCCGACAACATACAAAGAGACAACAAAAAGGATGAAAAGAAAAAGGGAAGGGAAGAAAAACATCCCGCGACCAAACGATTGAAACAAAAAGGTAAAACAAACAATAAAGTTCGGCAGAACCAGTGGAACTGGGACTGAAACAAAACTGGAACCTGGAACTTTAGAAAAAGTTCTAGAGTTTAGTTTCATTCCGCATCCTGCGTGTGCTAGAATAAAAGGAGCAAACACAAAGTGAACCAGTGGAACTGGAACCGGATCAGAACTGGAACCTGAAACTTAGAAAAGTTCTAGAGTTCGGTTTTAGTCCTAGTTCCACATCCGCCATAACAACACCGAAAATGCCTAAGGCAAAAACAGAACAGGCGGAACTAGAACCGGGAACAGAACAAAAATAGAACTTGGGAGACATTCTCAGGTTCAGTTTCGGTCCTATTTTTGCGTCCACTAGAACAAAAGGAAAAAAGGCCCAAGGAAAAACTCCTAAGGCATAGAACACAAAACCAAAGGAAAATGATCAACAAATAGGAGAAAAGGACCAACCCAAATGTTAGTCGAAAACAACCAATGAAGATGAAACAAAATGAAAAGGCGGAGTTAGAGTCGGGAGGGAAACTGAACTAGAAACCTTGAAAGAGTTCAATGTTCAAACTTAGCTCTGGACCCGTATCTGACAAAACAATAGACAGACTTAGGAGGAAAACAAAATACCTCCTAAGACCCAACCAAACAACCAAAGGCGATGAAAATAAAGGAAAAGGGGAACCCATTTTGTTCCAAAATAAAATGGGGTGGTTATGTAAGGAATAACAAATGGAAACTCGGCTGGGAAAATGGTTTAACCATTTTCAAGAAACCGAAGGATTCAGCTACCCAGAACTCCTAGTTTATGGACATCACAACTCTAGTTAGGTCAGTTTGAACAACCAAGGTTAACCTAGAATCTCAAATGTAAATCAACACTGGCCACCCCTGAATCTATGCATGTGCTTAATGGTGCATCACCCTCTTATAAAGTTTTCGTCATCTTTTGAACAACAATGTGCAAGATTTGAACTACATGAGTTGATTCCCTTTAGCTGTTGTGCAATGATATCCTGGGCATAGCTCCGCTGCCAGTCAGGCATTCATAGCCCCGATGGAGATACCTCTAGTTTTCTCATAGTATTTCTCTACTGCCAGTCAGATGTCCATAGCCCTGGTAGAGATACTAGAATCACCCATTCATATTGAGTTTTCTTTTCTTAGATAGTTCTTTCTTTTCTTTTAGAGATTCAAATATTTCATTCAATTCCTTCTTAATATGTCAAATGTCTGACATTTGTTCTAGGTTGAAAACTACCATGGACCTCATAACAACATCTAGGGAATCGGATTTTTCACTCAAATCTTGCAACACTATCACCCTAAGAAAAATATACCATTACAAAAGGAGATGTTTTTTGATAACTTGTGGTAGATTCAGTTGTAGTTAATGAATATTGTTTACTTTGCACCTTGTTTTCAAGACTTTCCACAACTCTTATTGATAATGGACATAAAATAATGAATTTAGGACAAAATCACCCAATCAGAAAACCTAAAAATATCTAAACCAACCTCTCTCTAGGAAACCAACATATACTTTAGATAACAACCCCCTTCATCAACTATATATAATGAAGGTCCCCACACAAAAATGAAGCAACCAAAAAAAGAACAAAAAGGAAAAGGCAAGCAAGGAAAAGAAGAAAACTATTTACAAGCGAAACAAAAAATTATTCACATATACACAACCTATCAAAAATATCAAACTTTAAGACTCAAAATAATGTTTAAGAAACTATCCATTGGCAAGCAATGGAACAGACTCTCCTATTAAACTACTCAGCCGGAAAGCATTTTCTCCTAGGATTTTAGTAATTTGATAGGGACCCAACCAAAGCTTGTCAAATTTCTAGTGATCGCCCTTCTTTTCATTAGCTTTATTCCATAGCAGCACAAGGTCTGATATTCTGAAAGCCTTGATTTTGGCTCTTTTTTCAAACCAATGTTTGACAACAACCTAGTGTCTGAAGAATTGCTGCAAAGCAACATCTCTTTTCTCTTCTAATTTCAACAAGCCAGCTAACCTTACTTCAATCCTATCATCACTAGATTAAAATTTCTGCATAAATTTAAGGATAGGTATTTACAAGTGAATAGGGAACATGTGCTCTTAGCCATATACTAGATTAAATGATGAAGTCTTTAATGCAACCTTGATCCTAGTCCTATATGCCCATAAAGCAAATCTTAGCTGGGTATGCCAATCTTTAGGGTTGTTCTCTAACAATTTTTTAATTACTCCTAGGAGATTCTTATTAGTTGATTATGCAACTCCATTTCCTTGTAGATAATAGTTTGAAGAATACTTTAAAACAATTTTATGATCATAAGCCCATGAAATGAACACGACAGAAGAAAGGTAGGACCATTGTCACATACCAATGCAAAGGGTACTCCAAACTTGGTTGTGATGCATTGAGTGAGGAACTTGATTACCACTTCTATTGTGTTGTTCTTGCAAGGTATAGCTTTTGTCCATCTTGTGCAGTAATCCATGGTAGTCAAAATGAATTTATTTCCTACAGAAGAATTTGGGTTAATTACCCTAATAAAATCAAGTGCCCATTGGGAAAATGCCCTTATCTCATAAACAGGCTGTAATGGCATGGTTGAATGATGCTCTCTTGATGTAGAAGTCTGACATATGTGACATGTTCTTACATGTTGGTGGGCATTCTTGAACACACATAGCCAATAATAACTAGATCTGAGGATCTGGTGTGCTAATGAATCTGCAGAACCATGGTCTGTGCCATGTTTCCCATGAAATTTAGCAATTGCATGCTTAGCTTCTTATTGGTCAAGGCATCGTAGATAAATTCCCTCAAAATTCTTCATGTATAACAATCCTCCTTTGAGCATATAATGGTAGTTTTTCATTCTTAATGCTCTCCTATGAGTTGTATTCATTCCCTATGGGCACCGATTATTGAGCATGAAATAAATAATATGGGCATACCAAGGGTCATTGGAAAAAGACTGTGTTGTGTATTGCTGACAAATAATGTTCTCACCAGCATCTGCCATTGATTTAGATAGGCCTTGACCTCAGACAAGTTTCGTAGGGTGAATCTCTAGATCAAACTCTTGTAGAATAGCCATCCATTTCCCCCTTCATTCTCCCAACTCACTCTGCATAGGTAGAGACTTCACATCAACATCAGGAACTACAACAATGATCTAACTTCGAAGGATATAGTGCCTAAACTTCTTGACAGCTCTAACTAGCACAAAAGCTTGTTTCTCAAGAGGTGGGTACTTGACTTCAACATTCTTAAATGGAGAATTCATGAAGGCAATTGTCCTTTCATCTCCCTCCTCTCTTCGTTGTGTTAGGATAGTTGCACACGAGTGTTCAGAGGAAAAATAAAAATATAAAATGGCTTCAAGTAGTCAGGATTGGTGAGGATTGGCGCTTCCAAAATGGATTGCTTAACCTAAGAAAAAGTAGCCTTTGCCTCATTACTCCATTCTATTCTAGCATCTGTCTTCATCATTTCATTCAAAGGTTTAACAATCTCGACAAAACCTATAATAAACTTTCTCACAAAGTTGATCTTTCCGAAGAAAGATCTCATCTCTCTCTTACTTCTTGGCATGGTTAACTTTAGAATAGACTCAACTTGGTTTGGATCTATCGATATCCCTCTTTCCTAGATTATGTGTCCCAAAATTTTCCCTTCAGAAACCCTGAACACACACTTTTTAGGATTTAGAGAAACACCATATTGAATACATCTTTCAAGAACTTTAGCCAAGTCTGTAGCATGGTTTAGTCTATCTTTAGAGAATACTATCAGGTCATCCATGTAAATGATGATGCACTTACCAATCAAATATTTGAACGCCACGTCCATGGCACGCTGAAAGGTTGCTCCAGAATTTATCAAACCAAATGGCATCCTTCTGTAAGAAAATGTTCCCCACTTGGTAGTGAAGGTTGTCTTCATTCTATCTTCATAATTAACAATCACCTAATTGTATCTAGAATAACCATCCATGAATGATATCTGAGACCCATTGACAGTTTGCAGGACTTCGTCTAGAGAAGGGAGTGAGTAGTTATCCTTTTCTGAAGCTCTATTCAAATTCTTGAAATCTACACATAGCTGGATCTCTCCATTCTTCTTACATACTGGAACCAAGTTAGCCACCCATGTTGAATATCGTACAATGAAGATTATTCTTGCAGAAAATAATTTATGAACTTCCTTAAAGATTAGTGGTTCAATCAGGGCATTGACAGGACACTATTTTTGCCGAAATGGTCTAGCTTCAGGCTTAAGAGGGATAGTATGAGTTATCACAAAAGCATCAAATGTTTTTAGATCTTCATACCCCCAAGCTATTGCATGAATATCTTTCTTTAGCACCCTCAATATATCTTTTCTAATCATTTTAGGGCAAGCTTTCCTTATGTAAACATTTCTTTCAGGGCTAGAATCAGCTAGGTTAACAGTTTCATATTCACCCCATTTATCTTTGGTTGACACCTTTTCCTGAGCCCGAGGATCAGAATCAAATATCCTTTCTAAGGCTACCATCCCCTTGGGGATGTTGTTACTCTTTAAATTCAAGACCCCTTCTAGATCACAGTCTGCGGGGTTCCAATCTCCTTGATGCCTATCGGACTCATCGATAATTTGTCCTTCAAAAACATCTGAGCTTGCTAGAAAAGCAAGGATATGTTGATCATCATTGAAGACTTGAAAGTTCCTAACATTATCGAGAATAGCCGGGGTGGATATAAATTCTACTGAGAATCTCTTAAGCTTGGAGTCTTGCATGGGCTATAGGGTACTTGCAACAACAACTAATGAATCTGCTATTTGATTCTCCTGTCTAGGGATTAAACTAATCCCAAAAGCATCAAAGTCTTTAATTAGGTTACATACCTGATTTCTATAAGCTGCCAGCCTTTTATTGTGACATGTGTATTGGCTGTGTACTTGCTTGATAATCACTTCTGAATCCCCTTTAACTACCAAGGTAGTGACCTTTTCCTGATGTGCAAACATTAGTCCCTGAGCTAATGCTTCATATTATGCTATATTGTTAGTGCACCCAAACTACAACCTATAAGAAGCAAGAAATGTTTTCCCTTTCAGGCTGGTTAATTTAATTCCAATGCCACACCCTGTTTTGTATTTGGATCCACCAAATGTGAGGGTCCATAGCTGATCATGAACTGGGGTTGATTCCTTTGAGGTTGTTGTGGGTGTTTGGATAAGATGAACCATAGGTGGGGCCGCTTGATCTTTTACATCAAATATTGGGAATGGGTGTTTAATAGGTTCCTTAGGTGTAATATCCAATTTTCGGTCATATCTATCATGTACTCCTAGGATATCTTTTCGACAGTAACTTGTATCTTTGATTAATCCCTTGGGTTTTGGTATACTTGTAAGTGCAGGGGTATCGAACAAGCCTTGGGGTTGTTCATCATAACTATGTTGATCCTGTATTATAACCGAGGTAGGCTCAGTTTGAGGAGGGACTCCCTCTAAAGGTATATTATCCCTAGTTAACATTATAGCATTTTTGGCTTTGAATGATAAGTGATCTGAAGCAGCCTCAAGGTGGCTTAGGCTAGTTTCCTCAGTTTGGGAAACATGATTCAAAACACTGATGCAGGGTTGACAGGTTAGTTCTGAATGATTTTGGTAATGCACCTTGCACAATTTGGGAGTAGAAGACTCCGCAAATCGATATCTTCTCCTAAGACTAGCTAATCCTGTTGCAGCTTCCTGATCAATACCTGCTGGTTTTCATTAATCATGGGATCAGGGAATTTTTTCTTTGACAAAACTTTAGAATCGAGAACCAAAAAGGTAAGAATTTCCTCTCTTTTATAAACCCCGATCTTGGTTTCAAAATAAGCTACCTCATTGGGACAATCATACTCAGTAATGATATGTTTCAGGTGAGGTTCGCTCTCAATCCTAATCTAGGTAGGCACTCCCCTCCATGGTAGCCACATGTGTGAAAAGTCTAGGGAGAGATATCCCCCTATACATTTCATCAAATCTCTGCTCAACAGCATACCATAAGTCTCAGGAATGTCTACAACTTGAATATCTATAGTGGTTAAAATCCTAGGGTCAGACCCTACTTGCACATGTATAGTTTTCAACTCTCCAACTACATTAACCTCTGTTTTATCGAGTTGAATGACCTTCTTGTTTGTTTGGATAGGGTTCAATCCCAATTTATTGCATACAGAAAATGGCATCACATTGCCAGAAGCCCCTAAATCTAGCAGACAATTGTGTAGATTCTTCCCATAGATTCTCAAACTTAAAAGAAATGGTGGGGTACCTACCTTGCTTCTGTACAAAGCTATGTTCATGTCTGTAGTGGGTGCCACCTTGGTTTCCCCTTTTGATTTATCAACTTCTTCCAAAGCTTTCAACACTATCTCTCATTGGGCAGGGCACCACTTTAGGATGCCAAAGTATGACAAAGAAGTTTTCTATTTCTGCATCTCAGAAACAATATCAAATTATGTGTTATAGCTTGCATTACATTTGAAAACACTAGATGAATTACCTTTGTTATGGAAGTCAGGTGGACCATTTGGTGGAGGAGGGTTGTTATTAGCACCCTGATTCAGAGGCACCATATGGTTAGGGGGTGCTGATGTAGTGAATAGACCCTTATTCTGATTTCTTAAAAAGTGTCCTCCCTTTGTCTGAAAGGCTTGGGCATCATATGCATCTTCCTCTAGTTCATTCTCATTCTATATTGGGAATGAAGGTTTTTCTTCAAAGAGGTCATAAGTCATACCTGTATCCATTGAGCCATCTCCTTTGTTTGAATTCCCTTGGAACATCTAGGCATCTTCCTGTGCCATCTTCATGACCTTCTCCATTTCAGGACAGTTTACCTTGGAATAAGTTGTAGTATCATGCAACCTGCACCAGTTGGTCATAAGATTGAGGTCAGCCACATTTGCAACATGTGGCCTATCCTCATTAGCTTGATAATTGTGAGGAACTCCACCATTATTTGGCCCTGTATTCCATTGTCGGTTGTTATTTAGCCTCTGGTTATATCCTCTATTTTGATTTTGATATCCTTGGTTAGGGGAATTTTGGCCTTGATAATTCCTCTAGCTGTGATTATAGTTGTTCAGATAATTACCCTAATTGTTATTTCTCTAATTAGGGTGATTAGCTTGGTTCTGAGAGGGGTTTAGTTTAAGCTGAGCCATATCATTTGTTACTTGAGATAGAGTTTTCTTTAAGGTCTCCACCTCGTTTGTGAGTTGAACTATCTTTTCACTCTTAGCATTCTTAGCAACAGGTGGCTGACCAACAGGATTTGGTATTCCAACTTGGTTATGATGAGCCTGTGATTGTTGAAAGAAGTTAGGAGCTTCGTTGGAAAAGAATGGAATAGGAGATTGAGTCTGCAACTCAGATATAGGTCCATAATGGCAAGGAGACATCCCTGGGACAGTATTGAATAAATGGGTTGGGTTAGGCATCTGATACCCTATTAAAGGAAAACCTCCTCCCAAGTTCCCTTGTTGAGAGCTAGTTTTTGTTGCAGCTTGATGGCTAGATGATAGACCTTAGACAGAGAATCAATATCCATTGGCTGATAAGTCCTTTGTAGGAATAGGCCAAGCAAAGGGTCTATAACTCTAAGATACGCTTCAATGGCACTATTCTCAGCAACTAGATAGGGGTCCTACAGTCTCCTATACATTCGTTGAAACCTGGTATTAAACAAGGGCAAGGATTCACATGGCTCCTTCCTAATGGTAGCAAATTGGTGGAACAGAATGGCCGGATCCACATAAACTCTGAATTGATTGATGAAAGCATTCTCCAGGTCTGTCCAACTTAGAATAGAACCTTGTGGAAGATTGAGGTACCATTTGAATGCCATATCCCCTAAAGAATAAGGGAACAACCTATAGACTACATCATGGTGAGCTATCTAGGCTCTAGTACAAGCATCCTTAAAAGCTTGTATGTGCTCTTCAGCACTCCTTGATTTTCCATGAATGTATTTGGGACAGAATCTCTCAGGATTCTTAGGCATATCATGAAAGCCTCTAGGAATAGTCCCCAATGGAGAGGGATTATTCATGAAAAATGCCATTGGTGGCGGTGGTGGGAGTTGAGCCAACTATTGAATGGGTTGAACCAGCTGTAATGGCACTTGAGATGGATTTGGTGGTGGATTGATAGGTGTCCACCGGGGTATTGGTGAAAAGTTGGGTGGAGTGAGTGGAGCTGACAAGGGGGGTATAATGGTTTCCCTAGTCCTGTGAATCTTGTGTTTTGTTGGGGTCTTGAGTTCTATCAAAGGTGGTGGGATTTCGGTTGATCAAAGAACTCTATGGGACCTTTCTGATGAGAAAAACCCAATATTATCCAGTTTTCTCTTCTAGGCCCTCCTTCTAGCACCAGATCTTCCCTTTTTCTTTTTGTCCTTTTTGTCATCTCTTTGTATGTTGTCGGAGGCGGGGTCAGGATGGAATCCAAACCTGAAACTTAAAAAAGTTTTAGGTGTTGGATTTGGTTCCGCCCCCGCCCCCATTGTGTTTCGCTTGGGATTAGTATTTATCCCGATCCCGCTTGTGTTTGTTCTTGAGTTACGTTAACTTTTGTGGATGCGGTGCCGAAATGTGGGCTAGACTTGGAAATGATGGTTATTTCCATGTTCGGTTCCCATTCTGACTCCGGTCCCAGTTCTACCGGTTTCATTTTGGTCCAGCCTCCGCCAGAGTTGATTTTTTGCTAGGTTTAAATGAAGGACGTATAAAAGGTGGGATGATGATATTTTTCTATGCTTTTAGAGGACTAATGAGGGCATTGTTTCATAGGATTAAAGCATGTCAACAACATCTAATGTCGTTTCTCAAGGAAATCTATTGGAAAACGTGCCTCAATCTCATAGGCTGAAACCTAAGAGTAAGCATGGTCACTATGACTGCTGAGATGTCTAGACGATCTGCCTCTGATCTTATTCTATTAGCTTGTCAGTGTGACTTCTGGAATCTCTCAGCGATCGACATAACCTGAGCCTTCGATGTAACTTGGACAGTCAGAATGAGTCTTAGCACTAGGAGAAGTCTTGCTGATGGAACTGTCCTGTTGATAGTCGTTGTGACTCTGGCCGATGATGTTTGGTTGGAGAGACTCTTGGCAAGGGATGTTATCAGTGTGACTTGTTGTGGGGTGCTGTCATAATAGTGGTTTACAATTCTTGAGAGGAACAAATTTTAGCTGAAATAACATATTTTTAGAAAATATAATGATTTAAGCCTTAAAAAGTTCCATTTTAAGGATTCCAATTGAAGAGGGTTTGATCAAATCACCTTAGATCAAACCCCCTTGGATAGAACCTCGCTAGTTTTAAACCATACCTATAAATGCGTCTCCTTTACACCTATCAAAATGCTCATAAAAATCACTTTTGATTTAGATTTTGGGGATCAAATGAATTCATTTAAAATTTATTTCAAATGATTATGGTATTCCTTAGAACAAGCTATCCAATGAATATAATTTTAATATGTTTTGGTTTTGTTATGTATTTGTTTTTAAGTTTTATTAAACATAGGTTTTCATCGAAAATGAATTTCTTTGTTCTTCACATGTGGAAAAATAGAAGATTATCAAAAAAAATTGAAAAATATGAGTGCACCGATATTGAAGTCCTTGATCCAACAAAAATAAAATAAAATTTTGACATATACAAAAAAAGTTACGTGTTATATACTCCCTCGTGGTCCGAATTGTAATCGTTTGACTTTGAAACTTGATTAAGGAAAAATATTCAATAAAAAACTATCTAACCAAGTGGAAGCACTAGATATCAAAGTTAAAAATCTAAATTTGAAAGAACTAGAATTTTATCCTTCATGGAAAAAAATTTATGCATTATATGGTGTGTGTCACTTTTTAAAAATGTTATTTTCTAAAAAAAATCTATTTTTGTGGGAGATGGAAAAAGCAGTGCAATTTAATTCCAAAAATTTTGAAAAAAATATTTTTAGAATCTACAGACAATATTTGATGAGACTCTAGTTTGCACCATCTTCAAATTCCTCACAGTTTAGCTGCTATAGGTGCCCGAATGTGAAGATTTAGTTAAAAATAATAATTTCAGTGTCCAGTTTGGCCAAAAATTGTAAACCACTATTATGGGATCACCCTGTGTTCAGTGTAACCCTCTGCCAAGTGGGTTGGTCTGTCTGACAAGTTATTCTTATCAGATGTCGTAGAGACTTTGGGCGACAAGTGGTTTCGGCGAGAGGTGTGACCTTGGAGACTCTTGGCGACGGATGATTGTCTCACTGATGGTATGGTCTGTTGTGGGTATGACTCCTAGTGAAGGATGGACTTGAGGTGACTTGGAACCTATGGGGTGACTCTTAGCGATAGCCTAAGTCTTGCCGATGGATGTTCATATCGGTATGACTTGAGGTCTCATTATGGCTCATAGCGACTAGCAATTGTCTAGGAAATGGGTCTACTGAGGATATCGGTGAAAGGTCTTTCTGATCTTGCCGATAGAGTAAGTCTCGTTGATGGGAGTGTTGATGTCGATGTGACTTTTGAGCTCGTTTTGATCTCCTACCGATAGCAGTGACTCTCGTCGAGAGAGTAAGCCTGGCCGATGCTTCTGCAATGGATATTAATATGATGCCTTAGTGATAGGGTGAGTTTGAGTGACAGTTTTGAACTTGGTGTATCCTCTTGCCGATGGTGATGACTCTGGGTGATAACGACATTGGAGCATTGTAGCATCCAGGAGACACAACTAGTGTCTCACCGACATGTGATTCTGGTTGAACGACTTTTGACCATTTGAATATCCTACGTGGTATGTGTTTAGCCAATTAGAGGAAGCTAAAGACAAACTATTGTCAGTTTGTCTGTTGTGACCATTCCTGTGAGGAAGATCAACATACTGTGAGTGATATGGATCTACTATGTGATCGAAGATGATGATCGGTTCAATGAATAGTGGTGTTCATCTGTAAAGATCTAGATGAGAACGTCGGATGCTAGTTCTCAAGGGGGTCAACTTGCATAAAGATTGAGAACAAGAGGAAAGCAGAAAGGAAGAAGTTGTGAGTCTCAATGATAGTTGGGATGTCTAATGTAAAAAGTAGATCGACATTAATGATAGTGCTTCAGAAAATTCAAAGTAGTTCTGGAAAGAAGACATAAGGGCTACGAGTTAATGTGATGGTTGGAAAAGATCTGAAGGCCATGCATGAGGGTGATCTTTCACCAACATGAATAGGGTATGCACATTTAATGCATCATTGACTTTATTCCAAAACTCTTCTAGGGCCAACCCTTCTGTAACTGATTTTTTTGTAAACCCTAAAGTAGGGGCCGACACATTTTCTTTGGAATTTGGTATATATAGCATTTTTTCCTCTTTGTAATGGGGGGAGATACGCAAATACACAAAGAGATAGATATTTTTTTAGATAGAGAGATAGTAGATAGATAAGAGATCTTTTTGAAGAATTAGCAAGCTAGGGTTTTGTAGAAAGTTAGATGTTTTTAGTTGAATAGAAGGAAGAGGAGGTGATGTATCTTTTAGATTTTCTTAGTATAGATGGAGATAATTTGAAGACATGGGTTTTCTATACACTGGTGATCTTGTCAAATTTGTAAATGTTGTTTATCTGTTTCACCAATAGTAGAAGTAGCCAGATTTAAATCTACTTCATATTGTGCTCCAGAATGGTATTTATCTTGGGTTAATCATTTGATTTGAAAATATTTCAAGGAATGAAATTTTATCTTATGTTTTGTTTAAATGATGATTTGCAATCTATTGTTAAGGTTTGCACTATGAATGAATGAAACTTTGTATTAATTACAAGTTAACTTTATTTTGTAGTTTCAGTTTAGGAATTCCTTGGAAGGTCACAAGTCTGATTAAGTTGGATGAATCAACATTCTCTTTAGTTTAAAAGTTTTGATCTATATTTTTCTATTTCTTTAAAGCCAGTGTTTAAAGTAGGTTTAAATATATGTTTGATCTTATAACAATCTAGAAGCTCAACACCAGCAGGCCCCTTGAACATTATAGTTACATCAACTGTTGAGTGAAATCAGCAAAGTTGAGAACCGATTACCAGGACCTTGGGAGTTAGATATCCATGTGTTATCTTTCTCTTTCAGGAGAAACATAATAGTAATATTATGTTTAATGTTGTTGTGTTGTTCTGACCATCAACAGGTCCCCTTTGAGGGAAAATTCAAAATCAAACGAGAATTTAATCAATTTAATTCTTATTTCTGGTGAATGTCAGCCTCTTAGGTCTAATTAATGGGAAAATAAGGTGTTGTTGCCTATAAATACACATTTTAAGTCATTTTACACAACTAGAGACCACTTTTTATCTGCACATTATCATTATCTAATAGTGAAAAGCATACAACAACAAGTTGCATCATAAAAAGTTGAAGTTTTAGGATAACAAACTAGGGTTTTTGCAAATCTTGGAGCTCACTCATATTGTCAAGATCCAACATTGCAAAGGGTTGATGATGGATTCCTATGGTGAATCATGAAGAAATCTAGGGTGAAGAGGTGCAACTAGCCACCAAATCATGCCTAATGACTTGGTTTCCTATTGATTCCATCTTCCATTGTTACTCTATCTTCAGATCAAGGTTTTCATTGTATTTATTTAGCATTTACATGTCATTTCTTATCTATATTTCATGTGTTGTAAGGTTTCTAGGGTATAGATCTTGCATCCTTTCATTCATTCTTGCATAACTTATTCTAGAGCAATAGAATAATCTTTTTGTCATGATTCAACATTTCCTAGTCTTTAACACATCTAAGGCTAGGGTTTTTAGCATATTTTTCTCTATTCAAGGTTTGATTACCAATCTAGAGGTTTGACCAAGGAAAACCCCCCATTAGACCAATACTTTTAAGCTATTTTGTAGGGATGTTTTGAGATCTGGAATCGAGACTCCATTAGAATTTGTTGTACAAGTGTCAAGGTGCAAATCTAAATCTTGAATTTATAGGAATCTGAAGATGGAATGATTCACCATGCTTGGCGAATGAGTGCCACCTAAGATGCAGAATTGAGTTAAATGCTGTTTCAAGTCCCCGACAATTAGAAATCAAGTTCTGTTCAAAAAAAGGTCTAATTCAGGACTAATTCACCACCTTTGGCGAATGATTCCTAGTTAGCTAAAGTCTAAATTTCATCAGGTTTTCTATTTTTTATCCATTCCTCTACAACTTTCTAGGTGCACACATTCTCAGAAACAACCTTCTGTTTAGTCAAATATTGCATTTTTGTTCATTATTTCTATCTTTTTTCATATCACACCATGTTTTCAAACAAGGCAAAAATATTAGTTTTTCATTTGTTTTTAGTCATTTAGATTAATCTATTGAATTTGGTTAAGTTCATTTACATTATATATCATTGCATACATCCTAATTTGAGTGTTACATAAGTATTTTGGACCTAAATCTCTCTCTTTCTAGGTGAAAAGTCTTAGGAAGAGAGCTAGCATTTAGGGTCTCAAAATCCATGCCACATTTTGGTGAACCCAACATTTGAGCATAATAACATTCTGATTTACATTTCTAATTGCATTTTAGGTCTTCATTATTGTAGGCTCTTGCATTGTTTACATTTCTTAAAAACATTGCCTTAGTAAAAGTATTATTTATCTTAAATTAAGGCATTTCTTTTCATCTTTGTATTTGCATTATGAAGTTATAGTGTAGAGAGTTCATATTTTATAGAAAAACACACAAAAAAATTAGAAAAACATTAAAACAATCCTCTCTTGGGACTCATTTTCCACCTAGGGCGAATCAGTCCCTTTACACTTTTTTATCAGAATTTCCAAATTTTCATTTCTTGCATTGTAGCTTTTTTTTTTCTATCAGTACCTTTTTGTTTTAGTTTACAATTTTCTCTATTTTCTTAGCATAGATTTCATTTATCTTCATGGCATTTATGGATAGTCTTAGAATTTTACAAATTCCATTTTTGGTTATCTTTCGTAGTCGTTTTAGATCAGCTTACATTGAAGAAACTATAGCAAATCTCCAAAACCAATCGAACAATACCTCAAACGATCCCGTTAAACATATGATTCAAATTTGTAATAACGTCTCATCCAAGCCACTTAGTAGAGATTATGTCAACAAGTTAGATGAAACCCTCAAGGGTGTCCTCTCACTCACTTCATCCTCTAACTCTTGTAATGAGACATCTCCAACTCTTACCAAAACACCTTCCCTCAAACCCTTTCATCATGATCATTGTTCTTTGTTAGAGGAAGCCCTTGAAGACTTCATCTCATATAAGCCATCTACTAAGGTTTGTGGTAAACCCCTTATGATACACAATAGTTCACCCTTACAACCTTTTGAAAGTGGTGACTTTCCTTTGATAGATGAGTCTCTTCAAGACTCTATCCCATTTAATTCATCCACTATGGTTTATAATGACACTTCTCGTGTTAAGGACGTTCATGTAGGTCAACCAAAAATTATCCTTTATCCCCCTTCACATATGCTCCATCCTTCTAACACACCTAAACTTACCCTTTATCCACCCTCACATCCCTTTCATCTCTCTAATGTATCGCAACAATATAATAATGATATTGTTGCTAATACATATAACACAAAAAATAATCCACAAACACCTCAAATAATTCCACCATTGTTACCCTTACCTAATCCGACTAGTGCTACTTGTTATAACCCACATACAAAGGAGTATGATCTTGTTGAACAATTAAAGAATACTCCTGTCAAAATTTCTCTTTGGGAATTACTTCAAACTTCACCAAGTTATAATACCATCCTTAAAACTACTTTAAAACAAATAATAGTCCCTCCTGGAACTACTCCGATTGATGTGACCGCTCTTGTTGAAAAGCATAGTCTTGAAATTACTTTTCATCAACATGACCTTGAGTTACGAAAACAACATGATGCCTTTATGATCATTGCTCAATTTCATCACACAGATATCAAGCACACTCTTATAGATAATGGTTCTTCCCTTAATGTGTGTAGTGTGATCTTTCTTGATCGATTGCAAGTGGATAGATAACAAATAAGAACTGGTTCCATTTCTATTTGAGGGTTTGATAATATAAAAAAGCAACCACTAGGGGTCATCACTTTACCTATTATGGTTGGAGTGGTTACTTTGCAAAATCCTATCCATGTCATGCCTTATGAACTTTCATATAATCTTCTTCTAGGAAGACCTTGGATTCATGAAATGAATGCAGTCCCTTCAACTCTTCACTGTATCATGAAGTATGTTTATAACAATCGTATATATCAAATTGAAATCGACCCTGAACCTGAAAATTTTTTGCACCTTGAAATAGGATTCACAATTCCTTTGAAAACATTAATTCCAACCTCACACATTGATCCTCTTGATACTAAAGATAATGACACATAATTACCATCTAAATTACTTGGTGATGATTAGGGATCCTTAGATTTCACACCTTCATTTATGAGCAACTACACACTTACAAAAACAAATGATGAAAAACCTTATCAACCAACCATTATGTCCACTCAAAATTTTGAACAATTGTCTCATACATCTATCTCTTATAATATGGATGAAAATGCAACATACACAACAAATTTGGATGAGATATATTACCAATCCCCACCTACCCCATGTGAAATGGGAAGACTTTATGGGAAAGGTTATAAATTTGTCAAACAATTGGGCTATAAGGGAAAAGGGTGTGGAAAACATGAACAAGGTATTCATGTTCCTATTGAACCTAATACACAAGAAACAAAAATGAGATTGGGATACTCTTTTTCTAAAATGACTAAAGCTAATCAATCACCATCCTTAAATATCAATATGATCACATATCAACCACAACATCTACTCACCATCTTTCAACCTGACGTGCTTGAATCTACCCTTCCACCTTCATTATTGTATGTTGATACTGATGAAACTATAATAAGCATACTTGGTGTCTATGATGCCCCATCTTCACCTACCTCCCTTAAACATATTTTTCATTTCCTAAATATTTCCTAGCAAGAAACAAATGATGTTAATGAAGAACTGTTGGAATCTGAAAATCTTAAATCCAATACACTCCCCTTAGGAGATACAATTGACGTGCTTATGGATATAAATGACAATGATAAAGTCATTAAAATTGGGAAGTGTCTTGATGATGAAGAAGAAGAAGATACAACTATTTTACTTCATGATTTTCTTGAAATATTTGCTTGGAAATATTCTAATATGCCAGGAATAGACCCAAAAATTGTCATGCATAATATTTTCCTTGATAACAATTTTAAACCTGTTCATCAAAAGATTCATAAAATGCACCCTAAAGTGTCACTAATAGTTAAATAAGAACTTGAGAAACTTCTTGATGCTCACTTTATACGACCTATTGATTATTCTCCTTGGATCTCAAACATTGTTGCAGTTGCAAAACTTGATAATAAAATTAGGATGTGTACTGATTTTCAAGACTTGAACAAAGCCTCTTTGAAGGATGATTTTCCACTTCCTAATATTGATATGATCATGGATTCAATTGTTGGACATGATTTGTTTTCATTCATGGATGGATTCTTATGTTATAATCAAATCCTTATTAATCCTCGTGATCAATACAAAACTATCTTCACCACTGTTTGGGGCACATTTTGTTGAGTGTCATGACTTTCGGTTTAAAGAATGTGGGTGCAACTTATCAACATTCAATGACATTAATATTCCATGACTACAATCACAAAATCTTGGAAGATTATGTTGATGATATTCTAGCTAAATCTTTCACTTGACAAGGCAATGTAACTATCCTTCGCAAAATCTTTGAACGAATCAAGCAATATAACATGCAATTGAATCCAAAAAAAGTGTGTTTTTGGCGTAGAAAGTGGTAAAATCTTAGGATTTATCATATCTCATAGAGGCATTGAGGTGCACACAAAAAATTGATGCAATTGTTAACATGCCACCTCCAAAGAATATTTCTCAATTATGCATGTTACAGGGATGAATTTGAGCTATTAGACCTTTTGTCACGTCTTTATCTGATCGCACATTACCCTTCACATCTCTTCTTAAAAAGGGTGTTCCTTTTGATTGGGATGATGATTGTAAACAAGCTTTTGAGAATCTAAAGGAATATTTAGCTACTCCACCTGTTTTACAACCTACTGTACCTCATAGATCATTTATTTTGTACATCACCACATCTACTCATGCTCTTGCAACATTGTTGGCTCAACACAATGATCATGGTAAATAGCACCCTATTTATTACATTAGGCACACTTTAATCGATTATGAAAAAAGCTATTCACCAATTGAAAAATAGTGTTTGGCCCTTGTATTCGCTACTAGTAAGTTGTGACACTATTTACTAAATGCTGAAGTACAAGTTGTCTCAAAATTTGATCCTGTTAAATACCTTTTCACTAAAACTGATCTCTCTAGCCACTTAGTTAAGTGGGTAATGTTGTTAACCGAGTTCTATCTAAAATTTGTTTCACAAAAAGCAATCAATGGTCAAGCTTTAACTGATCACTTAGCTAATGCTCCTTCTCCATCAACTTTCCCAACTATTCATTCCTTTCCTGATGATCATGTTTTACCCACTGATATTAAATCATGGAAGTTATTCTTTGATGGCTCTAAGTGTCAAACAGGTTCTAGTGTGGGCATGGTCCTAATTGAACCCAATGGTAACCCTATTCCCTTATCCTATCATTTGAACTTCCTATGTACAAATAATACAACTTAGTAAGAAGCATTGATTGCAAGATTGCAAGCTGCTTTATCCCTTCATGCTAGACATATTCAGATCTTTGGCAATTCATAATTAGTTATCAAACAAATCAAAGGCACATATCAAACTAAACATGAAAAATTATTAAAGTCAAAGGACCTTATCATGAAACTATTAGAAAATTTTGACTCGTTCACCATTGATAACATCCCCCAAAAAGATAATCGACATGTAGATGCAATGGCTAGTACAACCTCTCTCGTATCCTCACCTGATCCTTCTATTGATTATGCATTCATTATTCATACCATCATGAAACCTTCGATCGATGCTTTGTTAGAAGACATCTTAGCCATAACCCAAACATCTTCATGTGAATGGTATGATACGATATATAATTAATTAAAGAATGGTACCATTCCTGACCCTACCACAACCAATACTTGTAAACACTTATGAAAACTTGCAACTAAATATGTGATTCTTGCAGATTCATTGTACCGCAGATCTTTCAATGGTCTCTTACTACATTGCCTCAAGAATTCTGAAATCCCTTTAGCACTCGAACAGGCTCATGCTGGTGCCTGTGGAGGTCATTTCGAAGGAAGTTCGCTAGGAAATGACTTCTTCGTATAGGTTATTATTGGCAACGTATGAAGAAATATTGCTACACCTATGTTAAACAATGTCACAAATGCTAATAACATAGAAATATAATTCATGCTCCTACTATTGAGCTTCGTGCCCATGTTCCCATTTGGCCATTTTTTAGTATGGGGGTTAGATCTTATTGGAAAAATTTCTCTACCTTCTTTTGCTAGACAAAAAATTCTCATAACTGCAACTGACTATTTCACAAAATGGGTCGAAGCTATCCCTCTTCATTCAACGAATGCTAAAATAATTTGTCATTTCCTCTTGGATCATATAATTGCTCGCTTTGGACTTCCTTCTACAATCGTTTTAGACAATGGAAGACCCTTTAAGAATAGTGAAGTTCAACAATTTCTCCAAACCTTCAATATTCAACATCATTTTTCCACACCATATTATCCACAATCCCATGGACAATCTGAGTACACTAATAAAATTCTTAAACAAATCCTTAAAAAAATGATTAGCAACAATCATAAAGACTAGCATACCCAACTCCCTTATGCGCTTTGGGCCTATTGAACTAGTTTATGTTCATCCACTGATAGTACTCCTTATAATCTTTTTTATGGTACCGATGCAATTATTCCCTTGGAGTTAGAAATTCCTACTTTGCAAGTTGCTCTCTGGGATATTTTTGATGATGACACTTATAAAGCTCAATGATTACATCAACTTGAGATTCTCAATGAACAATTCCTTAATGCTCTTGAGCATCTCCAAGTCCACATCAAAAAGTTACAACAAAAACACAATGTTCATGTCATTGCTCGATCATTTTCTAGGGGAGATTTTGTTCTTATTGAAAATCAATGAATTTTTAGTGTAGATAACAAAGAAAAGGATAAGTTTATCCCTAATTGGTTGGGACCTTATATAGTTGACACTAGTTTTGGGTCTGGTGCTTATCCTTTAAAGCAGCTTGATGGAACACCCCTTAGGGAACCTATTAATTCTATGCATTTGCGTTGATATTGTATCTAATCCCTTTTGAATAGTATGTTTCACATAACAATGTTGTTTAGAGTTATTTGATAAAAATAGCTTTCACATTGCTTTGTTCGTGACAATTACTTTTTGTTTTTCTTGAACACTAAAGTAGTTATTTACATTCATTTTATAATTACTTTAGATTTCATACTATTCACATTTCTCTTATGTTGAATTAGATCTTTATTAGTGTATTTAATTTAACATATTCTTTTCCTCATTGTTAATACCATATCAGTGTTAAAAAAGGAACATGTTCTCAATTGCATCACATAGATTATGTTAGATCATGTAGACATTACTTAAACTACTTTTATCATAAGTCCTTTAATTAATCACATACCATTTAACAAACATATTAAAAAGATACATCATCATAATGCTGCATGTCCTCATATATATATCTCAAACCAAAAAAAGTCTCATATACATCTTTGAATCATATCATAATGGTTTGTTAGAGCTAGACCCCTTAGGATCTGGCACTTGTGATCCAATCCCTGGATGTCATGAGATGGTTGTGTGTGACCGTGATCGTGAACTACTGAGTCTTAGTGCATACTCTAGACCCTATACTCATCCAATAGCTATGAGTTGCTCCTCTACCATCTAATCTCTCTATGCATGTGTCTCAGCTAGCTCTACATGAAGCCTCTCTACCTCTATTGAGGCCCGTGATGACCGCAGTGCACTCTAAGCTCAACGGATTCACCTCCTCACACTCTCATACGATGCCCGCAACCTTGTGAATGGTCTAAGTGCCTCTAGCTCTTCCTCCACAAATGGTGGGGGCATGTAGTCAGGATCTATCTCCTCCTCCTCAAGGGATTTTGGCACTATATCTATGGCTACTTGATGATAGAACTCTCACCAGTCTCTTGTCACTCCTACAAGATAGATCATGTACACAATTAGTAACACATCATCATGCTATAAATATACATACATACATAAAACATCAAATACTAAAGGACATGCATTAAATTAAATATCATCACCTATGTCTCTAGATACATGAGGAAGGTCAACCTCCTCATCTCTGGGGGTCATGTGGGATGAGCTAGCCTCCCTCTAACTCTGCATGTTGGTGTCTGTTGTAGCTACTGCTCGTGATCTGGTCCTATAAGTATGTGAAGATTCTCCTTAGTCGCCCTGATCCTCAATGGCTACCTCATCACCCTCATTGAGGGGTGGCTCATCCTCCTCATAATCCTCCTCCTCCTCATCATCCTCTCCTCCATCCTAGTCCTCATAGTCAGGATCAATGTCAAACTGGTACTTCTCATCGATCACATCCGTAAAAATATTTGTTGGCCTATAATGTACCTCCTCTGCCCTCTCCTCTAGCTCATCATCTGCTGCTACCTCTGCATCACATAGGGGGGAATCCATAGGGAACACAGGAGCTGGGAATGCATATGACCACCACTCCTTATACTCATTTGTGCTACCAACATCATTAGCACCGGATGTTGGTGGCTAGTCATGATTTGAATCATCAAAATCACTCTCATGAACATGATCTATAGTCAGTCGAATAGTATCCCATGGCCTCTGGGCACTCCGCACTGATTTTCTAATGAAAGGGAATGCTTTAGGTGATGTTTGAACCTATCCAAACTGTCACAGGACTCGTCCATAATAGAATGTTCATATAGTTTAGTCATGCCTCCCTACTAGAAATCTATCCATCTGCATCCTTTGCAACCGTCCTATGCAATTTTTCCATTGGAGAGTCAGTAGATAAGGTCTCCATCATATCTCATCCTCCTCTAGTCAGTCCAATCTCACCCTCTAAAAATCTAAATATGCATATTGTCATAGTTGTCTCAAGGGATAACTGAATGCTCATGGGTACTCTGCTACTATCGCACATGGATATCGAACAGGCCTAGTATATCTGATATTCTCCAGGAACCACATCTGTAGAAGCGTAAAATGGACCATATTATGTATCTCTCAATATACAAATCTCCCCAAATCATAATCCAAATGTGCCAGAATACGACCCCATGCATAGACTATCCACTGATCATACATCTCTCATACCAAGTGTACCAGTTCACCATCCAAGTGTTCCGCTCATCCATTTGGATTGAGTACTAGTGCCACTGTGTGCATCATGATCCATCTCACCATAAGAACTCATGAGTACAACAACATCGACAACTCAATCCATGCTCTAACCCTCTCATCATGTATTGATCCTCATAGGAAATACTACATATCTCTATTCTTTTCACAGAATGATCAATCCCCTTGGAAATATGCTTACGCTTGTTGAATAGGCACTTGAAGAATGTGATGTACGTCCTCGAGTGTATCATCATTTCCCTCATGGGAAGATGAAAGGTACAAGTATCTGCATCCCAACGCTCGCATAAAGCCATTAGCATGGCGTCATGGTATCTCGTGGGTGGCATCATGAATTCCCAATACATACCCACTGATTGCAGGTGCTCTGTCTCTATCAATGATAGCACTCGTGATAAATTTCTCAAAAATGATATATTTCTTCCCCTTAGCCGCTGCTGTGACCAGGCGGGAACCTATCACAATCATCACAAAATACTCTAAAAATTTATCTAACATTTTCAATTTTCAACTTTCTCATAATGCAAGTGTCTTCAAGTCCTTATAGTGTTCTTTCTACATGGCCTTAGAAATTTTAGAACCCCTTTTGGGTATTTTGTAAAGAAAAAGGGACACTTCGTGAAGAAACGGGACACTTCATGAAGAAACGAGACATTAGTGAACAAAGGGGATACTTTGCAAATAAAGGGGACACGTTGCAAAAAAATTTCCAAGAATCCTACATTAACCTATCCATGCCTAATAATCATTATAATATCATCAAAACAAATGGCGAAAGGTACAGAATTGCCTTAGCTCATGATATCGCTCACTGCATGGCACCTGCTCACAAAGATCATCCGACCGTGAAGGTATGTAATCTCGTCTGGTCAAAATATTCTCCTTCTACTTCTCACTATCAAGATCCAATAAAGGTGAAATGAATAGTAAGTGACAAATTACTTTCATTTACTACTTTTTATCTCTATTTAGTTTTACATCTAACCTAACACTATTTTCATTTTCCCTAATTTGTAATGTAGTTATTCTTCACATTCACATAACGGGAGCTAGGGTAATTCATTTTTTATGCTATTTGATGTGTTGGAATCGTGATTCTGCACCTGGCATCCTCATTTACCTATCATCATGTGGCATGGTACTTGGAAATTCCCTACGATATGGTATTTCTTCTTTGATGTGGCTAGATTGTTACCTTGAGTCCACCTTCGTAAAGCAAGTGGAATCAAGGGGGGCATACATCTACCCTCGAGTGGGATTTCTAAGTTATATAAAAGGATTTGTAAAAAATTAATGAATGTCTATTGCAGGATGCAGATCCTAATGTTGTGGTTTGCAAGTAACTACACTGGGGACTTCGTTCTCCCATCTTCTGAATATGTATCCTTTTATGTATAAGAACTCATCGTTTAGAGTCCTTTAGCTTACATATGCATGTAGAGTCATATGGGTGGTAAAGTGGGGACTAAATGTGCCATCGAAAACTAGACCCTCTTGAGAAACGAGACAATTGCATGCATACTTAGATCCACTTTTGAGTACCTTCATATCATTTCCCCTTTAAAACAGCATTTATAGGCCCCTTAGACCTAATATATTTTATCTAGAGGCCCATTTCACATGAGAAATCACATAAAACCTGACAAAAAACACTTAATGACATCATACCCTAACAATCCACCTTCAAACAGTAGTAGTGGGACCCATTCGCCACCCTTGGCGAATGAGTCCCCTTTTAGGGAAAATTCAAAATCAAGTGGGAATTTAATCAATTTAATTCTTATTTCCAGTGAATGTCTTCCTCTTAGGTCTAATTAATGGGAAAATAAGGTGTTTTTTCCTATAAATACACATTTTAAGTCATTTTACAAAACTAGAGATCACTTTTTATCCGCACATTATCATTATCTAAGAGTGAAAAGCATACAACAACAAGTTGCATCATAAAAAGTTGAAGTTTTAGGACAACGAACTAGGGTTTTTGCAGGTCTTGGAGCTCACTCATATTGTCAACATCCAACATTGCAAAGGGTTGATGATGGATTTCTATGGTGAATCATGAAGAAATCTAGGGTGAAGAGGTGCAACTAGCCACCAAATCACACCTAATGACTTGGTTTCCTATTGATTACATCTTCCATTGTTACTCTATCTTCAGATCAAGGTTTTCATTGTGTTTATTTAGCATTTACATGTCATTTCTTATCCATGTTTCATGTGTTGTAAGGTTTCTAGGGTAGACATCTTGGATCCTTTCATTCATTCTTGCATAACTTATTCTAGAGTAATAGAATAAGCTTTTTGTCATGATTTAGCCTTTCCCAGTCTTTAACACATCTAAGGCTAGGGTTTTTAGCATATTTTTCTCTATTCAAGGTTTGATTACCAATTTAGGGGTTTGACCAAGGAAAACCCCCCATTAGACAAATACATTTAAGCTATTTTGTAGGGATTTTTTGAGATTTGGAATCAGGACTCCGTCAAAATTTGTTGTACAAGTGTCAAGGTGAAGATCTGAATCTTGAATTTATAGGAATCTGAAGATGGAATAATTGTCTATGCTTGGTGAATGAGTCCCACCTAAGATGCATAATTGAGTTAAATGTTGTTTCAAGTCCCCGACAATCAGAAATCAAGTTCTATTCAGAAAAAGGTCTAATTCAGGACTGATTTTCCACCCTTGGTGAATGAATCCCAGTTAGCTAATGTCCATATTTCATTATGTTTTCAATTTTTTATCCAGTCCTCTACATCTTTCCAGGTGCACACATTCTCAGAAACAACCTTCTATTTAGTCAAATATTTCATTTTTGTTCATTATTTCTATCTTTTTGCTTATCACACTATGTTTTCAAACAAGGCAAAAATCTTAGTTTTGCATTCATTTTCAATCATTTAGATTAATATATTGCATTTGGTTAAGTTCATTTACATAATATCTCACTGCATACATCCTAATTTGAGTGTTACATAAGCATTTTGGACCTCAATCTCTCTCTTTGTAGGTGAAAAATTTTAGAAAGAGAGCTACCATTTAGGGTCCCAAAATCTATGCCTCAATAGGATTTCATATATAAGTAGAGGACTCATGTCCCGATGTGATGCATATTTTTTGTAATTTTTTCCAAGTAAATAATTAATTATAAATTTTTTATTACACCTTTTAAAAAATATAAAAACCTGTATGTCTAACCACCTTAACTATCAAAACTTCATGAAATTCATTTTTTCTTTTTTTAATATTATAGTACGTGAAGCATAGAATGTGGTACCGTTTCAAACCTATAAATATTTTTCAATCAGCCTATCAATTGGGACTTTAGTCATAATTCAAATAGAAAATGAATAATAATTATTTATTAAATTCAAAATAAAGCATAATTTATATTGGTGGAAAGCTAAAAATATCCTTTAAAAACCCTTTTCGTTTCATCAATTTTGGGTAAAAAAAGTTTTCAACCACATACTGTACACATACCCATCATATTGCCACTTTTTGGCCCATCATGATCCTACACATACCCATCTAAAAATGTAGAAAACTCAAAATTGTCCTAGAAGTGGGACTCATTCACCACCCATGGAGAATGAGTCCACTTTTGAATTTATGAATATTCAAGAGTGGAATCTGGGGCTTTCGGTCTACACTTTGATTCTCTATAGGTGTCCACTTCTGAAACTTTGATTTCTGAACTTGAAAGTGAGTTGTTGTTGATGTTTTGACTTGTTGAATGCAGAGAAGACTTGAAAAACCTTACAAGTTCATGTTCAATGATTTCCAAGCTTCCAAGAGGCCTAAATTTGCAAACACACAAGGCAAGAGAGAAATGTTGAATGTTAGGGCATGGGGGTTTGCCTTGGTCAAACCCCTTTTGGGTAATTAAACCAAAATGATGAAAGAATGTAATGAAACACGCAATAATGATTTTGATTACCTTGCCAAGATGTTTGATCTTGAAATTCTACAGCATAACATGGATGATCTACTCTTGAATGTCTGGAAATTCATCTTGGATGACTTGTAATGTTAAAACCATAGCTTGCTTGAGAAGATAAATAATGAATGAATTGTAAAATGAGTTGGAGATGTAAATTAGAGCTTATAAGGTTGTATTTATAGGAAATTCACCTATTTTATTTGTTAATACCTCATCACAGGCCGACATGAAGAAATAATAAACTTAAATTTCACTTTTTTCCCACTCAAAGGTTAAAATTGGGCCAAATGGGACTGATTCACCACACATGGTGATTGGGTCCCACTTGGATGGGATTGATTCATCATGCATGGCGAATGGGTCCCACAAGGGCCATTTTGATAGCTAAGATGCCAGGAGATAAGGAAATATGGCTAAAATTGCAACTTTGTTGGATATTTCATCAAATATTACCTCGAGATGCACAATATGGGTTAAGAGAATTCTATTAGTGATGATGTAAAGGTAAATCAATGCTGGAGACACATAATTCAATGTGAAAGTGTGATTTACTACACTTTACAACACTAAAATATGGTCCACACAGCCTAGAAAGGCACAAAAACCAATGTGAATGTGCAAGATGCATTACAACACTAGTTTATCATTAATTTTAATTCACAAGCCTTCTAAATTGATGTGAGGATGTATTTAAATACATTTTATAATGTTGAATTAAGGGAAGATGGGTTCATTAAGTCTATAAAAGCGTGAAAGTCCTTTACAAACTTTACAAAACCCTTACAAGACATCATTGAAAGGGTCCAAGAGCTAGTATGATATCACGACCTTATTAAGTCCAATTTACCATGAATTATTTCCATGTCAAGCAAGAGGTACTCTTTTCTATGGTGCACATTATACTTGCATTTTTAGGTCTTTTTGCATATCACACTATGTTTTCAAACATTTTGTATTTTCCAAGTTTACACTTGGTGGTGAACCCCTTTCTTGTGTTAATCATCTCCAAGGATGCCTTATAGGAAGATCCCTCACATCCTTCATTTGGTTGGGATCTCTAATGTGTCCTTCAATGTGAATATTGTGAAATCGGATCCCTTCCTTGTATCCATTTTGTGAACAAGGAAATGAAGCATCCATTTCTAGTGTCCACATTTTGGTGGGCCTAACTTTTGAACATCATTATTCTAATTTGGAGTGCATTTACATCCTAGATTTAGCTTTCATTAACATTGCAGTACATTTTGCATTAGTTCATTTGCATTCTAGGGTTTCAAAATTTGCATTAGTGAAAAGCTCATTTAGCTTAAATTATTGCATTTAACTCATTAAAAAAAGTAAAATTATGCATTTGCATCTCAGATTAGCATCAAAATTTATAAAAAGAATAAAACTCAATTCAAAATTTTTGAAAATTTTCAAAAAAATTAGTACCAGGACTCATTTGCTACCCTGGGCGAATCAATCCCTTTCAACATTTTGCACTACATTTTCTGGCATTTAATCTTCATTTTCTAAATTCTTGTTTGTTGTTACTTTTTTGTTTCTATTTGTAGAGTTTCTATTTCATTCAATTCGTTGCATTTAGCTTAATTTCAATCATCTTGTGCATTGCTTAAAATCAAATTTTCATTTACAACATTATTGCATAATTTAGACTCTAAAACGTACATCATGGATATGTGCTTCAACAAGCTTTGGATGTCATTAAAGTCCTTAGTGGATGTTTCAAGTTGTGCCTTTGGAAATGGCCCTAATGACATTGAACTCACTCATGTTCCTTTAACTCCTAATGCATTCCATCTTCGTGATGTTGACATCATTAGAGAAGATGATGTCACCATGAATAGGTTCCTAAACGATTGTCTTGATAACCTTGAGGCCAACATATCCTTCAATCTATCCATACACCAACCAAATCCTCCTTCAATACCACCTCTCAAGATGTTTGGTTACTTACATCCTAAAACTGAAACAAAATTTGAACCTAAGTTCCCTACAACAAGTGAACTTGGTTCCTCTAAACAAGCAAACACAACCATTTTATGAAAACAAAGTAACAAACAATCCCATCAATCTTGAAGAAACATATGGAGAAGGTTTCACAATCTTGAGTAAACAAGGATGTGACACAACAAGTGAACATGAAATTCATCAACTTCTAGAGGAAACACAAAGGTATTAGGATATCAAGATCCCTCTCATAACAACAAGCCTCCTAGAGAATATCTAAGGCTTTGAGATGATGAAATGATGGTCTTTGATTCCCCTCCTGATCTAAATGTCCTTCTTCCTAGAGAACAAACCTTGATTAATAACAATGACAAGGATGATAGGATCACTTTAGGTCCTTCTCCTTCAATTAGAGAGAAGTGTGAATCTAGCTAACACAAGCATCCTTACAAGTTAGAAAAACTAATGTCTCCTCACCCACCACCTAAAAGTGAACGAAAATTATAAATTCTTCTCAACCAAGAATTAATATTATTACCGCCTATGAAGTGACTTGTGATATATCCTAAAGATGCAAAAGTGCCACATTGTGCATATCATCAAGTTCTTGGACATAGTACTTATGAGTCTCGTGCATTGAAAGAAATTCTGAGCAAGTATTAATTTGATGGCAATAATTGCTATCTAGTGATCACATAATATACTCTCCTACTCTTTGTCATGTAAAAGCTATAAAATATTATCTTCTCACTATTACATAACATTTCCCATCACTATTGTTAGCCTTGTCCTAGTAATACATTTTTTGTTGTCCCTTCGGTTTGTCACCTCCCTTCCACTTATAACAACTTAGATTGGGAGGCGGATGACTTGCTCATAGGTTGAATCACATTTTCCTTACTAGTATTTTGCATTTTATTTTTCCTTATTATTTTTTTTTCTTATTGTGATTTCATTTGCATAATGTTATCCTCCATGATGTTTTATTTGATGCTCTCTCTCTTTGTAATATTCCTCTATTTGTACCTTCATTCTTCTATATGTCGTGCATTGCTTTTTCCTTTTCATCTTTGTCTTTTTCTTTTGTTTTCCTTTTGGGGATGACACAAGGCATCAAGACACCCTATGTCTCTTCCATGTTGACCCAAAAGGTTTTCTTTTTATTTTCCTTTTCATTTCAACATTGTCTTTTTCTTATGTTTTCCTTTTGGGGATGACACAAGGCATCAAGACACCCTATGTCTCTTCCATGTTGACCCAAAAGGTTTTCTTTTTATTTTCCTTTTCATTTCATCATTGTCTTTTTCTTATGTTTTCCTTTTGGGGATGATGCAAGGCATTGAGACATTCATGTCTCCTTCATGTTGACCAAAAAGATTTTCATTTTAATTCTTTCACCTTTTATTTTTAATTTGTCTTGTGTTTTCCTTCTTGGGATGACACAAGGCATCAAGATGCCCTACGTCTCTTCCATGTTGACCTAAAAGGTTTTTCTTGGTTTTCGCTCTCTTTGTGTCATTCTTCCAGTTCTATGTGTATTTGGGGGATGATGACAGTTCCAATCTTTCTATAAAAAAATTGTAGCAAAGAACATACTAACCCCAGATCCATAGATCCCATATGTGTTTGGTGGTTTCATTTTGGGGGCAACCCCTATATCTTCTTTTTCTCTTACATGATGTAGCTTTACTTAGAAACATATGACTTGGCATAGGGCTTTCCAAGTTGGCTCTCATGTTTTCTTTCTTGTTTGCATTTTTCATTTGCTACTTTAAAGTAATTTCTCACAATATGGTGTTTAGCAATTCCTTTAAAGTGGGGGCATACATTGGAATTATTCTTTTGTATGTTTCTTTTCCTTGATTCTTAGTGCAACCTTCTTACTTCATACGATGTGTTTGTTACTTTTTGGATGAAATTGGGTGTGATTTCCTTCATGAGTGTGAGCTATCTTAGCATATTACATTCCTCTTAGTCATTTGATGTGACACACTACATCCCCTAAGTTGTGAATCTTCTATTCTTTGATTGGTCCTCTCTTGGAGACATTAGGCACAATGTTCCCTAAGTTAAGAACTCACATGAACTACGCAAGACTCCTTTGAACATTCTTTGCATGTTGCATTTTTCATTTATTGTTATATGGCCACGTTTTATAACACACTTTGCATGCCTATGGAGCCATCGTGTTTGTTCATGAGCTCCAAGAATACAAAGTTTTTCTTGTCTCATGAAGCTCAAAAAATCATTTTTTTGTGGCACCTTAGTAAAGTTATTAGGAGGTATAACTTTCATATGCTTGAGTGGGAATCCCATTCACAAGCATGACTTTCCCCACAACCACCTGTGTGTGTGTTAGTGCATACCAGCCATGAGTGTATGTTTCTCATTTTTTAGGCCTTCTTAATTGGTGGATATCCATGTGTTCCATTGCCTCAAAGTGAGTATACATTTTTCGGACAAACAACCTAGATCGGATCCATATTGTGTTGGAAAAATGGTCAAAGCTTGATCCAATTCTTCTTTTTATTTCACCTTTTCTCTTCTTCATCTTTGGCATTGTATGCTTCGCCTTTTTGTTGTTCTTGATATCATTTTCACATGTGTTCCTTTGTGCTTATACTGGTTTGACATGGGATCCTAATCTTGGGGGCTTGATCACCCCTCTTGATAGTTGTCGTCCCATCTTGCTAGCATTGGTATATTTGAACCCCTCTTGATGCGTGTTGGTCTACTTTAGTGTGAATTTAAAGTAGGTTCATCCTCTCACTAAAGTGGGGGCTAAATGTGGTCACCAAAAAAGTAACCCTTCTACTTTTTCTGACTCGTTTGGGTGCTCCTTATGATTTTAACTTAGTATTGCCTTGATTTAATGTTGTAATGTGGATAACACATTCAGATTAGGTCTTGGGCCCTTGTCAACTAAACTGACTTAAATGGTACCTTACCTAAGTGTTGTAACACACTTTTACACTTTTCTAGGGTCTTGTTAATATATTTCACCTAAATAACCTCTTTTCATCATTTACCAAGCCTTATTTCAAAGTGTTGTAAAGTGTTGTAACACACTTTCCTAGGCTTTTGCTTAATAATTCCAGGCTTTCTTATGCTTTAATTGGCCCCATTTTGCACCCTCGGGCCTTACTTATGTGTATTTTTGAGAATAATCCCAACAAATATAATTTAAAAATCAATATCCTGAAACCCACCTTAAATTCCTAAGGTGGGACTCATTCGCCATTATGGGCAAATGAGTCCCCTTAGGTGGGACCCATTTGCCCAGGGTGGTGAATGAGTCTGCTTTAACTCAAAATTCAAATTTTATTTAAAATTATGCTAGGTTTTTATTCTCCAAGATCTAAGGTTGGCCTGTAGTGTTGTAATTTCGAGAATTATTGTATAATTGAGTATAAGTTCAAGGTTTTTTTCTCATTTCATCCTATCTAATCAAGCATTCAAGTATTCATGCATATAGTTTACAAAAGCATTTGATCATTCATTAGAGAATTCAAGGAATTTCAATGGAATATTTTCAAGTATTCAAGAGCTTCTTCAAGTGTCATTCATCATGTCAAAGATTATTTGCATCATGTTGTTTTAGAGCTAACATTTTTGATGTAGCATTGTGTGATTCAAGCAAACATTACATTCAAGATCTATTAATATCAAGCAAGATTCCAAGTCCACATCCATTGGAGCCAATACTTACATGTTTGCAATAGCTTATTGCTAGGGTTTGGTGAATTGTAACATCATTATTTGTTCATTCATCATTCTACTTTCATGTTTTCTTTCATTTCAAGTTTTAATTACCAACAAGGGGTTTGACCAAGGAAAACCCCTATTCACTAACCCCACAAGATTTTTCCCTCTCTTTGCATGTGATTTGTAGGTCTAGGTTGAATATTTGTCAAAGAGAAAGATTGGAAAAGTGTTCATCAATTTTTCAAAGAAATCCAAATTTGTCAAAGTTGAAAACAAGCCTTGTAGGGACTACAGGTTGAATTTTGCAGTTTTGGACATGGATCTATATCAAGAACAATAGAGCAGACTGAGAGCTACAAAATCCATCATTGAATTTGTAGAAATCTAGAAGTGCACTGATTCACCACTATTGGTGAATGAGACCCACTATAGAGGCCTAAACAATATTTTTGCATATCTGAGTACCCTTTTGTTTGAAACCTGTTTTGACACAGTATTCCCAAAACTAGACTAATTCGCCCAACTTGGTGCATGATTCCTAGTTAGCTCTAACAATAGAATTTTTAGGATTCCAAAACTCCATTCTTCCTCCTTTAGTTCCTGAGGTGCACATTTCTAGTTTCATAATTTTCTATTACATTCTATTTGCATTTTTAGGTCTTTTTTCATATCACACTATGTTTTCAAACATTTTTTATTTTCCAAGTTTACACTTATTGGTGAACCCCTTTCTTGTCTTAATCATCTCCAAGGATACTTTATATTCATATCTCTCACATTCTTCATTGGGTTGGGATCTCTAAGGCGTCCTTGAATGTGAATATTATGAAATCAGATCCCTCTCCTTGTATCCATTATGTGAACAAGGAAGTGAATAATCCATTTATAGTGTCCACACAAACAAATAATCATTCCTTCATCAAAGGACTGTGCCTAAAATCATGAAACAACTCCTATACTCCTCCAATTAGTCCTCAAAATTAAACTCATAGATCAAGAAACAAACATAAGGAGATAATATAAGATATAACCATCACTTTAGTAATTAATCAATTTCTTAGAACTAGCATCCATGGCTCAATAATCACACAAGTGAGAAGGATAAACACAATTAAAGAATATATATACAAACTAGGTGGGTAGTACCTATCAAATTATTTATTGCTAAGTGGACCAAGAGTCGGGTATGAGATTGTTCAACTAATGAATCAAAATCTTGTCTATGTCCATGCTAAACTCATGTGTAAATTTGAATTTATGATACTTGTTATTTAAAAAAAAAACTATTTCAAGAGACTCATTGTTCCAAAAATTATCTATAGCAAAAACTAGAGATTTAGTTGCACAAAAATTTAAAAATCAATCATCTAGTGCTAAAAAACTCCAATTATAAATTTGCAATAACTAGAAGCTCACAAGGTAAAATGATTATAATGCACTCATCTTGTAAATTATGTAACCCATCACCAAATATCCTACTACATTGGTATGGAATCTAAAAAATTATCATGATATTGTGATTTAACACAACTCAACTAAGAGATTTCCATAGAAATAAGTTGTTCACATCATAATATAAAATGAAGGTAAGAATTATCTACTAATTAAGGACAAGGAAATGTCAAAGAAATATCATTACTTACATCTATAAAAATCTAAGAGCTCCCCATGAAACCAACATCCACTATAGAATATCATCTGTCATAAAGTGATAAATTTTAACATCTCTATCAAATCCTACTAAATTTGATTCCCATGATCATCAAACAATCAAAGGGCTTAATTTTAATAATATCTAATATCCTAAAAGTTCAAGTAAAAACCATTATATCGAGCCAAAAATTTAAGATTAACTATGTAACTACAAAATCCTCCCATTAAACCATGGTGTTAAGTCTCTAATGACACCATAGTCAATTTCTATGAGTCCAAAATTACAAATATATTAGGGACTTGAAACAACCATCTATTTTCCTCACTATAATAAGAATACTAATGAACCATCGTGCTAAAAAATCCATTAAAAATAAATGCAAAATTCTATGATATTCAACAACAAAACCCTTCCATAACAAGACACCAAACAACATACTCATGACATATCAAAAGAACTAGAGAATAATGTTTAGTTCTCTAACTAAAACCAAAGAGAAACACATAATAAATTGATCTAAAACAATGACACACATACATTTAACATGAGATAATAAAAAATAAAAAATAGAGACAATCAAATATAACATGTATATTTTCCATTACATGAATTTTAGATCAGACCTATAGCTAATAGGCCATAAATTCATAATAAAATAACCACAATTAAGGAAAATAATTAACACATAGAAAATGGGTGTTGTTGCACCTTTTGGGAGATGAAACTTGGACCTATTTCACACTTTAGTTCATTAGGAAAGCTAGATCCCTCAACCAAGTGACTCAATTCAGGGATGGCTATGAGGTTCCTATTGTAATTGGATGGGGGTTCACCATTAAATGAAGCTTCAAAGGAGGAATGCAAAAACTTATACAAAAAAACCTAGAAACTTGAAAGCGTGAAATCAAATTGACAAATATGATGAAATAAAAAAGTACCTGGAGGAATGGAAAGACCAAACCAATGTCTATAAACCCTAGAAATCTACTTTTTGAGGTACACTAGGATTGATAGGCTAGGCTAGGTGATTTAGTACTATTAAAGGTTTTATAGGAAAAATATGGAATCTTTTAGTGACTAATCAGAATCTACCAAAAGACATAAAAAATGGCTATATTATGACTAATACACCAGGTTGGGTGATTTAGTCATGTTGCTATTATTTGAGTAATACTTCTATAGCCTCTAGTGATCTTTTGTAGCTTCCTTCTTATCTGATCTTCAAGTTTAAAAGTCTGAATTCTATCTTATAGGTAACTTTTTTGTGAAGATGACAACTTCTTGACAACTTTTGTAACTTTGTCTTCAAAGGATCTACAAACACACATCAAGAGAGAAAAATGTTGTTTTGTTAGGGAATAGGGGTTTTCCTTGGTCAAACCCCATTTTGGTAAATAAACCTTGAAATGAAATAGAAAAGCATCTAGGAATGATGAATGAACAATGCTATATTGCAACTCACCAAACCCTTGAAATACAGGTTGCAAACTTGTGTGAAATGATTTAAATGGGTGTGGATCTTGATCTCTTGATTGAATGCTTGCTTGAATCATGAAACTTACATCACAAATGTTTTCTCACAAACACACATGATGCATGAAGACTTTGACATGATGCTTTAATCTTGAATGTAGCTCCAAATTCTTGATTATTTTCTCTTGAATGCTCTTGATCTCATAAACTTTCCTTAGAAATTCTCTCTTCAAAATATTAGATGAATTAAAAACTTGCTAGCTTCTTAGGAGAAACTTAATCAAATGACCTTGTATTTATACTTGTTTATGCTTAATTTTCCAAAATTACAACACTACAAGCCGAAATTCAAAAATTGAACCTAAGGATAATAAAATATTGCCAAGAATTTGAATTAAAATAGGTCCTAAGTTAAAGTAATACTCATACGACAAGTGGGGAATATGAGTCCTAGAGGCTTAAACCTATGACACATATTTCAATAAATGTTACATTCAATGTGATATTTGAAATTAGGTCTCAAGACCTAGAGAGGACCCATAGCCAAAAAAAAAAAATTATGATTTCCATTTATTATATGTCAGGATTATCCTTAGAAAAATGCATTTAACTAGGCTCATGGATACAAAATAGGACCAATTAAGGCATAAATAAGCCAAATTTTAATAGGGAGGGCCCAAAATAGTGTGAAAATGTAAAGGGATGCATTTTCTACACTAAATTTGGCCCCCACTTTAGTGAGAGGATGACCTTGCATCAAACTGTGGACAAAGAAAAAGTAACCCAAGTCTACGTTTTCTCATGTTCAGGCCCTTCTAGAGGACTTGGGCTTGATTTTTCCTAGTTTTAATGTTTAAGTGTGGTCAACACATTCACATTAGGTCTTGGACCCTTGAAGAACCATTAAGAATTCTATGATGTCTTGTAAAAGTGTTGTGAAGTGTTGTAACCCACTTTCACACATTTCTAAGACCCTTTCATTATAATTCACTTAAATAACCCCTTTTTATCACTTACTAAGTCTTATTTAAATCACTAAATTGACCCTTTCTTATGTTTAAATTACCCCTTAATGCACTTTCTAGCCATACTTAAGTGTATTTTTTAGAATATTCCTATTAAACCTCATTAAATACACTTCAATCCCTGACACCTGGTAAAATTTCCCAGGTGGGACCAAGTCACCACCTAGGGTGACTTAGTCCCACTGGGCACAAAAATCAAAATAATTTTAATTTTTTGGTGGGATTTTATTCTCTTACCCTTAAGGTCAGCCTATGATTTGTTCTTTTCAGGAAATATTAGAAAATAAAGTATAAATAAAGGGTTTTTCCTCTCATTTTAACCCCCATTCACCTAATTCATCTTCAAGCATCCTAATTCATTATTCAAGCAATTATCAAGAATTCACACACTCTAAGATTTATCAAGTCATCTATTTGAGCACTTCATTGTATATCTTTAGATTTCAACATCGAGGGTTTGGTGAGTTTGTGACATTGAATATTTTTTATTCACCATTCTCTCTTTATTTTATTTCATTTCATAGGGTTTGATTACCAAATTGGGGTTTGACCAAGGCAAACCCATATTCTCTAACCCTTAACCCTTTTCCCCCTTTTTGCATGTGTGTTTGCAAGTATTGTATGTAGATTTGTCAAATATTTTGGTGTTAAAAAGTGGTCAAAAATCCATAGAAGACATCAAATTCAACAAATCCCTAATTGAAACTTGGAGATCTCTTTCAACCCATTTTCTGTAGAATTTGGACTAGACACTTGTTAGGAAGGGAAGAGAAGATCGAAAGATACATAATCCTATCTTGAATTTCCTAAGATTCCTAGGTGGATTGAGTCACCATATGTGGAAAATTAGTCCCACTTCTAGGCTTGAGAAGTGGTTTTTACATTTTTGGATACCCATTTGGCAGATTCTTGTTCTAGCAAATTTTCCCCAAAACTGGACTAAGTCACCTAGCTTGGCGTAAGTGTCCCAGTAAGCTTTTCCAGTTAAATCTATAGGATTCTAGAGCCTCTCTACATCATAATTTAGATTCTAGTTGTACCTCTCTAGTCTTGTTTAATTTTGTCATCGTTTACTTGCATTCTTAAGTGTTTTTGCATACATCATTATGTTTTCAAACAAGTTGCATATCATAGGTTTTGTATTAATAATCATATTTCTTTATTAGTTTAGCGCATTAGGACATTGTATTTAGGTATATTTCATCCATATTTACATTGATTTTGAATGTGTACATTGCATTTTGGCCCATCTTTATCCTTTTAGGTGAAAAACCCTAGAAGTGCTAGAGAGCCATTCAGGTGCCAAAATCTTTGTTCACACAAACCCACACTAAAGTATACAAATTTGCATCAAGAGGGGTCCAAATGTACTAATGGTAGTGATATAGGATGACAACGATCAAGAGGGATGATGGATTCCCTAGGATTGAGGTCCTATAGAAAACCAACATAGGCAAAAAATAATACACATGTGAATGATGTATGAAGTAATAACAAGATACAAGCGTACATTTCCAAAGACATAAAGAAGAACGAACAGGAAAAAGAGGGTTGATCAAGCCATGACTATTTTTCCATGTAATACACTAACTAATCTGTGGTTAAATAAGGAAAAACTACCAACTACTTTCAAGTGAAGATGAAACTAACCTGATACAAAACTAGGGTTTTCACTTTTCATTTAAATGGTAAGAACTTCAAAATAAGTAATTTTCATAACATTTAGTTTTCAACTATTTTTAAATTCAATTTAGCTGAAAAGAAATAACTAATTGAATTAACGGAAAAGAACATCTACTGATTTCCAATAACATAAAAATAACGAACTTAACTAACTTTTCATTTCTTCCAAATAAGATTGCATCTATCATTTTACACTAAGTAATCATTGCAAATACTTTAAGAGACAAAGAATAAGGTTTCAAGATTTTATAGTTAAAAGGCTAAAATACTTGATCTTGATACAGTCATCATGGGAAAAGAAGTTATCATATAGGGCTTTATGACCCAACTGAAGACCTATAAGTCTCCTTTGTTCCTTCAACTAAAGGAACATGTCCCTTGATGAGGGTAATCAACAAGGATCTCTTTTTTTCATCTTCATGCATATAATCCTAGTGTCAAGAACCTATACCTCCTTATCAAACCTTACTAAGGGCACTTCCCAACTAGAAATGTCACTCTGATCAGTGGTGTATCTGGTACTTGATGGCTAATAGATGATGAATCTAGCATTGTACCTTGGCCAAGGATTTCATTTACATATCTGGCACTCATCTCACCCTTGCTCAACATGATCACATTTGTCTTAAAGTTTATTTTACAAAATCAAGTTATGTTTCTATATATATATATATATCCAAAATACAATTTGCATTTCAAGTTCATCTTATAGCAGGGGTATTTAAATAGAGGAATATTCTTTTATATTTATAATTAAGAGAAAAATATTATCTGATACAACCACTCATTTACTTCAAGGAATTTTAATTCTCAAAGGTACTCATAAATCTGTTCTCTTTTCAAGTTGTCCCAATTTAGACTTTCTCATATGACTTTGGACATCGTTGTCCTACATAGCAGATTTGAATTTCCTAGAGAAGTTTGAGGTTGATTATTTTATGGAAAGAAATATATTTAATATGCCTTACATTACATAGTAGTCAAAAAAAAAATTAAGAAGATATTAATGGAGCTCAACCCAACAAGAGTGAGGGTTCAAAATATTGGCAAGAAGAGAACTAGTTGACTATGACTTCTAGCCAAGGAATGAGAAGGATAAAGTTTATGTAAAATTCCACTTAAATTTCTTTCCAATAGAGACATTACTATTCCAAAGTAATAGACTCGTATTTCATTAAGGAGATAATAGAAACCTGACAAGTTTGTTTATTGAATAAATATACCAAGCTTTAAGTTGAATTCTTAGATAGCCATACATTCCTGATGATGATGAATCAACTGGATATATATTAAAGCTTGATTTTTGGGTGATCCCTCTGTAGACCACCATCGATGGAGACACATTCCCATGAATTATATCTTCAGAGTCTCTAGCAAAAAGTTCTAAAATTCTCTTGAAAATAAACTTCATGACTTCCTCAATAGCATAGAATAAAAGTGATGTCAAGATTTTAAAGAGAAGAGGACAAAATTATGAAATAAGGTTTGATGTAGATGGATGCAATATTCTTCTAATATTTCTAGAATGTGGAAGTTAATTGAAGGGCAACAAGAGTAAAGTCAGGAGATACAAAAATAATGGCGTCTAGTTGAATAAAATGTAGAATGATGATCAAAGACCCAAGCCAGAGAGAGATGAACACCCATAACCAAAATTCTAGAATGGAGAGTTTGCATCTCTTCCCAAAAATAAAAGAATTGGTTCCCCCCCTTCGTCTCTTCATCTGTCCTTCTTGGACATTTCAAGAAGGAGGTCCCATTAGAACAGAGATTGTTTTCCCATAACACCAATTTCTCTCCAAATTTTTGAATTGATTAATTTTCAATATAGGTCATTTGATGGTTTTTCCCCTTCAAAAAGGATGATACACAATTATCTTATAGTAAATTAAATATTCTACCTCCTCTAGCAAGTTATTAATAAATATATATATTTTCAAGATTTGGTTTGCTCAACAATAAGAGGATTAAAAATAATATTTTAATTCTAGTAATTATTTAATAACCATACAAAGTCTCTTATAAGTTGATTATTGATTTTTATAAATATAACTTGCTTATTTAATAAATAATTACATTAAATTATTAATGGCCAAGTTACAATTTTGATTCCTTGTCTTACACCAGTTCAAGGCAAGATGATTTTTTCTGATCCTCTATTAACCACTACCTCTCCCTGAGGACATCCCCTTTTCTATCACGACATCATCAATCTTGCATCCACTGATAGGTACTATGATTAGAATGTTCACATTGACTATATAAATATGTATTTAAATATCAACTCTTGAATAGATTCAATTTCACGTGTACAAGAAATTCACTTGCCATAAAAGATCGTTAACTTTATAGTTATGATAAATTAAACATCGATTCTATTCTCAATTTCACATTCACATGAAAATAGTTATTTGCAAGTTCTAACTTTGCATCCAAATATACATAAGAAAATTCATAGTCTCAATGTAAGGGATGTAACATACTCCTCCCCTTAAGAATCATCATCCTTGATGATTGTTTATTCCAAATTTCTAAACATAAACATAAACATAAACATAAACATAAACATAATGTTCTTACTTTTTCATCAAAAGGTAAGGAAATTTTTTAGGGATTTCTTCATAATCCTCCCAAGTGGCATTTTCTTCAATGTACGAGTCCCACTGGACCTTGCATTGCTAATATCATGGTTACATAAGCACATCTTGCACACCTTGAGTACTCTAAGCGACTCGACTATGATCACCTCTGGATGTCGCACCTACAAGGAATTCCAATCCATCTAGTGATCAAAACCTACTTAATATTTCTTAAGATAGGAAACATGAAATAAATTATGTAATTTGGCAATGGCTGGAGGTAGAACAATTATGTAAGCTACTGGGTTAATAACTTCTAAGACTTCAAACGGTCCCACATATCTTTGGAGCTATTTTAGAGGATTTTCCACATTTGATTAAACTTTTATGAGGTTTTACCCATAAGAGAACTTTATCCCCAACTGCAAACTGCCTGAGAGTTCTTTTTGCATCTGCATAGATCTTATGTCGATCATGGGCTTCTTTTAACCTCTACTTAATCAACTTAACCTATTCTTCCATTTCTAAGACCATTTCAGGACTGAGGACGATTTTTTCCTCTATTCTATCACAACTGATTGGCGTTATGCACTTTTTGTCATATAAGGCATCAAATGGTGCCATCTTGATAGCTAACTGATAGGAATTATTATAGGCGAACTCTACTAATGGTAAATATTCCTCCCATTTATATTGTTGATCCATGCAGTACATTCTGAGTAAGTCTTCCAAAATTTGATTCACCCTTTTTGTTTGTCCATTTTTTTTGGGGTGATAAGTTGTGCTGATATTCAATTCAGTTCCCAAAGCAGAAAATAGAGTTTTCCAAAATATGGATGTCATTCTAGCATCCCTGTCAGAGATAATCTTCTTTGGTACTCCATGTAATTGAAAAATTTCCTACAAAAATTTCTGGGCAATTACTAAAGCTCCATCCGTCAAATTCCCTAGTATAAAATGTGTCACCTTGGTGAGTTTGTCCACCACTACCAGTATTGCATTGTGCCTATTCCTAGTCATCAGTAATCCCTGTATGAAATACATACTAATAATTTTCCATTTCTTATCAGGTAAACTGTGAGGTTGTAATAACCCTACTAGATGCTAGTGCTCCACCTTAACCTTCTGACATTCAAAACAAATCACAATGAATCTGCCTGCATCCCTTTTCATTTCATTACAAAAGTATAGGGGTTTGACATCTGTCAACATTTTTCGTTACCCTAGGGTGTCCTAAATAGGGTGCTGAGTGAGTCTCCTGCCATATTGTCTTTCTTAACTCTAGAGAGTCGGGTATGTACATTTTTCCCTTGTACTTTAATAATCCATCTGTCTCAAACTGATAACCTTCATACCTAGGGTCCTATGGATTTTCTTGAAGAGCTTCTTACACTTGAAGGTAAAATTCATCTTCACTCACTTTATGTAACACCTGAGTTCTAAAGTTGGTATTGACTGTCATCATGGAAGTTATATTCCTTCATCATCTCAAAGCATCGGCTACTCTATTTTCTTTTCCTTTGATGTAACTAATTTCAAAATTATCATAATCAAACATTAATTCCATCCACCTTCTTTGTCAAGCATGCAAGTTAGGTTGAGTAAATAAGTACTTTAACCCTTGGTGATCTAACTTAAGTTCAAATGTCTTTCCTAATAGGTAATGTCACCACATCTGTAAAGCATGAATGATAGTTGCTAATTCCAAATTAGGAGGGGCATAATTTTTCTCATATTGTTTCAATTTTCGGGATTTGTATGTCACCACCTTCTGATCATGCATCAAAACTCCTAAGCCATCACCTAATGTATCTGCGATTACTACAAAATGACTGTTAGGGTCTGGTACAACCAAAATAGGTGTTGTAGTTAAATTTTCCTGCAAATTATCAAAAGGGTATGTGTAGGATCATCATGGAAAGAACAAGCCCTTAAGTGGAAAAAAATTTAGAAAAATCAGAGTTAGGCAACTTGACGTAAAAAAATGAATAACTTATCTATATTATTTCAAAAATATGTAAGAATAGAATTTGTGGAAAATTGAATGTAGTTTCTAAACTACTAGTTTTATTTAAAAAGAAAAAATCTATTTGGTGAAAGTTTGAAATTTGAATGTAGTAGTACTTAAATTTCAAGGAAAAAATAAGAAGTAGGTGTTTGTTTAACCACCCTAACCACAATAAAATGATAATATTTTTTTATAAGATTTTAGATATAAGTAGAGGAATCATGTCCTAATGTGATGCATATTTTTTTGTAATTTTTTCCCAGTAAATAATTAATTATGAATTTTTTATTACAACTTTTCAAAAATATAAAATGGGTATGTTAGACCACATTAACTTGGTCAAAACTTCATGAAATAATTTTTTCTTTTTTAATCCTATAGTATGTGAAGCATAGAATGTGACACATGTTTTGGATTCAAAAATGTGATACTGTTTGAAAGCTATAAATGTTTTTCAATCAGCCTATATCAATCATGACTTTAGTCGTAATTCAAATAGAAAATGAATAATAATTATTTATTAAATTCAAGGTAAAGTAGAATTTATATTGGTGGAAAGATGAGAATCTCCTTTAAAAACCCTTTTCGTTTCATGAAGTTTTGGTTAAAAAAAGTCATCAGAAACATACCCTACACATACCCATCATATCGCCACTTTTTGGCCCATCATGATCCTGCACATACCCAAAAGCCTCCTAACATTTTCCAGTCCATTCATACCTCTTGTCTTTTCTCTGAAGGGAGGTGATGGGGTGATCAATTCTAGAAAAGTTTTTCACAAACCTTTGATAATACCCTACTAAACCCATGAAGCTCCTAACCTTGTGCACATTCTTAGGCACCGACAATTCTACTATAGCCCTTATCTTTGCAGGATCTACTACTATTCCCTCCATTGATATGATCTGACCCAAATATTGTACTTCCTTTTGGAAGAAAGTGCATTTTGACAACTTACCATAAACCTGGTGTTCTCTTAATCACTGAAGGACTATATGAAGATATCACATATGTTCTTCCTCATTCTTGGAATAAATAAGAATTTCATCCAAAAATACCAATACAAATTTTCCAAGACAATCTTGAAATTTTTTCATTAAATTCATAAATGCTGCTAGAGCATTAGTAAGTCCAAAAGGTAACATTGTGAATTCATAGTGACCATACCTAGTTCTAAAAGTTGTTTTATGAATATCTTCCTCTTTCAACCTTAACTGATGGTATCCTAATCTCAAATCTATTCTAGAAAATACAGTTGCCCCCTTCATTTGATGAAAAATATCATTTATCCTAGGAAAGTGATATTTATTCCTGATAGTAAGTTTATTCAGCATGCAATAATCAATGCATAATCAAAGTGTATCGTCCTTCTTCTTGACAAATATTACTGGTGCACCCTAAGACGATACACTAGGTCGGATTAACCCTTTATCTAGCAACTCTTGCAACTCTTCCTTTAACTCCATCAGTTCCACTATAGTCATACAATACAGGGCCTTAGAGATAGGTTCAACACCAAGAACCAAATCTACAGAGAAATCAAATACTCTTCTTGATAGTAGCCCAAGTAGTTCATCTAGAAACACATCCTGATATTCTCAGAGATAAGAATATTTCTCTGCAAAAGGTTCCTTCTTAGGGTCAATTTTCATTTCCTCATTTTGATTCTAAGTTTTCATAATCATATCATCCATTATTACACTTTATTTAAATTCCTAGGTAAGTTCCTCCATCTTTATAGCATATATCTGACAACCTTTTCTTTTATTCCTCTTCAATTGCATGGCAAAAAAAATTCAAGTTCTAACTTCCCATTGTACTCCTTGTAAAACCAACCTATTTCCACGATCATCTAGACATTCCACTGGTTTTGCCAGGCAATCAATCTTGGCCTTATGCTCTTTTAACCAATTCATTTTGATGATTACGTCATAGGAACCCAAGGGCGCTATGTAAAGATTAACTTCAGTGGTGAATCCTCGAAGTTCTAACCTAGCCTCAAATAGACACTACTCTACCTGAGCTCTTGTTGATTGGCATATTCTATATTCTAGGAGTTTTCTATATACCCAGTTCTTTTTGTAAATCTACCAAGTATTTTATGTGAAATAATGTAAGGAAAGCTAGATGTGGAAGCAACTCTCCTAACGTCAAAACCTCAGGGAAGAATGTAGAGACACTTTTAAATTTTTACAATTACAGTCCAATTAAGATGCACATGAAAGAGATAACAGAAATAGAGAATTAGACATACATATATGAACACCAAATTTACATGGGAAAACCATTACGAGAGAAAAACCCACCACACCAAGAGAAGTCACTTTGTATTAAAGTAATAAAGACTACATACAAAGATCAGACTCATCTTTCTAATGTCAGTTTACAACAACATTCACTATGATCAACCTCATACAGAACATTCACATTACAATGTTCTCATAATCGAATCCATCCACTGATCATAAAACCACACCATCAACCTGTTGAACCATCAAACATCTGTAACTTCAGAGTATATCCATGTCGCCCCTGTCTGTCGAGATTCCTCTCAGTAATAGCCGCAATAGTCCAACAGCTAGCGGTTCCCATTCGGCTTCTCTGATTGGTCAAACAGAAGCCACGTAGAATGATCTTCACTTGGTCAAAGCATTCAACCTGTGTTGGCATGTCGATGAGACACTAGCTGTGTCTCCCTGATGCCAACAAATCCAACATTCGATATTGCCAAGAGTCCTTACTATCGGCAAGAGGTTACACTAAGTCTAGAAAGCTATCACTAAGACTTTGCCATGTCACCAAGACCTCATACCGATGATCATCACTTATATCGCTATCGCCAAGATGTTACTCCAAAGTCTTAAGTAATACCGAGCACCAAACAATAGTCAGCAAGACTTCTCTCCATCGCTAAGAGCTCTTAGTGAACCCTTAGTGTTACCTCGATGCCTCTAAGATAAAGTTGTCGGTGAGACATCATTGATCGCTAAGACTTCATAGCGACCCCTTTCGTTACTCCGGTGACCACGTGTGTAACACCCTGTCGGAAAGACATACAATCTCAATAAAACTTCATACCAAGATAAGCCTTTTGGCCAAGGGTCTCCTTGACACTGCTTGTCGCCCAGAGTCTCCCCGATATACGATAGAAATGGCCTATCGGCCAGAGATATCCACTCAGAATAGAGTTACAATGATTGCCACAAGTCACAGTGACAGGTCCACTCGGCAAGATGAAAACAAGGTCTCAGTGACTAGAGTTGTTCAACAAGGTTTCAACTGCTAGTCAGCTAGACACAAAGCATGTAACACCGACTTGTCTCTCTTAGAGGTTTCAGCCTATGCGATTGAGGCATATATTTCCAAAAATATCCCACTTAATGAAGATCACATAGGCACCTCCAGAGCACAACAAACCTATTGAAAATCATGGGCATTGAGGCCCACCGAACTGGCACACCACTTGAACTTGTATGTGCTCACTGGCTTTGTCAATGCGTCTGCAACATTCTCTAGAGTATCAACCTTTTCCAAACTGACCTTTCCATCCTCCACCATATCTCGTACAAAGTGGTACTGTACATCTATATGTTTCATCCTAGCATGGAAAGTAGGATTCTTTGCCAGATAAATTGTGCTCTAATTGTCACAGCAAATAGTTATTTGTCATACATCAAAAACAATGTTAGAACACAAACATTTTAACCAAACTACTTCTTTACAAGCATGTGTAGCTGCCATGTATTCAGCCTCTGTAGTGGACAAAGAAAATACATCCTACCGCTTACTCATTCAACTCACTGCACCACCATTCAACATGAAAGTATATCCACTGGTGGACCTCCTGCTGTCAATGTCCCCTACCCAATCAGAATCCACATAGCCTCGAATACTAAGAGTCCTCTGTGATTCAACCAAGTTCCCATGGTAACACAAAGCAAACTCTAAAGTGCCCTTCAAATATCTGAGAACTCTCTTTACATCATCCCAATGTGTCCTTCCAGGATTAGCCATAAACTGACTAAGAACTTCCACTACTTGAGCAATGTCTGGCCTTGTACAGACCATTGCATACATAGGACTACCAACCAAACTGGCATAGGGTACACTGGTCATGTCCTCCATCTCAGTAGGAGATTTTGGACAGTCTTCAACAGATAGCTTCGTTCCATGCAAAACTGGAACAACTAGCTTCTTGCAATCATTCATGCAAAATCTCTCTAGAACAGTCTTGATATACTTATTCTGACTTAGCCAAAGTTTTCTACTATTCCTATCCCTGGTTATCTCCATTCCTAGAATATACCTTGTTGCACCAAGATCTTTCATTTCGAAGTTAGAAGATAACTGAGACTTAAGATCAAAAATCATCAACTTACTATTGCCTATGAATAGCATATCATCAACATAGAGAGCAATAATAAGAACTTGATCACTTTCACTTTGTAATAGACACAATGATCAGATTTTGATCTTGCAAATCCCAAAGATAATACAAAAGTATCAAATTTTTGGTACCACATTCTAGGTGACTGTTTTAACCCATACAGAGGCTTTTTTAACTTGCACACCAGTTTTCTTTACCTTTCTCCACAAAGTGCTCAAGTTGGGACATATAAATTTCTTCTTCAAGATCACCATGAAGAAATGTTGCCTTCACATCCATCTATTTGACCTCTAAGTCATATGCTGCAAGTGACAAAATAAATCTAATAGATGTCAGCTTAGCTACAGGAGAAAAAATTTCCCCATAATCAATTCCCTCTACCTGGGAATAACCCTTCGCAACCAACCTCGCCTTATATTTTTCCACACTACCATCCAGACCAATCTTCTTTTTAAATACCCATTTGCATCCAACAACTTTTTTTCTTTTAGGCAAGGGCACCAAACTCCAAGTCTCATTCTTTTCTAATGATGCCATTTCTTCATTCATGGCTTCCAACCAAGAGTCTGAATCAGACATTCTAAATGCCTCTTTCATAGTCCCAGGCTCCTTAGTGCTAGAAATTAAAGCATAGGCACAAGTAGAATCTATCAAAGAGAACCCATACCTATTAGGTTGCTTTCTTTCACGAGTTCACCTCCTCACTTGCTAAGGTTGAGATTTTTCTTCTTCAGAACTTTCAAAACTACTTGAGCTCTCCTTAGTTTCAGGTACATTTTGAATTTTCAATTCCTCTTTCTCTTGTGTTGGAGGAATTCCTACTACATCCTTAAATATTTTATGACTTTGTCTTTGACTGCAGATCCAAGGTAGAAGGCTTCAGCTCACGAAAGATTACAATTCTGCTGTACAGAACCTTCTTCGTATCAGGATTCCAAAACTTGTATCCTTTTATGCTAGCACTATAGCCAATAAAAATACATTTAACAACTTTGTTCTCCAATTTAGATCTTTTCTCATACGACACATGAGCATATGCCTCATAGCCAAAAACACGAATATGTCTTAAAGAGGGCTTCTTACCAGACCACGCTTCCAAAGGTGTTTTCTCAACAAGAGTAGAATTTGGAGAACAGTTTATCAAGTAACATGTAGTAGCAATAGCCTCAGCCCAAAACTTCTCCTCCAAGCTAGCACTACTTAGCATACTTCATGCTCTCTCCATCACTGTCTTATTGAACCTTTCTGCAACTCCATTTTGTTGTAGAGTATAAGGTGTACTCTTATGTCTTTTAATCCCATGGTCTTTACAATACCTCTCAAAATCATTAGAACAAAATTCACCGCTATTATCAATCCTTAAAAATTTTATTTTTCTTCCAGTCTTATTTTCTACAAGGTTCTTAAATTCCTTAAACTGACTGAACACTTCTGATTTACTTTTCAAAAAATAAACAAATGTTCTTCTCGAATAATAATCAATGAATGATACATAGTTCCTTGACTTAGACAAAGAAGGAATATTCACTAGACCAAATACATTAGAATGAATATAATCTAGCAAACCAGAAGATTTATGAGGACTGGAATAAAATGAAACAAGGTGTTGTTTTCCATATATACAATGTTCACAAAATTCAAATACAAGGTTACAATCTTCAAGCCCCTCAACCAGGTTTTTATTCTTCAAGTTTTTTAAACCTTTCTCTCTAGTGTGGCCTAGCCTATGATGCCAGAGCATAGTCTTTTCTGTTGAAATTTTAACTTCCATAGAGTTTATCGAATCAAGAACATTTCCCTCTTTTCCTCCACGAGTAGTATTTTGTGACTTTACAGAGACACTGTTGCATTGAACATGTGAATCCAGCTTGTACAAGGTACCAATATGAGCACCCCTCGCTAGCACCATTGAACCTCTAGTCATCTTGCAGCCATTTCCAGAGAACGTGACTTGCACTCCAATATCATTCAGCATACTAACAGAAAGTAAGTTTCTAGCCAGACCTGGTATATGCATTACATTATTAATTCCCTTCACTCTTCCATCAGGGAATTGAATTCTAACTCTTCCACGGCCCATAATTTCCAAAGTTGAATCACTTTCCAAGTACACCTTTCCACCATTGTATTCTTCATACTTCGTAAACCAGTCTCTATGAGATGTCATGCGGAAAGATGCTATAGAATCAATCAGCCATACATCATATGATGTCTGTGTAGCCAAGACTGCAATGAAGGCGTCTACATCACTCTAAGAAGAGTCATTGTCGGAATAATACTTCTTCTTCTTCTTCTTCTTCTCCTCTTTATAATCCTTTTGGACATGACCAGGTTGCCCGCAGTTCTAGCACTTTACCTTGGACTTCTTGCCAGGAGACTTTGATCTCCCCTCTTATTTCAATTTAGATTTCTTGTCCTTCTTCTTTCCTTTCCCTTTCGACCTTCCTCTAACAACAAGGGCCTCCTTTACCATCTCAGAAGATTACCTTCTCATCTCTTCTGATAACAAAGAAGCAACAACATCTTCCATCTAGAAACTAGATGTTGTACTCCCAATAGCCATCACCAGGTGATCCCATGAATCTAGAAAAGAACACAATAACAACATACATCGATCCTCTTCATCAATCTTCATAGCAACAGATGTTAACTATGCAATCAACATGTTGAATGTGTTCAAATGATCAGCAACAAACCCTCCTTCCCGCATTCTCAAAGTGTACAACTTCTTCCTTAGGAATAGTTTATTCACCAAAGACTAAACTTGATAAATAGATGCCAGTCTCTTCACAAGGAAGATGCAGTCTTCTCTTCATGCACATTGAGAAGAATGAAGTCTGCTAAACAGAGCCTTATCAGCCCCTTAGACTTTCTATCTGCAAGGTCCCAATCTTCTTGCTTCATTCATGTAGGCTTAGTTCCAGACACAGCAATCCAAAGATCACGATCAACCAATAGATCTTCCATCTTAAGTTTCCACAACTCAAAATTGCTGCTATTGAATTTCCCTATTTCAATCTTTCTTGGCATGCTTGCCATCTCAATCTATAGTTCAAATTTGACAAACTTCTACAAGACTCCCACTAAACAGAAATGACACAAAAAACCCAATGTACCCACAAGGATAACACAACTGGCCAGGCTCTAATACCACTTGTAAGGAAAGCTAGATGCAGAAGCAACTCTCCTAATGTCAAAACCTCAGGGAAGAATGCAGAGACACTTTTAAATGTTTACAATTACAGTCCAATTAAGATGCACATGAAAGAGATAATAGAAACAAAGAATTAGACATACACATATGAACACCATATTTACGTGGGAAAACCTTTACGGGAGAAAAACCCACCACACCAAGAGAAGTCACTTTGTATTACAGTAATAAAGATTACATACAAAGATTGGACTTATCTTTCTGATGTCAATTTACAGCAACATTCACTATATCAACCTCGTACAAAACTTTCACATTACAATTTTCTTAGAATCGAATCAATCCACTGATCATACAACCATACCATCAACCTATTGAACCATCAAACATCTACAACTTCAGAGTATATCCATGTCACCCCTGTCTATCGAGCTTCCTCTCAGTAATGGCCACAATAGTCTAACTGCTAGCGGTTCCCATTCGACTTTTTTGATTGGTCGAACACAAGCCACGTAGAATGATCTTCACTCAGTCAAAGCGTTCAACCTGTGTTGGCATGTCGGTGAGACACTAACCATGTCTCCCTGATGGCAACAAAGCCAGCATTCGATATCACCAAGAGTCCTTACTATTGGCAAGAGGTTACACCGAGTCCAGAAAGCTATCGCTAAGACTTCACCATGTCGCCAAGACCCAATACCGATGATCATCACTTATATCACTATCGCCAAGATGTTACTCTGAAGTATTAAGTCATACTGAGCACCAAACAATAGTCGGCAAGACTTCTCTCCATCGCTAAGAGTTCTTAGCAAACCCTTAGTGTTACCCTGATGAATCCAAGATAAAGCTGTCAGTGAGACATCATTCATTGCTAAGACTTCAAAGCATCCCGTTTCATTACTCCGATGACCACATGTGTAACACCCTGTTGGTGAGACATACAATCTCTATAAGACTTCATACCGAGATAAGCCTTTCAGCCAAGGGTCTCCTTGACACCGCTTGTCGCCCAGAGTCTCCCCGATATATGATAGAAATGGCCTATCAGCCAAATATCTCCACTCAACATAGGGTTACAATGATTGCCACAAGTCACAATGATAGGTCCACTCGGCAAGACAGAAACAAGGTCTCAACGACCAAAGCTATTCAACAAGGTTTCAACTGCTAGTCAGCTAGACACAAAGCATGTCACACGAACTTGTTTCTCTTAGAGGTTTCAACCTGTGGGATTGAGGCATATATTTCCAACAATCTCCCACTTGACGAAGATCACACAAGAACCTCCAGAGCACAACAAACCTACTCAAAATCATGGGCACTGAGGCCCATTGAACTGGCACACCACCTAAACTTGTCTATGCTCACTGGCTTCTTTAATGCATCTGCAACATTCTCTAGAGTATCAACCTTTTACAAAAATGCATCTACCACTTCCTATGACAGGTTTACATTGCAAACTAATTAGGTGTTAGATTCTAGAGGTTGGGTTCCATTTACAAAAGATACAAACAAATTGTTTTCAGTTTTCCTCAGGTTCACAGTGCTAGTTTGTTTTAATTCAACAAGGATGGTTGCTTTAACAACTTCTTTAATGGAAGGTGTCCACTTCTTTCTTTCTCATTGAAGTCTCCTCAGAGCTTCAGCCATGGTATCTAAGTCTGCAGGCATAGAGCATCTGGAATAATCATACTGAAGTCTGATTTTCCATAGTCATCTAGATACCAGATCTCAGACCTTCTTTCGAGGTGTTTTCTGTATCCATATCCTGGGAAAACACCAAGGGATAGATTTTAGTTTCCTATGTCTGCATGTCAAGCCCGAGGTTCGGTGTCGAACCTAGTAGCTCTGATACCATATGTAATACACTAACTAATCTATGGTTAAATAAGGAAAACCTAACAACTACTTTCAACTAAAGATGAAACTAACTTGATACAAAACTAGGGTTTTCACTTTTCATTTAAATGGTAAGAACTTCAAAATAAGTAATTTTCATAACATTCAGTTTTCAAATATTTTTAAATTCAATTCAGCTAAAAAGAAATAAGTAACTGAATTAACTAAAAAGAACATCTATTGATTTCTAATAATAGAAAAATAATGAACTTAACTAAATTTTCATTTCTTCCAAATAAAATTACATCTATCATTTTACACTACGTAATAATTGCAAATAATTTAAGAGATAGAGAACAGGGTTTCAAGAATTTAATGTTAAAAAGCTAGAATATTTGATCTTGATACAATCATCATGGGAAAATAAGATATCATTAGGGGCTTTACCGCCCAACCGAAGACCTACTAGTCTCTCGTGTTCCTTCAACTGAAGGAATCCATCCCTTCATGAGGGTAATCAACAAGGATATATTTTTGTCATCTTCATGCCTCTGAGCCTAGTGTCAAGAACCTACACCTCCTAATCAAACCTTACTAAGGGTACCTCCCAACAAGAAAGGTCACTCTAATTAGTGGTGTATCTGGTACTTGATGACTGACAGATGTTGAATCTAGCATTTTACCTTGGCCAAGGATTTCATTTACATATCTGGCACTCCTGTGCTGTCAGCACTCTCACCCTTGCTCAACATGATCACATTTGTCTTAAAGTTTATTTTACAAAATTAGGTTAAGTTTCTATATATATGTAATCTGAATACAATTTTCATTTCAAGTTTATCTTATAGTAGGGGTCTTTAAATAGAGGCATATTATTTTAGATTTACAATTAAGAAGAAAAGATTATCCGATACAACCACTCATTTACTTCAAGGAATTTTAAATCTCAGAGGTACTCATAAATCTTTTCTCTTTTCAAGTTGTCCCAATTTAGACTTTCTCATATGACTCTGGACATCACTATCCTACAGAGCAGATTCAAATTTCCTATAGAAGTTTGAGATTGATGATTTTATGGAAAGAAATATATTTAATAGGCCTTCTATAGTTGTCCAAAATAGATTTAAGAAGATTAATGGAGCTCAACCCAACAAGAGTGAGCGTTTAAAATATTGGCAAGAAGAGAACTAGTTGACTACGACTTCCAGCCAAGGAATGAGAATGATATGGTTTATCGAGCATTCCACTTAAAGTTTTTTCCAACAAAGAAATTACTATTCCAAAATAATAGACTCATATTTCATTAAGGAGATAATAGAAACCTGACAAGTTTGTTTATCAAATAAATATACCAAGCTTTAAGTTGAATTCTTAGATAGCCATACGTGCTTGATAATGATTAATCGACTGGATATATATTAAAGCTCAATTTTTTGGATAGCCCTCTACAAACCACCAATGATAGAGACACAATCCCAAGAATTTTATCTTCAGAATCTCCAACAAAAAAGTTCAAAAATTGTCTAGTAGATGAACTTCACGACTTCCTCAATATCATAGAATAAAAGTGACGCCAAAATTTTAAAGAGAAGAGGATGGAATTATGAAACAAGGGTTGATGTTGATGGATGTAATATTCTTCTAAGATTTATAGAATACGGAAGTTAATTGTAGGGTGATAGGAGTAAAGTTAGGAGATAGAAAAATAATGGCATCCAGTTGAATAAAATTTAGAATGATGATCAAAGACCCGAGCCATGGAGAGATGAACACCCTTAACCAAAATTACAGAATGGAGAGTTTGCATACCTTCTCCAAAACAAAAGAATCATTTCCTCCTCGCCATCTCTTCGTTTGTCCTTCTTGGACGTTTCAAGAAGGATGTGGCATGAGAACAAAGATTTTTTTCCCATAGCACTGATTTCTCCCCAAAATTTCAATTTGATTAATTTTCAATATAATTCATTCAATAGTTTTTCCCCTTCAAAAAGGATGATACACAAGTATCTTATAGTAAATTAAATATTTTACCTCCTTTAGCAAGTTATTAATAAATATATGTAGTTTCAAGATTTGGTTTGCTCAACAATAAGAGGATTAAAAAGAATATTTGAATTCTAGTAATTATTTAATAACCATTCAAAGTCTCTTATAAGGTTATTATTAATTTTTATAAATATAACTTTACTTATTTAGCTAAATAATTACATTAAATTATTAATGGCCAAGTTACAATTTCAATTCCTTTTCTTACACTAGCTCAAGGCAAGATGATAGTTTCCGATCCTCTATTAACCACTACCTCTCCCTGATGACATCCCCTTTTCTATCGCAGTGTCACCAGTCTTGCATCCACTAATAGGTATTCTAGTTAGAATGTTCACATCGACTATATAAATATGTATTTAAATATCAACTCTTGAATACATTTAATTTCACATGTACGAGAAATTCACTTGCCATAAAAGATCGTTAACCTTATAGTTACAATAAATTAAACATCTATTCTATTCACAATTTCACATTCACATGAAAATAGTTATTTGCAACGAACTTTGCATCCAAATATACATAAGAAAATTCATAGTCTCAATGTAAGGGATGTAACAGTCCAACTCTGTGGATCAAGCCTCAGTTGTCTGTCCAAAAAAATTTGACAAGTGGAACACGATTTCCACTATGCAAACAAAACACATGATCACATGGGCTAGTGGAATTCAATATCCACTAGGTGAGCCCCCAGAGAGGTGAGACAAACATGTGCATGGCCAATATGTCCTCACACACACAAGAAAGTGGCTATGGGAAAGTCATTCCTATGGTCAGCTCCCATACGTACTAACCATACCAAAGCTATACCTCCTGATAACTTTGATAAGGTGCCATACAACATGAACAACGAGATTCGTGAGGCAAGGAAAACTTCATATGCTAAAACCCATGAAAAAATAGTATAGCTCGATAGGAAATCAACGTTTGTTATGCAAGGTAGCCATATAACAGTTATTAGAAATGTGAAATATTGTAAGGTATGTTCAAAGGGGTTTTCTTAGTTCATGTAAGGTCTCAATCTAGGGAACATCATGCCTAATGTCTATAAAAGAGGATCAATCAAAGAATAGAAGATTCACAACTTAGGGAATGCACTTCGCTTGTCATTTCAACTAAGAGGAATATAATATGCTAAGAGAGATCACACTCTTAAAGGACATCATGCCCAATGTCATGACCAAGAGAAAAATAAGTTGTATGAAGTAAAAAGACCACACAATGAAACATGAGTTGTAATTGAAATACAAAAGAATAATGCCAATGTATGCTCTCACTTTAAAGAACTTGCTAATCACCATGTTGTGAGCAATTACTTTAAAGTAGAAAATGATAAATGCTAAAAATACATTAGATATTATTTGGTAATCCCTATGCCAAGTCATATGATTCCAAATAAAGCTAGGTCATGAAAAAGGGTTTTCCACCAAAATGAAATTCCAAAATAAAATAAGGGATCCATGGATTCAGGGTTAGTATTTCTTTTCTCCAATGTTGTTAGAGAGCTTGAAAAAATTATCATTCCCAAACTACTCATGGAATGGGAGGAATGACAAAAAGAGATCAAAAAAAAAAATATATTTTGGGTCAACATTGAAGAGAACTAAATGTCTCAAAATTTTGTGTCATCCCTGAAAGAAAAACACAAGACAAAGATAAAGATGTATGACTCATAGAAGAATATAGACATAAATGGAGGAATGTCACAAAGAGAGATACATCAAACATAACGCTACAAGAGAACACATTGTGCAAATGCAATCACACACATAACATGAAAAAATAAAACAAATATAAGACTAGTAAGGCACATGCAATTGAACCTATATTAGGTCATCCACATCCCAATCTTTCTCATCATATGCAGAAGGTGGACAAATATCCAAAGGGACAATAGCAATTGTGGTAATAGGAGAATCACCAAGTTCAACACATGGTGAGTCATTCTTTTTAGGAGGATCATCATGTTTGTTATTTTCTAAGCTTATGGACTTGAAGAAAACAATATATTTAATTGATTATGCACTTCCTCATCAATTTTAGTAAACTCATCATGATCATCCAAGTTAATCACAATGGGAGGTCAAATGATAATGTCCAAAGAAGTGCTAGTCCCTGTTGTGGTTACAATATAGGATCTTTTTGTTGTGGTGAAGAGGGAGAGTCATCATGTAATGCTTCACTTGAGTTTGGATGTTCATTATGCTTGTTTTTGTTTTTGTTTAATCATGAAGCAATATAATGATGTCTATGCCTACAATCTCTAGCATTTCTTTTTCTTTTGGTATGATTTTCAAGTTGTGTTTGTGTAGGAGTGGGTTTATCAACCATAGGTTTCTTTTCTTCCCTTAGAGGAGGAACGAAAGGAAACAAGGGAGGCTATTCAATCACTTTCTCTTTAGCTTTGTAAACTTGTTTTATCTTAGGAGGCATGATGGGATTTTTTTGGTTGTGTCTTGGTCATTTGTAGGAGATAGGAAAATGATCTATTTTGGGTTGTTCTTGGCTGCTTGGAAGGGATTTTGGTTCATTCATGGTTTCATCAAGGATATGATACTCAATCATGGGTTGAGGCATGTTTCAAAGGGATAATTATGCTATGCATTTTTTCTTGAATTTTTTATATGATTTGAAAAAGAAATCTTCACAAGGTTTAATAATTTCAATAGGTTCGGGCCAAAATATATTCAATGAGATATTCCCATGGGAAGATACAAGATTAAAGCTACTATGGTGCATAGTAAAGATCTCATTATCAAAGGGAACCTTTAGACATTTATGCACAACTAATAGGACAAATTCCATGGATCATAGCCATGGATAACCAAGCTTCACACATAATTGATCCAATGTTCGGATGATGGAGAATGAGATATCTAATTATTTTAGTCCAAATTTTAAAGGACAAGTGATTGAACCTATCATATGGAAAGAAAAACTATTATTCATTTTTATCCATTCTTTTGATTTATCATATTTATCTTGATAGAGTTCGTGGAAAAGTAAGAATTCTTCAGTGATCACATTCTCTACATAGACGGGATAAATTAATATCCCATTAGGAAGCTTGTCACTCATTTGATCAGCTATTTAAAGAGGACCATTAGGTTCCCTTTTGATTATATCTTTTGATGAGAAAGAAATGTCAAAAGGTATTTTAGTTTGGCCCTTATGAGGTTGAATTTTGATCAATCGAGCCATAGTATCCATAGGAATTTTTTCATTAGTATCCATTTTGTCATCATCCTTGTCAACATTCATGACATAATTCTTGGTTTCACTAGCTTTGACAAATGACATATTATGATTTTGCATGGGGTTGGTAAAGATTTATAGGTTCTGGTTGGGAGGGGCAACAAACTTATTACCTCGATCATTGTCACCACCAATTTGAATATGATTGGATTCAATGAGGTCTTGCAACATGTGTTTAAAATTCTTACAATGTTCTCCATCATGTCCATTTTGGCGGTGAAAATGACAATGGGAATTTGATCTAAAGTTTGGAGGTAATGGATTAGTAGGATCGAGAGCTTTAATGGGAGGTAAGGAAATCTAGTTCTTTTGTAGAAGTTGTAACATGGTATTATGGAGGGTATCATGTAAGGGAGTAAATTGTCTATTCGGATCCCAAAATGTTAAAGGATATGTCTTCTTTATAGTAGCCACTTCGGTATCAACATGTTGGGTTGGTTAAGGGGGAATTTAGTTGAAAAAATCCTTTATTTTGTTTCCTAAAAGTTTGGCAATTGTTTTGAGTTATGGATTCAAACTTTTTCAGGATGGCTAGAGATGGCTTTTGTTTCACGACTACTAACTGAGTTTTTGATAATCATGAAGGGAAGTATAAAAGTATGTGAAGGAAGGAAATTTCATCATTCCAAGCTTATCTTGCATCTTATTTTGTAAGTTCTCAATGAACATTCATTGAAGTTGAGTATCAAGAATTTTTATGTCGATTTAGGAATAAAGCAATTGGTAGCGTGAAATGAAGTCAGTAACATTTTCATCATCCTTTTGCTTACATCTCATGAAATCAGCTAAGGTCATCTGAGGGGTCATATGCACTTGGAAATGGTTGATAAAGGCCTCAACAGGTTCATTGAATTAACATATTGAGTTATTTGATAATGAGGAAAACCATTCTAAAGCAGTATCTTTTAAGGACCTAGGGAAAAGCTTAGCCAAGAGGCTATCCTCAAGGACGAAATCACTACATAAGGTGGTGTAAGTGGAAACATGGTTAGAAGGATCTCCTTTTCCTCCATATTTCTCAAACCTAGGAATCTCTATACCTTGTGGTATTGGTGTTCTTAATATCTCCAAGGACAAGGGATTGCTTCTAACATAGCATGAAGTTTTTCAATTTTGATATTGGTGTATGGTGGAAATTTATCGTTGAAGGGATGAAACATTTTGTAAGAGTTGGTTAAAGATGGCATCATTGGTTGTATTTTGGGATATAGGTGAATATGGTGGATGTGTATATGGGTTTGAGGGGCAAGTGAATGGAACACTTATGGGAGGTAAAATGGTAGGAGATGTGATGTGAGATGCCACAAAGGTGCAAGGATTTATAGTAGAAATACCCAAGGTAGGAATGCCATTACTAGTAGATTGCATCTTTGTGGCAGCTTGAGGGTAGGTGTAAGTAGGAATAGAGGGAATGGTTGTAGGAGGAGGAATTTGAGTTCCTCCTTGACTTTGAGCATTGTTTGAAGTTTTAGCACAACAAGTCATTGGGGTAAGATGTTTTCCTAAAAATTCAGCTAAGTTACATGTGATTTCTATTATTTTTTCACTTTCAATAATTCAGTGTATGTTATTTGTGGTAGGAATAGCGGTGTTGGAAATGTTTTCAGTACCCACTAGGTTTTGTAGGTTTTCCAATTCTTCATGGATCTGAATTAGATTTTCTTGAGGGACACTAGCAACCATTGTTTCAACACTTGTCATACTACTTGAAGGTAAAGAGTTATCAATGGTATGGTACATACCTAGTGCACTAGTGTCAACACTATGAGTGAAAGATCTAGATAACCCAAGATCCACGACGAGTGTGTTACCGTAGGATGACATGATTCTCAAACTACATCTCACTATATTATTAGCAATAGGACACCAAATTGTAAAGCTCATACAAGGGTCAGTCAAGGAAGGATAACAAATACAAGATAAATGCAATGAACACAAGATAAATGATATGCTTTGATTCCAATTCCTATGTTTACAAATGCACATGAAATGAAATCAATGTTGAAAATACTGGCAATGACATTAATTCTACAAATTGAAACATTAATCTAAAGACAACAACCCAAAGCACAAATGACAAGATTTTAATGTTGTAATATATAGATTTAGACCTAAATAGGGACTAATATTCCCAAATAGGCATATGGGTCCCACTTAGGGTTTTCAATAGTTTCAGATAATGAAAAATAAAGAGCACAAAATACCCAAAAAGTCTAGAGAAAATACCTATATAGGGACTAAATCGCCAAGGTGGGAAAATGAGTCCTAGATTAGGGTTTTCAAGAATGAATCAAGAAATTCTAAGTTGATTTTAATGTGTATAGGTTCTATGCTAAAATGCATGTTTATAATTACAAATTTCTAATGAAATTGAATGATGTAAAATGCAAAAATGCAATCTATATGCACTTTTCACTAATGCGATGTTTAGAAGCCCTAAATGCAATTCCACTAAATTAAATCTAATGTAAATTTAATGAAATTTAGATATAGAACTAAAATGTTCTCCAAATAAGAAATTCAAGGGTTCAAAGGTCGAGTTCACCAAAATGAAAAAAAGGGAAATAGGTTGTTGTTCCACCTTTTGGGAGATGAAACTTGGACCTATTTCACACTTTAGTTCATTAGGAAACCTAGATCCATTAACCAAGTAACTCAATTGAGGGATGGCTAGGGGGTTCCTATTGTAATTGGACTTGGGTTCACCATTAAATGAAGCTTCAAAGGAGGAAAGAAAACACTTATGCACAAAACCTTAGAAACATGAAAACATGAAATCAGATTGACAAAAAGGATGAAACAAAAAAGAACCTGAAGGAGTGGAGAGGCCAAAAAAAGGTTTTTAAACCATGGAAATTTTCATTTCAAGGCACATTGTGACTGATACACTAGGTTGGGTGATTTAGTCCAACTATAGAGTTTTTGGGTAGAATCTGGAATCTTCTGGTGACTAATCAGGATCTGTAGAAATATGTCAAAAAGGGATATACTAGGACTATTATGCTAAGTTGGGTGATTTAGTCTTGTTTTTTAGGGTTTCACTAATACTTTTGTAGCCTCTGGTGATATTTTGTAGCTTCCTTCTCATCTGATCTTCAAGTCCAAAAGTCTAATTTCTAGCTTGTAGGTTAATTTCCATGAAGATGACAACTTCTTGATAGGTTTGACAACTTTTGCAACTTTTTCAAAGGATCTTCAAGCTCCAATTCACCTAGATTTGAAAACACACATCAAGAGAGAAAAATGTTGTTTTGTTAGGGAATAGTGGTTTGCCTTGGTCAAACCCCATTTTCGTAATTAAACCTTGAAATGAAATAGAAAAGTATGAAGGAATGATGAATGAACAATGTTATTTTGTAACTCACCAAACCCTTGAAATAAAGGTTGAAAACTTGTGTGAAATGGATTCAGTGGATGTGGATTTTTATCTCTTGATTAAATGCTTGAATGCTTGACTTGAATTATTGCTTGAATCATGAAACCTACATCACAAATCCTAGCTCACAAACATACATGATGCATGAAGACTTTGACATGATGCTTGAATCTTGAATGTAGCTCCAAATGCTTGATGAGAATGCTCTTGATCTCCTAAGCTTTTCTTAGGAATTCTCTCTTGAAAATATTAGATGAATTGAAACCTTGCTAGCTTCTTAGGAGAAACTTAATGAAATGACCTTGTATTTATACTTATTTATGCTTAATTTCCCAAAATTACAAGACTACAAGTCAACATTTGGAAATTGGATCTAAGGATAATAAAATATCACCAAGAATTTGAATTAAAATAGGTCCTAAGTTAAAGTGAAACTCATACGTCAGGTTGGGCATATGAGTCCCAGAGGATTAAACCTGAGACACAGATTTCAAGAAGTGTTATGTTCAATGTGACATTTGAAATTAGGTCCCGAGAACTAGGGAGGACCCATATTCCTAGATGTGGGTAAGGGTCCTAGATCCTTAAATTTGGAACACATAGCCATAAACATTAAATATTGATTTGTAATTTATTATATGTTAGGATTATCCTTAGAAAAAAGAATTTAACTAGGCTTGTGGATGGTCGTGCCCATAAAAGGATATAAAAGTCACAAATAATCCTAACCTAGGAATTGGACATTCCAGCAGGCGACTAACATCTTCTTATGGTCGTTCATTTACTTTGTCAAACTAGGGAACGTATACTTGAAATGGAGCGACACTGTATGTGCACTAAGAACTAGTTTCGGTCACAATTTACCAAAAATAAATGTGTGAAAGGAATTCTACTTATGCTATAGGAATGTAATGCAAAACCTTCTAAACTTAATCAAAGCAGAAACCATAACAACTACAACTGAGAAACAAACTATGAACTGGCCTTATGCTACAGGAACAAACATAGGGATGGATTCCCGATGCTACAAGAACAATATAAGACTGAGTTTGCACTAAAAATTTCTAGAATGAAATCTAACTTATGATCAACAGAAGATAAACAACTAACTAACTATAGATAATTACTAAGTGGGCCCCCTTAGCAAGCATCAACCAGCTATGCAAGAATTGAACTCAGAACTTCATCAGCTTTTATTCATAAACTCAGAATGATATACATTGTTCTGTTCCTATGAAAACTAACACAAAACCCTATCTCTTATCATAGTACTAACTCTTGCATATTCTGCTTCTCATTATCATACTAACTTTTACATGCTATGCTCGCTCACTCGCATAGGAGGAACACTTATTTAAACCAGAAAAACAACTAACTAACAAAGAAAGATGTGGTCATAAATGAATCCTGAAACCGAGGAACAGACTTCTCATAAATCAAAGCATATCTGTTCAACCCGATCTAGAGAGAATTTAGCATTCCACTCTTCCTAGATTAATGATCAAAGTTTCTTCCCAACGACTTGGTCAGAGAGTCTTCGTCGAAACAACTTCCTCGACATCATGTAGGAAATGGACTTTACTGTAGGGCCAAGATCCGCTGCGCTTGACTCGTTCATGCTCCCTTCAACAACCTGCGATGCACAAGGCGACAGAGGTGAAATAAAGCATGCATGTCAAACAACACGATACATTCATTAATCACATATTAAATCTATTTCATTATTCAAAAACCATATGTGTTATATCAGTCATTGGGAAGGTCAAACAGGGTAATTAATAAAACACATCGAGATGTTAGGCTGTAGGAATATAGGAATGTATTGGTACAAGATACTACCCAATTTCAGATACAAAGTCTTTTAATCATATAGTTAAAACATCCATTAGCAGTAAAAGTAGAAATATTAAAAGTACATCATGATACTCAAATTATGAGCATATCCTGAGCTCAATAGTGGATACAAAATATGACCAATTAAGGCATAAATAAGCCAAATTTTAATAGGAAGGGACCAAACAAGTGTGAAAGTGTAAAGGGATACTTTTTTATACACTACAAATAATAAGAAAAATTAGACAAAAAAATGAACAATCAAACACATGCCAATAATTCTACATTGAGAAAAAAGTCAACTTCCTCAAACCATGTATAAAAGTATATAATTATCATCTAGAAAAATATGGACAACAATCTCTTATAGATCTACAAAAATATAGGTTTTGATTAAAATGTGAAACATGTAAAAATATACATGCAATTCTAAATCAATTTAAACACATAAATATAAAAGATGCCAAATATTTAACCTAAAATAATAAAATATCATAGATAAGCATAAATAGATATTTTAAACAAGAAACTTGCAGAACCCAAATTTTTTTTAAACAACATGAATCTACAACATACAAGGATTAGTATTTGGAAGGATAAAAGGGCTATCTAAATTATCTATGTCACCAAAAATAATAATTCCATAGCATCAATAAATACATCCATATGGATGAACTAGGTTGACCAAGGGCTTATGAGTCACCCAAAACCAACTCTGCAACTTGTATGGAACTAGGAGAAAATAATCAAGTGATTTTGTGTAAATAGGGATTGAAATCATGTACCCAATGTGAGCACTTATAATTCTATTCAACACACCAATATTCTCCCATGTAACCAAGGAGCCAAAAATGAGCACCTAATATGAACATTTTTTGATATGCAAATGACCATATGATAAAGGAACACAACCACCATGCTACAGAGTAGTCCCACACTACTAAAAAAGATCTCTTTAAGTCACAACCATGTAATATGCAACAATATGACCAGTTCTAAAACCATCCACCTTGAGATTCCAAGGCCTAACATTGGTTTCATTGAGCTCCACCATTCTACTAATGATCACCATATTGTTTCATGGGATAAAAAACTAGATCCATTATAAAACCCACTTAGAATCTATGTATTAATAAACAAACAATGACTTCCAACAACTTCCCACAAGATTTCTAGGATAAAATAATAATGGAGGAATACCTATCTAACAAAATCACCATGGAATCATCACATACAAGTACATATGAGATATGTAATTATATTCAAACCACATGAAAGCACATGCAAGAACATGAAAACTACCTCATCTTTTCTTTTATATGTTAAGAAAAAAATTATAAAACTCCTTATTAATTAAAATTTAAGAAAAAATAAAATATTAAACATTCAAGTATTTGCACATTAATCCTTTTTGGATAATATTAATAAATCAAATATATAGAAACTTTAGAAAAAAATATGCATATAATAACACCTAGAAAAGAAAGAATGATAAAAAAATAATAAAATGAATAATAAGAATATTAGAGACACATATGTACCTTGGGAAACTATTTCATAAGAAAACCTAGCCTATAAAACACCACACAAATTAATATATCACCATATTGATCATGCATACATTACATCAAAAATATTGTTCATATAATACTTTAAGTGATCAATACTTCTAATAATTTGATGGAAAAGGAATAGTTTGACCATGTAAAATACATTTCATAGAAAAAGTGCATGCAAATGGGTGTACTTTTAGTGGAAGTGTCATTTTTTAGATTTAAAATGGGTACTCATTCAGTTTTTAAAATGGATACTCGTTTTGAAGTAGGTACTTGTTTGGAAAGGTATTTAACTCACAAAACATTTTTTAATTTGGTTTAAGGTTTATATAAGGCATGGTAACCCAAAATTTATTCTTGGACCTACAAGTACAGGGCCATGTTAACAACAAGAGAAAAAATTGACATAAGCATTATGACTATTGACTTTATTTATAGATTTTTTTTTATGAAATTAAAACCAATTATAGATGATGATTTATAGTTTTCAAATTATGTAATTTTTTTATGATTCAAGATTATTTTCTATTTATTAATTAATTTATGAGAAAATTGGTCTGTAATCTTGAAATGTTAGCTATTAGTATTTTTTAATAAATTTTACTTTTACAAGTTAATTTTTTTATATTTAATCAATTTAGACGTGATTATTTACAAATAATAATAATAATAATAATAATAATAATAATATTTTATGATTATTTTGGCTCATATTATATTTTTCATACACGAAAGGTTTTCAAAACTAGGAATCAAGGTCAATAAAAAAAATTTAAAATATTTTGAAAAAGTTATAAAAAATATCCTCCTCAAACATGACTATAAGACACATATTTCACCATAAGGAATTATAAAATTAATTTTATTTATTTCAAATTATGCTTGTCATACACGTGCACTTTATGGCCCTAAAAAGTGACTTTGAAAAAGTGATTTTTGTACATCTTATATAAAATTAAGTTTTATCATTTCGGTATTATAATAAACTATATATTTTAAATCTAGACTCAAAATTGTGCATTTAATATTTCTCAATTTTCTTAAATTTATATGTGCAAGTACTTCATATTTTTACTCCAAGTATGAAAAAATTTGAATTTCAAGAAAACAAAATCACTTTTTGATCAAAAGGTAGATCCGGATTCTTGCACTTACCCCATACATCCTTTATTATGTTCCTCAAATATATAAATTTAAGTAGGCTCAAAATCACCAAGAAAATATTACGATGGGCATAAAAAAGGTCTGAGAACACAATGGAATCAATTCTAATAACCCTCACATGTGTGGAGACATCCCCAAATAGAAATAATTGTTAACAAAATAATTTTCAACTTCCACAACTCAAGTTAGCACTGGTTATTCCTAAGGATTGCTTGATGGATCACTAGTTACATCTTGCAACATCCACTAATAATGAGAGAAGCTCTTACAAGTTCACTATGTAACACTCTCATGAATGCATCATTATAATACTATTTTCAAGTCCTTAAAGAATAAAAAAATAATTCCTTGTACACCTCAACCCTCACAAGGGAATCACATGAAAATATATACATATTTAATTTTCTATAAATAATAGGTCATTTGATATTGGGGATAAGTTGGAAAGCAGTCCTAATCCTAACTCAAAGGTGGTACTTAGGAACAAGAATATCAAATGATATATAAGAATCACTATAGAATATACTTACATATACTAATGAGTTGAACTTCACCTTCACCTTTTTTATTTTCTTATTTTATTTCACTTTAGCCTTCTTGATTATACATATATTTAAAAAAAAATCACACCCATTTTACTTTATATCTTTAATTTATGTTTATCTTCCTCACTTAGGGGGACATATTTTATTTTCTATTTGATTTTTTGTTTATGTCTGTTTTATGCCCTCACTTCATTCACTAGTTTTTATTTTCTTTATTCCCCACTTGGGATATTCACTTATCTTTTATTATATTTTTCTTCCATAGCATTCCTCCTTTTATTATGTCTCTTTGTATTTTTATTCTCATGTATATTATATTTCTATATATTCCTTAAATATTTCATATGTCTTACTAATCTCATACTACTATATCATAATTCTTAGCACAAGTACACATTACTTTTAAATTCATACATCTTACTTACTAGAGTTTTCATAGTGATATAATATTGTTATATTGTGATTATTAGAGGCTATACATTGATCTTATAATAATAAAATATTATGATTAGATCTTTTACATTGATCCTACATTTCCATATCACATTTTTGGAGTTGTCATTACTTTGGAAGGATTATTCCTTCCACACTTACATTTCAATCCTAATGTTGCACACTTAAAATAGTGTATTGAATGTTTCTCCTCTTTCCAAATATTATTCTTTTATTGTTGGGTAAGTGCATGGATCTGTGACACAATTTTGTCTCTTAAGCTACTACTTTTTTCTGAAATCAGTAAAATCTTATTTGCACGAGAAAATGAAGATAGTTACGCTCAAAATTTCAAAATGCAGTAAGACCAAAAAGTTGAAGTGCTCTGAGTCTAGTTTCTAAGACACTAATTCTCTTTGAAATTAATGAAGATTAAGGGTCTCAAAAAGGAGGGGGTGGAAATAGGTCATGTTTTAATAAAAAAAAAAATAGCATAGCACCTGAGGTCTCCCCCCTTTTTCATTAACATTTTTTTAGAATTTCAAAAATTTGAAGTATGAGAAATTAGCTAGCACCATGTAGTTTATCCTCATTGTTTTGGACAATATTTTTAATGAATATATAATATTTTAATAATTTTGAAAGTGGACACATCCTAAAAAGCTAAAATTTGAGCGTGCTCCCCCCTAAATTTTTTGAAAACTAATCAAAATTTATTTTTTTCTCATCATATGTAAAGTGGAGTGTAGTTTTAAAAAATGTAATTTGTTTCACGTTTCGATGAATGAGTAAAAATCTATCCTAAAACTAGCACATGTTGGTTTTTGACAAAAAATGGAGGCATTTACAATAGAAGCTATGGATCAAAACCTTAACTGAATCAAAATGAAAAAAGAATTATATATTTAGATAGCTTAGAGAGAGGTTAATGCTATCATAGTTTTTTTATAAACTTGAATTGAAAGATGTACAAACGTGATGGGGAGCATAGATGAAAATATGATGAAATTTGGAAAATCCTATCAATTCACTTGTCTAAAGCAGGTCATTTAGCGAGTGCTAAATTTGGCACTCTCCAAATTGCACATCACATTTGGCGAGTGCCAAATTTGGCATGCACCAAATGGGATGTGTCATTTGGTGAGCAAAAAATTTGGTGCTCACCAAATGACCTGCTTTGAAAAAAATGCAACTTTTCCCTCTTTGGTTGACCACTCTGATAATGTTGCGAGTGCACAATTTATGATTGAATAGATGGATAGTTGAGGTTTTACCTTTCATATGCTCTCTACCTCGTTACTCTAACTGATAACTCTCTATCCATATGAAGTCTCTCTCTCTCTCTCTCTCAGGTCTCACTCCCTCCCATGCTACCTAGACTACTCTCTCTCACTCCAATCCCCTCTCTCAAGCCTCATTCCCTCCCACTGTACC
>VDFB02270651.1:118799680-118850152 GCA_007258455.2 Sequoia sempervirens
ACCCCCTCTCCCACACTCCCTCTCTCTCTCCCCCTTTGTTCTTTTTGTATCTCTTAGGTCTCATCCCTCCCAACCCCTCTCTCGTTGTCAAGTATTTCGCCCCACCCTAACTGGATAACTCTCTATCCCTCTCAAGTCTCTATCACTCTCAGGTCTCAGTCCCTACCATGATACCTAGACTAATCTCTCATTCATATCCCCTCTCCCTCTATATCAAGTCTCACTTCCTTCCTCTCTATATTGTGAAAACATTTCAAAGAAACACATTTGGTGCTCTCCAAATTTGGTGAGTGCCAAATTTGTTTTACCTTGAAATGGTAAAATAGGGTTTCACCCCATGATTTAGGCCCACATGCTTCTACATTTGTCTGCTTCAGTGCTTTATCTAACTCATAAATGCCTTTTTTATGTAGTTGACTCCCTGTTCTAAAAATCTATGCTTGATCCATCACCTTTTTAACACCAATTTGCATTCTCGACAACATTGAAGAAGGAATTTTGAAGTTTCTACATCATTTTACATTATCCTATTTAATATATTCATTTTGGTAATATTGAAATGTTTACATTTAGTATATATTTTTGTTTTTGACAATATTTTACTAAATTGCTTTAATGATTTTATTAATCATAACAATTAGAAATAGAATTCAACATTGAATTAGATGGGATTTTCATAAAAAAGTTTAATTTTTATGAGTTTGAACAAAAAAATTGGAAAACATGACATAATTTAGATGAATTCATGTGTTTAAACTTATATAAACGACATCAACTTAAGACAAACTTGTTTATGAATTCTATTTGCATTTTCTATAGTAGTCCATTTCTAGCATGGCTAGTGAAATTCACTCTATTTAATTTTAGGTAGATGTTTATATTGAGTTTTTCTTGTTTTATTTTAATAATTTTTAGACCATTCATTTGATGATTTTATTAATCTTCATTTTTACACATAGAATTCAACATTAAATTAGATGGATGTTGCATGTAAAAGTTTATTTTTTAAGATCTTGAAGGTATAAAATGGAAAACATGACATAATAGATTCAAATTCATTATTAGTGATGGTTGTGGGAAAGCTTTTATTTTCAACTAATTTGGAAAACCTAAGAGATTTCATTAATGTTAATGCAAGTTTCCATTATTTTTTTGTGCCATAAAAATATCACCTTCATCATGTGCTTAGATAAATTCAAGTGACTTGACAGAGTTGGTTTAATGCAAGTTTCCATTCATTCATACCATTTACCTTTCTAAGAAATAAAAAAGGGAAAATTTTGTGCAATTGAAAATTATTTGTCTTTCTAAGTTACCTCATTGCCAAAGAAATAGTGAATAATTCCAAGATATAGCATCACAAACCCTTCTTTGAATTCATGTTCTTCATGGCTTGGTTGACAATCGCAATGTGGTTTTGACAACAATAAGCACAAGAATATCTAATTTCCAAAGGTGGCAACAACTTATAACCTAGGTTTGACACAAGTCTTTTCTCCTAAGCACTTTTCCACACTCCAAAGACTCCCCTCAAACCATTCTTAACATTGATTGAAACACTTACATGAAGCAATTTTGTACAAATCCCTCAAAGTACTAGGTTTTACACAGTATAGTTCCAAAAAGAAACAAACTATCCTCAATAACTCACAAAATGATGATTTAGCAACCCTCCTTTTATCAGCACATGCATATAGTCCTACAAAAAATTAGTACCAAGTTTCATATATTTTCACTAGATGCATCAAAAGTTATGGGTTTTTTGAAGCTCACTATAAACCCTAGGTTGGGGACAACAATGTTTGATAAGATATGTAAAGTTTGATAAGTCACATTAGTTATGCAATGTAAAGTGATGCTTTGATTTTTAAAAATATGCAATGCAATGTAATAAGTGATATCAATATGTTTCATAAAATGCTTGGTGTGTTTCATAAAATGCAATGTAATCAATGGTATGGATATGTTTGAGAAAATGCATTACAAGTACTTTTCTTGCGGTATGGAGGTAGATGTATGTATGAAATTTTTTCTAGAATATACATGTTTGATAATTCCATACAACTCACTACCTTCTTTCATAAAATGCTTTGGTGTGGTTCATAAAATGCAATGTCATCAACGATATCAATATGTTTCATAAAATGCATTACTTACTTTTATTCTATGTGTGTTTGTGAACATGTAGCATTCAACCTCATGCTAAGGAAACGATCAAATTCTCTTACACCAGAAGAATGTGTAGTTAAAAATGCAAGGAGAAGAGAATAAAAAAATTTAGCTCGTGAATCAAAGGAATTGTGGCCCATATAGCTAGAAATTCCTGTGTGATCTAAGAGAGATGTCCAATTGGAAAAAAAAAGGGCACAAATGAAAAAAAATTGTGGAAGGACACAAATTGATCTCGAAGTTGGGGGCACATCATCAAGTATAGGTGAATTTGAATGCACATCTCCAGTTGAAGACACACCAGCAAGGACATGTGGTTTTCCAAGTACATCAGAAATCACATCTCAAGTTGAAGACTCACCAACAACAACATGTGATTTTCCAAGTACATCAAAAATCATATCAACAGTTGAAGACACAGCATCAACAACATCGTGTTTTGAAAGTACATCAACAAACACATCTTTATTTGAAGGAACTCCACAAATGACATCTTAAGTCGGAGGTACAACATTGTTTACATGTCAATCTCAAGGTATGTCATCAATTGTACCCCTGATTGAAGGTATGCGGTCTATCTCGGATGTGGTTGACATTCCTAATGTTGAGACAAATTTTCATTTGAGAAATTCTCCTAGATTTTTGCATAGAAAACCTAATTTTTTGATTGATATTGATTCCAATGTTTTGAAATGGATTCCTAATAAGATTCCAAAATGTTCATGTCAAAAATATGCATAGAGGATATGGAATTTATTTTTTTAAAATCTAAGTGAGGGCGGAAGATGCCAACTATTTGTTTTTGATAAAAGGGTAAAATGGGTTTTATAGGGACCTGAAACCACAAAGTTTACAAAATAGAAGAGAGGAAAAAAAAGTCTAGCCACAAAAACTAGTTGCCCAAGAAAAGGTCAACAGCATCCAATCACACAAACCCAAAAAGACCGAAACAGAGGAAAAGAAAAAACCCTAGACATTACTTCAGAGTCTTGAGGATAGACTCAGTCTCCTCCTCCAGCTTTTGCATATCAATGATGCCCTTTTTAAAAGTTTGAATCATACTAGAAGTAGGGGGGACCTTACGCTTCAAGTTGGCTCTGGTTCTTTTGGAAATACCCGCGTCCGTGTCCTGGCTTTTGTCCTCTGTTTCCTCCAGATCCACCACCAAAGAACCCTACTAGGTTTTGTCGAGCTTCTCTCCCATAGCATTAATGATAATGGTGTTGTGTATAGCCATTCTGTTATTTTGCTCAGCTACGGTCTTGATAGTGTTCATAATATAATCAATTTTTGAATCAGTGTCTCTGTTACTATGACCATGGACCCCTCTGTCCCCAACTTTCTTTTCAATCTCAACAAACTTTAGCAACCAGAACTTCAATTTTTCTTTGTAGGGCCCAATTTTTGATTTTCAGCTCATTGATTTAAGTGAAAGTCTAGTCCAGGAGTTTGGAGTGGGACTCAGAGTTGGCTTTAGCAAGGTTCAGAAAATCCAAAGAGGGCTCATCATCGATATTAGGAATAGTTTTCTCAGAATTAAGGTTAACAGGGGAGTCATCTTCAACATGTTTACCCGGCATAGGTTCAACATTAACCACCATTTTGTTGGCATCGGACTCCTCTGAGTCGGAGGATTCTTCAGAATAGGAAACAAGACTTTTAGCCTGGGGTTTTTTGTGAAGGGAGGGACTATCAAGCTCAAGTTCAACACGGGCTTTACTAGAGAGGAGAGTAGGGTTTATTTTCCCAAAAGGGCCAACATGAGAGCTCAGTACTTTTCTAGCCGAGCTAGGGTTAGGAATGTACTCTGACCCACTGGGCTCCATGTTGTCACTCTCAGAGTCAGGAGTGGTATCCAGGGTAGTGGGGGCTGGTATGTTTTGGAAATGCTTGACAATCAATCTTATAAGCCCCGTATGCAAAATAGGAAATCTATTGGGGTTTTTCTTATTATCCTCCAAGCTTTTTTTCAGGGAATAGAAAAGATAATAGGGAAGAGAGATCCTAACCTTGTGGCGGAAGTGGTTGAGAAGAGAAAAGTGGTAGCCATAAACTCTGGTAAAATTCCCATCCACCATAATGTACTCCATGATGACCCACATCACCTTCCTCTAGATGGCCTTTATAGAATCCGCATCAAAGTAACTGCTAGCAATTTTGACCAGGCTTAACCTTTCTTTGTCTTTTTTAGGAAATCTAATCAAAGCTTCATCAGAAAAAGCCCTGTCCCTAAAAAACTTCTTCCCTTCAGTAGATAAACCCGTAACTTTAGTGATTAAATTTTCATTGAGCTCAACATTCCTGCCAAACAGGGTCAAATTGTCTTTATTCCAATTTTTAACAAAGAGATCCGTAGCCTCCTGGCTGGAGCCATGGAGCTTCTCCAAAAAAGGAAGCAGCCCACCACTTTTAACTTTTTCCCAGGCTAAGAGTTTTGAATGACTCAAGTGAAAATTCCATTTTAAAGAACTTGATGAGTGCATACAAGAGCATGGGTTCCACCTCATGCACGAAGGATAGTTGTGCCACATGACGTGTGATGACAACAACACTGTTAAGTAGTGGAACAACTTGAACCTTACAAAGACAAGTAAGTCTTTGAAAATAAGTAGATCATCTCTAATGAGATCCAAAGGAAGGCGTGAAATAGTGGAGGATCCAAATAGCAATGAGTTATAGGCATTCTTGGGTAGAGCACCACAGAAAGATAAAATAATTTCTCTAGCCTTGAGATATTTAATAGTAGATTATTGGAAGGATAACATAAGGACCTCTCCCAATAAAAGAGATGTTGTAAGGAGAATTGGTGGTAAAATCCGTGATCCACATCCAAAGCATTATCTGGATACCACTCAAACACAATTTTTTGCTGATTTTGTATGAAAGTTTCTTGAAATTAAAATATGTCAAAGGTATTTTGAAATGCTATAGTATTTTTCTATCAAAATAAATCACACATGCACTACTTTTTGTTGTAGAGTACATGTTGAGTTTTCTAACCATTATCATGTTTATCAGTGTATATGTGTGGATATGCATACTGACAATGTTTTGCAGGAATGTAACATAAGGCCTCCACCTAAATCCTCAAGGGAATTATTATCTTTCATTTTATGTGCAAGAGTTGATGGCCAATTTTTTTTTATAGGAATTCATGTTTGGATGGCACATGTGATCATTATGGTGGCATGCAAAATTTTCCAATTTTCTAACACATGGCTAGTACATACAAAATTGGAGACAAAATTATGGAATTTGGAAAATACAAGACAGTGGCCTACAGTCTAAAAGATGCCCGAAACAAGCAAAGAAGTGTGAATTGGTTAGTGATAAGATTCTAATGTATCAGTTTATGGGAATTTTCTATGATCAAGCTGTCTATGAGTACACAAGGTGTACACATAGAGCTTGATGGTTGGACTCACAGTTCAAGTTATGCAATGACATGTCTCCACTTCATAGCATCATTTCAATTGTCAACTTCATGGAGAACTACACACTAAAACCATAGAACAATGTGAAATCATAGTACTACAACTCCATGTAGGTTGCTATATCTGTGCATATAGCATTCATTCATGTAAATGATATTACAAAGGATAACAGGAAAGTATTGAGGGAGTATCACTTTTACATCAATGATTATCACACACATTCTACATATTTTGTGCAAGGTTGCTTTTATATGTTCTATTATGATCTAGCTAGTAGGGGCATATCATTCAGTTAGCATATCATATGGTCATATAACTGTACATCACAATTCAAGAACTCCAAAATGTTTTACTAGTTGAGCAGGATCCACAGGATAAGTGGTTTTCCCCATATGTGGAACTTCTCAAAGGTTGAGAATGGAAAGGGGGAGCATGATGGAGTAGGTGCATGTATCAAAAGAGCTTTAGCACAAGAAGAGTTAAAGTACAAAGACAATATAGAGTTGATAGATGCAAGATTAGTTGTCGAGTGGTGCAATCATGCAATTTGTCTAGGTAGTCGAGGTAATTCTTTAGTTCATAGATTTTTTCATTTAGTAGATGATACTAACATTGAAAAATATGAGGATTATTGTACTCTAACTAGATCGAGCTCAATATACACTCTTTTAGAAGCTCCAATGTAGGTACATGGACTGTCCATACACAAAAGATGGCATGCTTTTGTTTTTCATGTACAATTCAAGCATGGAATGATTGTGAGTCAAAAAAGTGGGTTTACATGTGGTCTATAATAATTATAACCCCACGTGACAATTATCAGCTCCTGATGGATCTACAAAACATGAAGATGCAATCATCCATTGAATTTGATCATGTATTAGACCTACTAAAACTAGGTAATATATCTTAGTTTCATATTTTATTTTCATGTTCATTAAATGCATCTAACAAGATGAACATATCAATGCAAGACATTTTTATGTGGTGATTATAGATGAAGACAATGAAGAGGGTACAAATTATTACCTATGTCATTGTATCAAGGCCAGAAAGAAATTAGAGGCCCCAGTTATAGATGGAGAAAACATAGAATATCCTGCAGGTTCAATGGTTGTTACTAGAACATGGCTTAGAAGGTACCCAATTAAGAATGTTGTAGTTTGGTTGTTTGAGGACTTCAACATGCATCAAAAAATTCTTCACTACTTGAACCTTGTATTTGTAGCCAACACTCATTTGATCAAATATAAGGGTAGACCTATGAACAAGAACTTGTGGAAAGTGTGTGAGTCTAACCATGGGGAAATACTTGACACAATAAAGAGTAGAGAAGACCCAGATGGTTCTATAGATTGATTTGTAAGTACATGCACATTGAATTTGTAAATTCATGTTATTGATCACTACTTTCTTTCAAGCATTTAGGTTTTATTGTAGAAGGGTTTGCAAAATGATAATTATATGCTACTCTTTATTGACTACCTTTAAGTTGGTATTCAATATTGGTGCTTGATGTCATATGCATTTAGGACTGTCATTTATGCATTTGTGACTTTAGGTTATACTTAAGATTGTTAACTTAAGAAAAGAACAACATTAGTTGATGGTGTAAGTGTTTATTAGTATGAGAAACATCGGTTGCTAGTGCATTTTTTGGTTTTCAATCTTCTCTTTCTTTTCCATTTCATAGATTTCTCATATTCTTATATGCTACATGTTTTATGTTAATTATGTCAGTGATATATTTGAAATTTATACGTGGGATCATCGAGAGATGAGAAAGTAGAAAAATATGGGTCACACCACCATTGTAGGACCTTCAATTGATCTACTTTTAGCATGCATGACGATGATAATAGATCTTGTTAGAAGTTGTATGTCTGACATTATTTAGTTATTGGTATTTTAATGATTTTTATGTGATTCCATGTCTAAAATTGTTAGGATTTTGTAGGTTTTTTGTGGAACAAATTCCAGTGAGAGTACACAACCACAAAGAGGCTACTACCCATGTGTTTCCAAGGGAGCACGAGATGTACATGTTTTGAAGAATTTTGGAATACAAATAATTGGGCCACCTGAGGTGGATTGGAGAAAAGAAATTGGACAACAACTCCTTTTGTTTCTTCTTGTACAATATATTTCATGATCTAGGCTGTAAATGGGAGGATTATTTCCTTGCATGTATTACTACAAGTATTGAGAAATGGGAGGATTTTCAAGATGTTCTTCCATCACTATTGTAATATTTGTTATTGACTTAGTGTATTTTTGATATGTACAAAGACATATTTTCTTTCTCTTCTAGAAACCCTAGAACTTCGTCCATCATTATGAGGCATACACTACCCCTACCTTGTCAACCCTACTGAATTGGCAAGCTAGTGAACTCACTAGCTTGCCAATTCGGTAGGGTTGACAAGGTAGGGGTGGCATATGCCTCATAGAAGTGGGTTATCCTTATGATTTACATCACTGTGATACCTCCTTTCTATGAGGCATATGCTACCCCTACCTTGTCAACCCTACTGAATTGGCAAGCTAGTGAGCTCACTAGCTTGCCAATTCGCTAGGGTTGATAGGGTAGGGGCAGCATATGCCTCATAGAAATGGGGACTCACATTGATTATAGATCACTATGAGTCCCCATTTCTATGAGGAATATGCTGCCCCTACCTTGTTAACCCTATTGAATTGGCAAGCTAGTGAGCTCACTAGCTTGCCAATTCGGTAAGGCTGACAAGGTAGGGGTAGTGTAAGCCTCATAGAAATGGGGTACGGGTGATCCCACAATAATGGGTTACAGTTTTTGGCCAAACTTGACATTAAAATCATGATTTTTCACCAGATATTCATTTTCTTACACCTATAGCAGCTAATCCATTAAGAATTTGAAGATGAATCAAACTAGTTATTTGTTATATTTTTTTTGTAGATTCTAATTACATTTAAAAATAAAATTGTGAATAATTTTATGTAATTTTTAATAACTTATTTTTTCTAGTAATCAACATTTTTAAAAAGTGATGTTTACTTCAGACTGCATAACTTTTTTTATAGACAAGATACAATTCTAATTTTTTAAATACAAAATTTTCATACCAATATCTAGGGCATGGAAAAAAATTCATAATTTTTTGTTGCATAATTTTTTTTAATTAATTTTCCAAGTTAGAGTAATTATAATTTGGACAGAGGTGTACTTCGGCCTGCATAACTTTTTTTGTATTCATTTGAATTAACTTATTCTTTTTTGTTGGAATAAGGACATCAATAACTAGTGCACATGTATTTTTTAGAAATTTTTTCTCTATTTTTCTATTTTTTCGTATGTGTGAAACAAAGAACTTGATGTTCATTGAAAATCCTACATTCACAAGAAATAAAAAATAAATATAATAATCAGACTAAACATATTTAAATTTATAATTTTTGAGAAGCTTATAATAAGGGCTACATGCTTACAAAACATAAATTTTAAATGAATTCATTTGATCACCCAAAAGGTAAATCAAAAGTAGTTTTTTATTAGCATTTTGATAGGTGTAGAGGAGACTCGATTATAGGTATGGTTTAAATCTAACAAGGTTCTATCCAAGGGGGTTTGATCTAAGGGGGTTTTATCAATCCCTCTTTAATTAAAATCATTTAAATGGAACCTTTAAAGTCTTAAATCATTGTATTTTCTAAAAATATGTGATTTCAGGTAAAAATCAGGATGTCCCAAAAAGTGTAATTCATTATTGTGGCAGCACCCGGTATCATGGTGATGTATAATTTGATAGGGTTGACAAGGTAGGGGCAGCTATGTATGCCTCATAGAAATGGGGACTCATGATGAATCACCGTGAGTCCCCATTTCTATGAGGCATATGCAACTACCCCTACCTTGTCAACCCTAGTTCTACTGGCAAGTTAGTCATCTCACTAACTTGTCAACCATTTCTATTGGCAAGCTAGTGAGCTCACTAGCTTTCCAATTCAATAGGGTTGACAAGGTAGGGGCAACGTACATCCTTCATATAAATGGGGACTCAGTGGATTCACTGTGAGTCCCTAGTTCTATGAGGGATACACTACCCCTACCTTGTCAACCCTACCTAATTGGCAAGCTAGTGAGCTCACTAGCTTCCCAAGCTCACTAGCTTTCCAATTTGGTAGGGTTGACAAGGTAGGGGAAGCATATGCCTCATAGAAATGAGGTATCACATTGATTTGTAAATCACCATGAAACCCCATTTGTATGAGGCATACACTGCCCCTACCTTGTCATTGCCAATTTGATAGGGTTTACAAGTTAGGAGCAGCGTATGCCCCACAGAAATGGGGTTTCACGGTAATTTAAAAAATCACCGTGAGACCCCATTTCTATGAGGAATATGCTGCCCCTACCTTGTCAACCCTACCCAATTGGCAAGATAGTGAGCTCACTAGCTTGCCAATTCGGTAGGGTTGACAAGGTAGGGGTAGTGTATGCCTCATAGAAATGGGGTCTCATGGTGATGTATACATTATAAGAGAATCTTGTATGTATGAGTGACATTGTAAAAGATTTGTGAGAATGGAGTACCTAAGGCATTGTACCTATAGTACAATCACTTGGGTTTTAGAATAGTGTATGAAGTATATTAGACAATTGTACCACAAAAAAAAAAATTAGGACAACCAAATAAATCTCATTTTATTGTAAACATCATATTATTAATATAGTGAGTGTAATAACAATTGATGGTTACTAATCATTATTTTTATTCTTTTATTCTCTCCCTATTATGACTAGCACTAATTGACTAACTTATTATAAAAAGATTCATTTATTAAAATGAATCAACCTAATGATTATATATCAATATCAACATAGCATATAGTCTATTCAAATAAATACTTGTAATTAGATTTACTCAAATTTTGAAATGTATTGCTACCCTCAAACATTCATAATTCATGCAACCTAATCCCTTAACAGTCCAAACTGTAAAAGGGCAACAATCTTTGACGACCTCTTACCTAGATACCATGTCAATTATGGGAATTTTGTTGAAGGCATCAGAATCATGTAGGGAACCTCTATAATAACCACTCTCAATTTTTGTTATCTCGGAGTCATTTTTCCATGATGTCCAATTTTGATTTAATGGAAAAAGTGTCAATTGCAAGAAATGTAAAGTTGAAAAGTGGTACAACTTTTGTTCTACAACTTGCACGACCAAATGGACTATTACAACATGTATGGATGGGTACGTTTATGCTAGGAATGATCATCTTTTTCACCCAAACATACAAAATTGCTTCAAGCTACATTCAACCAGCTCGATCCCTTGAGGGTCCAAAGCACAAAAGGGAACCAATATTTGAAGAGCTATTAATCAGAAACTATGGAACTTAAAAACTCTCAATCTGAGCCTACATGATCATGTTGGGCCCCTCTACAATAACCTCTCTTATTTTTTGTCATCTAAGAGTTTTTTTTTTGTGGTGTCCAATTTTCACATGATGGAAAAAGTGTCAAATGCAAGTAGTGTAAAGTTGGAAAGTGGTGCAAATTTTGATTTACAATTCATGTGGCCAAACATACTATTCCAACACATCTAGATGGGTACATTTATGCTAGGAATGGTCCTCTTTTCCACCCAAACATGTTGAATCTCTTTGAGATACATTCAACTGGTTGAATCTCATATGAGTCTGAAGTGCAAAATGGTTGCAATCTTTAACATATTTTTACTTGGAAATCATGAGGCTTATAAACTTGTCATCTAAGCCTATAGGATTATGTTGGGCCCCTCTACAATAACCTCTCTCATATTTTTCTATCTTATATTTTTTTCTTGTGGTGGAAAATTTTCACATGGGGAAAAAGTTGTGAAATGCAAGTAGTGCAAAGTTGCAAAGTTGTCCAACTTTCATTCTACAATTCGTGTAACCAAACTATAGTGGTTTACAATTGAGTGTAACCAAACTAATAGTGGTTTACAATTTTTGGCCAAACTGGATACTGAAATTATTATTTTTAACTAAATCTTCACATGCGGGCACCTATAGCTGCTAAACTGTGAGGAATTTGAAGATGGTGCAAACTAGAGTCTCATCAATTTTTTTTTGTAGATTCTAAAAATATTTTTTTCAAAATTTTTGGAATCAAATTGCACTTCTTTTTCCATCTCCCACAAATTTTTTTTCTTCAGAAAACAACATTTTTAAAAAGTGACGCACACTGTATAACGCATAACATTTTTTCCATGAAGGATAAAATTCTAATTCTTTCAAATTTAGATTTGTAAATCTGATATTTAGTGCTTTCACTTGGTTAGATAGTTTTTTATTAAATATTTTTTCCTTAATCAAGTTTCAGAGTCAAACAAATTATAATTCAGACACAGCGCGACCGTATAACGCGTAACTTTTTTGTATATGTCAAAATTTAATTTAATTTTTTTTGTTGGATCAAGGACTTCAATCTCTGGTGCACTCATATTTTTCAATTTTTTTTTTGATAATCTTCTATTTTTCCACATGTGAAGAACAAAGAAATTTTTTCGATGAAAAACCTATGTTTAATAAAACTTAAAAAACAAATATATAACAAAACCAAAACATATTAAAATTATATTCATTGGATAGCTTGTTTCTAAGGAATACCATAATCATTTGAAATAATTTTAAATGAATTCATTTGATCCCCCAAAAGCTAAATCAAAGGTGATTTTTTATCAGCATTTTGATAGGTGTAAAGGAGACGCATTTATAGGTATGGTTTAAAACTAGCGAGGTTCTATCCAAGGGGGTTTGATCTAAGGTGATTTGATCAAACCCTCTTCAATTGGAATCTTTAAAATGGAACTTTTTAAGGCTTAAATCATTATATTTTCTAAAAATATGTGATTTCAGCTAAAATTCGTTTCTCCCAGGAATTGTAAACCACTATTGTGATAGCTTGTGAACTAATCTAATGGGTCTAGGTGGGTACGTTTACACTAGAAATGGTCCACTTTCATAACCAAACATGTTGAACCGCTTTGAGCTATGTTAAACTAACTCGATCCCTTATGAGTCTGAAGTGCAAAATGGATGAAATATTCCCTAGGTTGTTACTCAGACATTATGATGCTTAGAAAATTCTTTTCTAAACATATGGAATTATGTGGGACCTCTCTATAATAACCTCTCTTAGTTTTTGCTATCTCAGAGTTTTTTTTCCCATGGCAGCAAATTTTTACATGGGGAAAAGTTGTCAAATGCAAGTAGTGCAAAGTTGCAAAGTAATGCAACTTTCATTCTGTAACTCATGTGACCAAATGAACTATTGTGATCTATCTAGGTGGGTACGTTTATGGTAGGCATGGTCCTCTTTCACACCTAAACACACCGAATTTCTCTGAGCTACATTCAACTAGCTAAATGCCTTATGAGTCCAAAGTGCAAAATGGTTGCAATCTTCAGCATGTTGTTACTTGGACACCATAATTCTTAGAAACTTTTTTCCTAAGACTATGGGGTCATGTTGGACCTCTCTACAATAACCTCTCTCAATTTTTCTATCTTGGAGTTGTTTTTCCGTGGTGGTAAATTTTTGCTTGGAGAAAAAGTTGTCAAATGGAAGTAGTGTAATGTTGCAAAGTGGTGCAACTTTCGTTCTACAACTCGTGTGACCAAATAGATTATTTCGACACATCCGAGAAGGTGTTTTATGCTAGACATGATCCTATTTCACACCCAAACATGTTGAATCACTCTAAGATGCATTCAACCAGTTGAATCCCTTATCAGTCCAAAGTGCAAAATGATTGCAATCTTCAACATGTTGTTACTCGAACACTGTGACACTTAGAAAATTATCATCTAAGAATATGGAATCATGTGGGACCCTTTACAATACCTCTCTTGGTTTTCACTAACTTCAAGTTTTTTTCTCGTAGTGAAAAATTTTTGTTTCAGGAAAAAGTTGTTAAATGCAAGTAGTCCATAGTTGCAAAGTGGTCCAACTTTTGTTTTGCAACTCGTGTGACCAAATAAATTGTTCTAATACATCTAGGTGGGTACATTTACACTAGGAATGGTCCTCTTTCACACCCAAACATGCTGAATCGCTTTGAGCTACATTCAACCCCCTAAATCCCTTATGAGTTCAAAGTGCAAAATGACTGCAATCTTCAACATGTTCTTACTCGAAAATCGTGATGCTTAGAAACTTCTCATTTGACCCTATGGGGTTGTGTTGGGACCCTCTACAATAAAGACTCTTTATTTTTTCTATCTCAGAGTTTTTTTCCATGGTGAAAATTTTTCACATAGGGAAAAAGTTGTCAAATGTAAGTAGTGCAAAGTTGCAAAGTCCTGCAACTTTTGTTTTGCAATTTGTATGGTCATACAAATTGTTCTGATGCATCCAAGTGGGTACGTTTATGCTAGGAATCATCCTCTTTCACACCCAAACATGCTGAATCGCTCTGAGCTACATTCAACTGACTCAATCCCTTATGAGTCCAAAGTGCAAAATAGTTGCAATCTTCAACATGTTGTTACTCAGACATTATGAAGCCTAGAAACTTCTCTTCTAATCCAATGGGATTGTGTTGGGTCCCTCTACAATAACCTCTCTCATTTTTTCTATCTCAGATTTATTTTCTCATAGTGATGAATTTTCGCTTGGGGAAAAAGTTGTCAAATGCAAGTAGTGCAAAGTTGCGAAGTGGTGCAATATTCATTCTACAACTTGTGTGACCAAATGAACTATTCTAACACATCCAGGTGGGTACGCTTATGCTATGAATGGTCCTCTTTCACACCCAAACACACTGAATCACTCTGAGCTACATTCAATCGACTAAATCCCTTGAGTCCAAAGTGCAAAATGACTGCAATCTTCAGTATGTTTTTATATGAACACCATGATGCTTAAGAATTTATCATTTGATCCTATGGGATTGTGATGGGCCCTTCTACAATAAACTCTCATAGTTTTTATTATCTCAGAGTTTTTTTTTCTGTGGTGGCAAATTTTGACTTGGTGAAAATGTTATCAAATGCAAGTGGTGCAACTTTCATTCTGTAACTCGTGTCTAACCAAATGAACTATTATGATGCATCCAAGTGGGTATATTTACACTAAGAATGGTCCTCTTTAGCACCCAAACATGTTGAATTTCTCTGAGCTACATTCAACCAGTTAAATCACTTATGAGTCTAAAGTACAAAGTGGTTTTAATATTCAACATGTTATTTAGACACTGTGATGCTTAGAAAATTCTCATCCGAACCTATGGGATTGTGTTGGCCTTTCTACAATAAACTCTCTTAGTTTTCACTATCTCAAATTTGCTTTCCTATGGTGGCAATTTTTTTCTTGGGGAAAAATTTGTCAAATGAAAGTAGGGAAAAGTTGCGAAGTGGTGTAACTTTCGTTCTACAACTCATATGACCAAATGAACTATTTTGATGCATTTGGGTGGGTACGTTTATGCTAGGGATAGTCTTCTTTTGCACTCAAACACGCTGAATCACTTTGAGCTACATTCAGTTGGCTGAATCCCTTATGAGTCTGAATTGTAGTTGTTGTCACCAAATAGTGTACCCTTGCTGAGATGCAAAACTCAACCTACTAGTGAAACATTGGATTCAAATATTCAATATCCATGACATATGGATTTTCCTACTTTAGAGTTATAAAACATGATGTGGCAATAGTTATAGGACCATGTTTCCTAATGATTTGTCATGTTATTTCATGCATAGAAAATGGAAGAAGGTTTTTTAACTTATTTAAATGATGAATATGGGAGAAATGTGATAACTACACATGGGTGATGCATCCAGAAATAAAGCTTATATTGTTGTTCATACACATCTAATATTTTCATAATATCAAAAATGACATATGCATTCATTTCATTTAATGAGAGCGTATGTGCAAGATCATCATGGAAAAAACATGCCCTTAAGTGGCAAAAAATTTAGACAAATTAGAGTTAGGCAACTTGATGTAAAAATTTGAATAATTTATCTATATTATTTCAAAAATATGTAAGAATAGAATCTGTCACAAATTGAATGTAGTTTCTAAACTACTAGGTTTATTTAATAAAAAAAAATTATTTGGTAAAAATTTGAAATTTCAAAGTAGTAGTACTTAAATTGTAGGGAGAAAATAACAAGTAGGTGTCTATCTAACCACCCTAACCACAATAAAATGAAAATATATTTTTATAATATTTTAGATATAAGTAGAGGACTCATGTCCCGATGTGATGGATATTTTTTTGTAATTTTTTTCCAAATAAATAATTAATTATGAATTTTTTATTACAACTTTTAAAAAATATAAAAACTCGTATCTCTAACCACCTTAACTTGGTCAAAACTTCATGAAATTCATTTTTTTTAGTCCTATAGTATGTGAAGCATAAAAAATGACACATGTTTCAGATTCAAAAAATGTCATACCGTTTGAAAGTTATAGATGTTATTCAATTAGCCTATCAATCGGGACTTTATTCATAATTCAAATAGAAAATGAATAATAATTATTTATTAAATTCAAATTAAAGTTGCATAATTTATATTGGTGGAAAGCTGAGAATCTCCTTTAAAAACCCTTTAGATTTCATCAATTTTAGGTAAAAAAAAGTCGCCAGCCACATACCCTACACATACCCATCATATCACCACTTTTTGGCCCATCATGATCCTGCACATACCCAAGTTGTCAAGTGTTGTGATATTAGTAGATGCAAATAAACTTTGTTGGTTGGGTGGACAACTAGCATGTGTTTTGATGCATATTTATACAAGTTCATAGAGGTATATATATATATATATGTTTGTGAGGTTTGAAGCATCCACTTGTTCTATAGATGCAAATGCAATGATTTCTAGGATTTAGAATCGGAACCATTAGTTGTTGGATGCTAGCCTCAACCATGAATTAAAATAAATCCATTTTGCTATGATATTTTTTTATGGAAAGGAGCTCTTACAGTGCATTTAAAACCTTTTGGTGTTAATGTCCTTGCCACTAGACAAAATAGAACTCAAGACATGGACCATACACACAAATACATGAAGTATACACATGAATCATGAAGAATACACATGAACACATGAATTATACATTGGAAGCATGAAGCATCCACATGAATACACACAATATGCGTGAAGTATACATGTGAATAAGTGAAGCATACATGTGAATGAGGAACAAGCAATTGAAGCATTGCAAAGGATACAAACCACTAGGAATAGAGATTATTTACACAATACACATTAGATGGAGCTTATTGAGCAATCAACAGTAATTAATTAAACATTAGATGTAAATAAAATCTATTCCTGCAACGTTCAAGCATATAATTTACACAATACGCATGATAACATCATTCAAGAATGGTAGTAAAGAAATAATATTGTCTATAGTCAAAAAGTCATAAGGCTATACAATGATATATTTTGATAAAAGTATATAAAATATATCCAAAAAAGCCATACAGGCTTAGTACAAAAGAGCCATATGGACATAAAATGTCGTATATATATCTATAGTACAAAACATATGTTCTAAAATTCCACATAGGCATACAACAAATGACCCTAATACATAGTCATTTCCCTCTAGGGGAAGGAAAAATATCCCATGTTGCCTTCAAAATTTGGCTTGATGGAGTGCATGTTGGTTCTCTTATCGTTTGAACATGCTCACTAGTCCTCCTCTCTTAACTCTGGACCTTCAACTGATACAATAAAAAGTAAATATTTTAATACATAGAAATTGAATTATGGAATGACATATAACAAAATATAATCACTTGCCACATACATATAGTCATCATGCACATTTACAAAATTACCACATCCATGATCTGGGGTGACAAACACCTATAGCAACCATCAAGATAGAAATTAAACTACATAAAATTATCATGAAAATTTTCTATAATACAACATAAAAGAGAAAATATAATGTCAAATCAGCTAATCTATTGCATACCTCTCTCAATTGATCAAAAATGGTTATTGTTGCAACAACTCGATGGTCAATCATGCCACCAACATCGCCAGGGTTGTCTGATGTAAACAATTGCAAATGAAACAACATATCTAATAGTAATATAAACAAGTTCAGGTAGTCCCTTTATAACTTTCATAAATGAAAGAGTAAATGGTTGGCCTTAGTTGGGACTACAGTATAGTGCTTATAGATCACATAATGGTGAAAGTACTAAGTCCACTAGGATAGTCCAAACTCTTGCAAATGATAAATTTCAATGCTCATTGAGATTTGTATTGCATATGCTAATGAACTAATGTTAATGAGGGAATTTTTTCAACATGGTGATAATGCCATAATGAATTTCACCTGAATGAAGTGAGGATTACTATGTTACTAGCAACTTTCAAAGGGATAATGGAACATACGATGAATTAGGACGTGTCTAGGGTTTTACTATAGCACATTGAGTTGGTTGTTGAGGTGTTCAATAGTAATGGAGAAGACAACTTTGATCAATAATGAGTGGAAGGAAAGATTTCTTCTAATGGTGTATAGGATAAAATTTGGATGGAGGTTCTATAGCATAGAAGGGATAAAGAGACAAGAACAATAGGGGATAATGGAACATATGGTGAAATAATAGATGGTACAATGGGATGGGATTCAAATGTGATAATGGAACATGGGATGGACTAGAATAGATTAATGGGATGGGCTAGGATGGGATAACAAAATATAGCATGAACTATTAGAGGTTAATGGGATTGGATTAGGAGGGAATAAATTAACATAGGGTGAATTAGGGAAAGATAGTGGGACAAGACCAAGAGGGGATAATGGAACATAAGGTGACATAAGATAGGGTAATGGGATGGGAATAGAAGGGGTCAATGGAACATAGGATGGAATAGTATAGATTGATAGATGGGCTAGGATGGGATAACAAAATATAGGGTGGACAATTAGAGGTTAATGGGATATAGTGAGTAGGGAATAATGCAACACATGGTGAATTAGGAGGTGTCTAGGGTTGGACTATAGTACATGAAGTGTGATATTCACTTGTGTAGTAATAATAAAGAAGAGTTATCTAGGATGAAACATGGATAAAGATGGTATAACATAGAATGGATAAAGGAACATAGAGTGGAACATACGGGATCATGGAACATATAGGGTGAAATAATAATGGTACAATAATATGGGAGTAGAAGGGAATATTGACACATAGGATGGACTAGAAGATATTAGTGGGATGGGCTAGGAGGGGATCATGGAAAATAGGGTGAACTATTAAATGCTAATGGGATAGGATTAGGAAGGAATAAAGGAACAAAAAGTGAATTAGGACAAGATAATGTGACATGATCAAGAGGGGATGATGGAACATAGAATGGAGTAGTATAGATTAATTGGATGAGCTAGGATGGGATAATAAAACATTTATAGGTGAACTATACTACAGGTTAATGGGAAGTAATTAGGAGGGAATATTATACCATAAAGTGAATTAGGCGGTGTCTAAGGTTTGAATATAGGACATGAAGTGGTAACTTGAGGTGTGTAGTAATAATGAGGTGTGTAGTAACAATATGTGTATAAGATGAAATATGGAGGAAGGTGGTATAATATATAAGATGTTAAAGATTGGGATATGTGATATAAAATGGTTAAAATATGGATGATGAAAGGAATGGAAGAATGAGATGGACATTGAATGGTAAATATAATTAGGATCTCACAATAACAAACAATGTTTGTGTTTCTCATCAATTTTTAAGATTGGTATACACAAAATTATGAAAACTAGCTAACATTGTTTTACAACACCATTAATGAATAAAGATTACCTGAGTGAAAGTTGTTTGAGGACATGAATTATGAGGTGTGGAGGTCAAAGGTCCACTAGGATTGACATCCAAATCATGAGACAAACATTCAAATATAACATTCAACTATTCAAATGAAATAATAATATCTTTAATACTAGTTGCATACATGTGGACTCACCATTGAGAAGGTAAAAGGGTCTACAAGAATGGAGCATGTCTAATGAACACTCTGACCCTGAAATTATGAAATTATACTAATTTAGTTATTCTTAAATTTCAAAATATAATTTAATAAACAAAATTAAATGAACTTGTTGAATTTTACCTAAGTATCAATTCCAAATGTATTATTCAACAATTCATTTTTCATAGCCATTGTTTATGCAATTGATGTAGGCTATGTAGCTGCATCTAAAGCACTTTGATAATTGTACATGCAAACAACACCACAAAATCCACAATGGTGGGGTGGAGCTTAGCGAATATGTGTCTCCTCCACTTCAAACTCTACTAGAGGCTTCACACACTATATAATGGTCTGTGTGAGCGATCTAATCAACTCTAGTATGTCCACCTCTACACTGTCCTTAACAATGGAAGGAATGGCGACATGCTCCACTATTGGTTTGGCCAAGGGTCTCGGTGCCAATTGCCAATTACATCGTGTAATATGTCTATCATGTGTGGGCCTCCCACCTCTATCCTAAAAGTCTAAGATGTCAAAATAATTTGGCATCATATTGAGGACAAATGCACAATAGATTTTCCTCAAAAAGTATTATGCCCTACCTCATGGTTATTACATGGAGGTTGGTCAAATAACATCCACCACCACTCCCAAAACTTATTTTTAATTAATTCATGGTGGCACCAATGGATGGGGAACCTCCTACATGCATGAGAAAAATGTGTATTGGTTCTCGAGTCTGTAAATAGGGCACACAAGTTGGCTTTGATAATTTTTTGTTTTTTCAAATCTACATATGAAAAACCACTAGGATAAATTTGTCTCATTTCATTCCTCTTATTTGACCAAAATTTTATTTTCTCATTCATTTCTCCTACATGAGATACAATTGACTTCAATATTTGGTAATCCCTCTCCTATAAGGGTGGGTTTCAACATGCTCGGTTAATCTTCCAATCAATTGTTCAATGTCTCTTTTATTGTTTTCAATTTGATTTAGGATATTTTCTTGTGTTCCTTGAGGATTCCTATGAATTTATGGAGAGGTTTTAGGTTGTTCTTATATAGGAGGATCTTCTTGAGGTAGTGATTGTGAGTTCTCAATGTTTGGAGGTGCAGATTCATTCCCTAAGAATTAGAACAAAGTTTTATTAAATAAAACCTATTTCAATCTACATTATAAATCAAATTCAAAATAAAAAATAATAAAAATATATACCTCTTTGTAATCTTTGACCTCTTTGACGTGTTGGCAACGTCCTCGTGAAGAATTGCAAGCTAAGAGTGCAAAAAATGGAAGATATTTGGTGAGCACGAGTTGTAGAGCTAAAATCCTCCAAGCCAAGCCACAGGTTGAAATAAAAATTAGGCTTGAAATGCATTTCTTTCTTTTAATTAATTTTTTCATTTGGTACACGCCAAATTTGGCATGCGCCAATGCTCAATTTGGACGTTTTTTGTGATTTTTTCTAATTTGGCATCAAAATTATGTCACTGATTAATGCACTTACCTTGCTATATATTTACATTAGAGGCATCATAGTTTTCCCCTTACATATTGTTCCTTCATTAGCATACATATCACATTAAGGGTACAATGTCTCCCTCTAATATTTGCACTTTCCTTTCTACATCTTAAACAATTTTACGTATATCAAAAGGTATTTATTTATTTCTTATTAACTTCCTAATACCACTTTTTATTGATAAGATTCAAACTAATATTTTACCTAATCTATGCACCTTAATTATGATCTTACATCAGTATTTTTGAGTTACATTTAGGGGGCATCATGCATCATGCATCCACCATTTCACATTTTTATTATTATTTCCATATCCTTACATATGGGTGACTTCACACATATCCAATTTTATTTTTCTCTACCATTTCCACATATTTATACATGAAGGGGAATCATGTATCCTACATTTATGTTTGTTTAATATTTTTCATATATTTCCACATGAGGTCATCATGCCTTCCCTTTGAAAATATTCACACCTTATCGCATTGTCTTTCCCATGAGGCGATCATATATTCAACACAAGCCATCATGCTTATATCTTATATTTTTATGGCCACTTGAGCCATTTTTTTCACATTTGGGAATATTGGACCTTTTAAATTTCTCAAAATGGAGGTAGCATACCTTACATTTTATCACATGGGGGACACCCAAACCTTCCTACATAAGAGAATCATGGTTCTCTCTTTATCACTCTAGGTGGTATAAATATTTCCCATTTAGAAGCATCAACCTTCATCTTTATATATTTGAACTTTATTAACATATCTTTATATGTGTGAACAACAATATCCCATTTTATCATATCTTTAATTTGTGTCACTTACAAAAGTATTTTTGGTCACTGAGAGTTGAACCACCATCATATGCCCATGTCAAGTGTAACATTATTATTTATTGATATCATCTTCAATATATGTACTTTTCATGTGTATCCTTTAATAAATGTATATAGGATTGTTGCATTATGCACTTTTAATACTAATTTCTATATTTTCTTACCATCCTTTACCCTTCTATATGTTACACATGACGAGCACACTATTAATATTAATTTAGATAATTCATATTATTACATACTTATCTTTATGTTACATTTACTTTAATGTACATCTTTATCACTCCATCAATTCCTTGCATCCTATAGATACAACCAATTTAATTTGGGTATATATTATCTCTAGCATTTTTATAACTATGTTTTCAAGTAGTGTTAGCCGTTACAAAGAATCAACACCATAATTAAGTTAAATAGAACATTACTAAAACCTAGTAGATCGTAGTTTTCCACAATCAAGTATGGTCACTTTATTGTACTCAACTGAACTATCTTTGTACTAATTTGTAAACAATTAAATTCTTTCTAAATTTAATCAATTGTATTTTTTATTTCACTTTGTAAGTTCCTAGTTTGCATTAGATTTTCACTTGTGAGATAGAAGCTACTCATTGTACACTTTGACTCTATTTTTCAAGATTTGTGTACATATTTTATTTTGAAGCACACACTTACACTCAGACACCTTGTGGGGACAAAATATAATGGTGTAATTCCCATACCCATATCATTTCCCATATAGTTTTCCTTATTATAAGGAAATATCTAGTTATACATGCCCATAATAACAAATGGCATTATCTTATGCAAAGTTGGATGCATTCCCCTAGCTTTTCTCCACCCATACACAAACATACTCATATACACTTATTCCTACTCTATAATTATAAATTCACACTTCTACACTTTCACCTTATGCAAGTATGTATTTAATCAACATATGGATTTCACTATTTGATCATTCTTGTAGTTCACACATTCCTATACATCTATCATTTGTTTCATCCTTGTCTTTGAATATTCCTATTAATTCTTCAAATCCATGTTCCAATTACTATTAGCATGTGCATAGTTATAATCTCAATCTCGAAAAATAAAAAATAAAAAATCTCTAAGGGCCAAGTTAGCACAATTTTGTGTGGTTTATTACTATATGTTTGTATTTAAATGTGGTTGATTCATTCACTTTACACATTGAGTATTCTTAAATATTTCTCTCACATTCTAAGATGAAAAAACACTTTCATCGACACACTAAAAGGAATATAATTTCGCACAAATTTTTTAGAAGAATATGTGATTAAATATTTTTGTTTTCAATTATTGGTACACATTTCTATATGTTGACCAATCATAACATATCCCCTTGTGACGTATTGAAAATTGATAAAATATTATTATAAATATTGTCAATCCATAAGTATCTACAAGCATAAAACAAGCCAATACATATCAAATGAATTGAATATAATTAGTTTTTAAATCACATAAGACATTTTCGCAATACTAGACAATTTTACATTCATATATTCATACACGATCCCTAGATTTATCCTTTTATCTAGAGTCAAAATTAATATTCGAATTGAAGAGGTGATTACTAATCTATCATTTAAATTGATCTTGATCTCAATCTATTAGAATTATTATAATTTTTATTACCAAACTAAGTACATTTATTTATATTTATATTTAATTTATTGTAACAAATAAAATTTTCCGAATTCATAATTTTCAAATTATTAATATTAATATACATTTATATTTATATATTTAATTTAATTAAGCTAAATCTTTCTTTTTACCTTAAAATTTAATATTCTATAATTTTCTAAGGAAAAAGATGGAGGATCACTAAACAATTTATTAAAATAAAGAGAAAATTATAAAGAAGAGCCAAACAAAAGCAATTGGCAACAATTTGACCAAATACAACATAGAGGCTACATAAATTGTTCTATTCCCTTTCAATGTGAACAAGGGAGCATATGACAAGATCCTCATTTAAGTTTAAAGGAGATTTTTTAGGTTTCTACACAATTGTCCATTGACTATCCATAAAATCCATCTCAAAATATGAAGGATAAGCAAATAGAATGCTCAAATTCATAATATCCATATGTTTATTTTGATCCTCACTTTTCTCAAAGCTCCAAACTTGTTTAATTTGTGGCCATATGAAGGAAAAACATTATTCTCAATAGATTTTGCTAAAGGGGCCATTGTTGGTGTTGAAAAATTTCTATATTCTATGTTATTATGTACCTTGCTCATATAATTATTTATATATTTGACCATGTGATAATTTTTTTAAAACATATTGTAAATAATAATCTATCTCAATAAAAATAATTATATTATAGATTGCATAGATCCTTATACACTAAGAAATATTGTAGATGCTATTAATTGTAGAAGGTTTTTCTTGATAATTTATTATATAAGTTCATGAATAGTGATTGATTGTACAAAAACAATAGTGAGATTGTGTAAAAGCTCATGTATGATTAGTAGAAGACTTATGTGGTTTTTCTCTTTCCTTAACTTGTAGTGGAAGTTAGTAAAAGGAAATAAGGCTAGAAACTAAATATAGTATTTGATTTTATATTACAAATTGAATCCAAAACATCGATGCAAAAAATCCAAACACAATAGAATCTAGAAAAATATTAAACATTTAAAAGGTTGTTAATGTTCATATAAATAATCTATTTAATGGCTAATTTTTTAGATTTTTTTTATTTTTGATGAGAAATGAATATATTGAATTGTACCCATAGAAAGGTTATTCTTTGGGTATAATTTTGGCAATATTCTTTTGTAAGGTTATGGAACTTTACAATGAATTTGATTGATTCTTTGCGTTTAATATTTAAATATTTTGAGGCCATGATATTTATTCTCTGAATGATTAACAACCCTGCTATTAGTAACATTTTGTTTCCACAGTCCATGATAGATGTGAACAAGATTTCTGGAATAACTGTGTGCAATTTTTTATATCAACGTTTCGGATCAAACTCCATGATCCATCATCAGGATGAAAAGCAGAAAGAGAGAGGTGAAACGTTGATATAAAAAATTGCACACAGTTATTCCAGAAATATTGTTCACAGCCCTGCTATTTTTATGCTAATTGCTTTGACTAAGGAAACATTTGCAGCTTGTCTATCCCGCTCTGATAAATCTTGACACACCTTTTCGTACACCAGAAAATATAGATTTTCTTTTGTCCCCACCTGCCACTCTTCGAGGAAGAAGAGTGCCCTGCAAGTCTTTGAAAAGCCCCACCAGTTTGTTGGAAGCATTAATGGATTCCTTTGACCGAATGATAGAAAATGGGGTTGAAGGGACAGTAAAAAATCAGAAGGTGAAGGATGGGATTGAAGTTAAATACTGAAAGAAGCGATCTTTTCAATGACATTTGAGAATTTTTTTATTTAAAAGCATTTATTATATTATATTATATAAAGTAAAAGTATGCAGTTCAATACATGTAAGAATGTTTACATGAAACAAGAACTGGTTTGGTTCACCGAAACATATGTTATAATGTAAAAATGGTAAATTATAAAGTTATCAAGCTAAGCACATGCAGTTATATTAAAAGGAGTGTTGTGGATCATTTTGCAACAAAACATTTAGGGGAGAGGGGCTCATAGTTGAGCACCTTAACTTCGTGTTTCTCAAAATCTTATGTGGAAATTTCAAATCACTCCAAATTCTGTACAACAGTTTATTTGGCAACTCATGTGCTTCTGTATTTCATTTTAAGGCCACATCATCAAATATGATGCCACATCAACATGCTTTTTGTTGAGGTATCCAAAAGACCCAAAAAAAAGTGAGACCAATAGTGGTGCACTAAGTCATGTTTTATTGGTGCGCTAATATGACATCACATGATTTGTCACTTTTCCTACTTTATGGATAAAAAGTGTTTTGCAATTGGATATTAAAGTTCTCCACTATGGGGCCCACTGAGGACTACTTCTATCCCCACTATTGGACCCTGCTCCATTATGGGCCCCTCTCCCCTATAGGAAGGGTTCTCTAGAAAAAGGATTAGGTTCTTCTTATTTATTGTGGGAATTCGAAATGATCAAGAATGCAAGTACATCATAGTTAAAAGATAGAGGCAAGCCAACATTTTAGGTCAATTAAAGAAGATAAAAGCCTTACTATATAATCAAGTCTATGACTTTTATTATGGAGGCAATAATAAACAACTTTCATTGTGTGAATAATTACTTCACATAGGATTATGAAGGATTTCTCTTATGGTACATGTCACATTCCCCTAATGTCTTATATGTGTTGGAATTTCAAATTCACCTTTTCAACCTAAGCTTGGATATGAAACTATGTAAAGGTGAAAACATGGTTTTTTCATTAAGACAAAAAGAAAATTCAATAACCTCAACGTTGAAAATCACATTGTTTATATATTCTTAGAGTTGGAACTTAATAAAATATCTAAAATAATTGTAAATTTTCAAAATATAATATGGAAAAGGAGTTGAATCCCCAAAGAGAAGCTCTCCAATAAACAATTCCATTAAGAAATGGGACAAAAGGCTATGGTTCCAATTCCCAACACTCTAAACCTTAGGGTAGGTCCAAACAAGATGTTTAAAGGTCTCTAGTCTATTACAAGATGGAAATATTGGACGAGTCACTATGTGAAATCAGTTTTGAAATAAGAATCCCTTGGTAAACCAAAAAAAAAAGAAATTGGTGTAGTCACCATAGGAGGGTTCCAAAAGGAATAGTTCAAACCATGTGATGATGAGTCAACACAACGGAAAAAACATAGAAAATTGAGATGTGAACATGAATCTTTATTAATATGGAATGCTTACATGCAACTTTGGCCACAAGGGTGAATTACAAGGGATCATAGGCCTTGCCACAAGGGTTTCACCAATACAACTGGCCAATAGGCCTTATTACATGCCCCTGAAGGGTTTTATACAAAAATACAATGATCCTAAAACAACTAGCTTCTAAACTAATGACTCAAGCTCCAAAATAGGTTTGCCTCAGCCACAAGAGTTAGTAACCTGATGAATGATCAAATATAAATGTCTTCCTCAAGATATGAAGAATTAGCTCCCCATGAAATGAGTTAACTTTTGAATCTTCAAGATAGGTCCCAATGAACCCAAGATGCTTGTATGATGTCCAATTAGGCTCCACACGATCTAGAATAGGTCCGCACTAAGAAATCTAGATGAGGTCGGCCCCAAATATAGAAAATATAAAAAATTGATTGATGGAATCCTAAAACATCTTCATTGGCTTCATCTTTTGTTGCATTTCTATGGTCTTGTTCCCCCTCCAAGTACTAATAGCAATAATTTTGTTTGTTATTATAAAAAAGATAATATCCTAGGAATGATTAGTTTCCATCTTGATGATGGCACTTTGAATGTAATTGCACACATTGAGTTTCCTCATGATCTTTGGATAAAATTGGGGAGATATATGGAGATTGTGATACACATTCATTCCTAGCTAATCCTATTCTAAACTATCTTTTATCTCTTGATGGTTCAAATAACATACCATATCACTATGATATTGTTCAAGAGTTTGATACTTTAAAGAGATTTGAATCTTTGGATGGTGATGATGAGGAGTGTTCACATTATCCTTCTCCTCCTATAGAGAGATTTTGATCCTTCAACTTCATTGATTCATTATACATAATCATTGATTGAGATTCCCATGATTCATGTTCAATAGAACCACCATAGTTTTTCAAATTTAACTTTGTGAGATGAGCATTTGATAGTTATATTACATTTATTTTGTGAGTCTCATATAGTAGATTTAAAGGAAACAATTAAGGATATTCGTCTTCTCTTTCATGATAGCTATTGCACTAATGTTGTCAGACCATCATTATATTTGGAGATTGTTGTTCATGAGTTTCCATGTAGTCTTGATTTGTCATCTTATTTGATTAAGGTGGCACATAATTTTGTTGTGGAATACTTTAACGTGGATACACGATCAATTTTTGAATACCCATCATGAGAATTATTCCCTCATCTCTCTTCTTTTCTAGTTGGATTTTATTTTGCTCTACCATTGAAATTTTTTCTTCCTAAATGGAGGAATATTTTTTGCAAGCATTGGATTGGATTTTATCTTAAATCATTCACCATTGGCATAGGAGCTACTTTATTATGGGGGATCTATAGTCTCAATATTTCTCTCCTATTGGGGAGATATCTATTGTATATTTGTGATGGATGTATTCCTTGGAGGGTCATGTTGATTCCTTCATTCATCACTTCTTTTATCACTTGTACATGATTATTTTGTTTAATTCTCTCTTTTGGAGAGGTGTTCTTTCCCATCGTATTTTTCTCCTTTTCATTGTTTGTGAGAGATATTTTATAAATGGTTACCTGAAATGGCCTAGTAGTTAGGACCCATCCTTGCTTTATTTCATCATTTTTATATTCTTGTATTTGCTTGCTTCTTCAAAAGTTGCACTTAAGGGGGGTTGTTGGTGCGAATGAGGTATATTACCTAACTAGTTCACCTAGTTGGTTCACATATGTTCACATGTTGATTTTATTTATGGGTTTAAGATTCTTTCTAAACTTAGTAAGTTTGCATGTGATCTTATCTTCTCTTATCTTTAAATGCCTCATGTCTTCAAATTAAGGCACTTGTCATGATCTTTTATAGTTCTATCTCTCAACCTTGCCTATATTATAGGCAAGTCCTCATATGTACATCATATATTATCTTGTATCTTGTATTATTAATCCATTATTGATCATTGTACATTGTTGAATGGATAATCAATAAATATATATTTTTTCTCTACTCTCTTGTGGAGGATTATCTTTGGTTTTTTGGGTGGCCTATGGTATGTGAGCTCACTATCATCTATTACAATTTAACATTTTCCTCTAAAGAACAACTAAGCATAATTTTGTGTGATTTATTACTCTATATTTGTATTTAAAGGTGGTTAATGTATTTATTTTATACATTACGTATTCTTAAATATTCCTCTCACATTCTAAGAAGAAAAAATATGTTCATTGAAACACTAAAATGAATCTAGTTTTACACAAAAATTCTAGAAGCATATGTATTATTAAATATTGTTGTTTTGAATTATTCATATACATTTCTATAGGTTGACATATAAGAGCATTCCCCTTTGTGACATATTGACAAAAGTTAAAATATGTTTATAAATATTGTCAATCCACAAGCATCTATAATAATAAAAGAAAACAATACATATCAAATGAATATAAGAAAATTAGTTTGTATATCACATAAGACAGTTTCACAATGCTAGTCAAGTTTGCATTCATGGTTTGATACTCGAACCCTAGATTTATCTATGTACAGAATAAAAAATAATATTCTAAGTGAAAAGGTGATTACTAATATATCATTTAAATTGTTCCTGATCTCAAGACATTAGAATTATTACAATTTTTAATTACTAAACTAAGCACATTTATTCTTTTTTTATTTTCATATTTCATTCATCGTAAGCAATAAGAATATTAATCTTTACAATTGACAAATTATTAGTCTAAATTAATATATATATTCATGCTTATATATTTAATATAATTGACCTAAAGAAATGTACTTTGCTCATATAATTGTTTTATATAATACTCCATGTGATAATTTTTTTTAGAACTCATTGAACATGGTACTCTATCTCAATTAAAAAATATATATTATAGATCACATATATCCTTATATTCAACTTTTATTGTTAACATGAACTAACAAATATTATAGATGCTATCAATTTGTTAAGGTTTTGATTAATAGTTTATTTTATAAGTTCATGAATGGTGATTGATTTTATAAAATATCTGGGGTGATTGTGTAACAGCTGACGTAAGATATTTGGAAGACTTGTGGGCTTTTGCTCCTCCTTTTAACTTGAAGGTAAATAGCCGTGGAACGGGCTGTATGATTACTGATATGGATGTACTGCTATATAATAGCTATCATGAGGCTCTAATGGCAGAATGATAGTAATGTTATACAACTTATTTTGTCTTTTTATTGTGGACAGCCCTGCAACTTTTATGCTAATTGCTTTGACCAAGAAAACATTTGCAGCTTGTGTTTCCCGCTCTGATAAATCTTGACACACCTTTTCGTACACCAAAATTTTAGATTTTCTTTTGTCCCCACCTGCCACTCTTCAAGGAAGAAGAGTGCCTTGCAAGTCTTAGAAAAGACCAGCTGTTTGTTGGAACCATTAATAGATTCCTTTGACCGGACGATAGAAAATGAGGTTGAAGGGACAATAAAAAATCAGAAGGTGAAGGATAGTCCTGACATTGAATACAGAAAGAGGCGATCGTTTAGATGACATTTGTGAAGCTTTTATTAAAAAATGTTTATGATATCTATAAAGTAAAAAGATTAGAAATACATGTAAGAATGTTTACATGAAATTAGAGCTGGTTTGATTCCCCGAAGCATAAGTTACAAAGTAATAGTAAGTTATAAAGCTGCCATTCAGCTAAGGATATGTAGCTGTATTATGAGGGTGGTGGATCATTTGCCAAGAAAATAATTATAGGAAGGTTTGTTTAGGAAAAGGATTAGGGGTATTTATTATTGTGGGAGTTCTATATGATCAATAATGTGAGTATATCATAGTTAAAGAGGTAGAGATAAAATAATACTGGACCAATCAAATTCTAAATATACTAAGTTTTATTATGTGATGGAGTATACTATTTCTATTATGAAAGAGGCAAGAAAATGTAGATTCAATTGTATGAACAATTATTACTATTTCACTTGAGATTAGAAAGGATTTTTCATATGGTACATGGCACACACTTCTAATTTTTGAGAATGTCCTATATGTGCTAGAATTTTAAATCCACATTTATCACCTAAGTTTGGATATGAAAGTATGTAAAGGTGAGAACAATAAAATGAAAATTCAATAACCTCAATATTGAAAATTGCATTATTTCTAGACTTTTAGAGTTCAAACTAAATAGAAGTTCTAAAATAGTTCAAAATTTTAGCAATGTAATATGGCCAAAGAGTTAAATCCCCTAAGAGAGAACTTCTCCAAGAAATAATCCCATGAAGAAAGGGGAAAAGGGTTATGGGTCTAATTCCAAGCACTTTAGGCTTTAGGATAGGTCCAAATGTTTGAAGGTCTCTTATCTATTATAAGGAAATACTAGATGAAACAACTCATTGTGAATACCTTTTTGAAATAAGAATCCCATGGTAAACTAAAAGATGGAAAGTGACAAATTTTAGGCTCTAATATAGATTGTCAAATGTGCCTAAGTTGACAATGTCAAGCATAAGAGGAGAATCAACCCCTCAATGTTAGTTTAGATTGTGAAGGGTAAGAGAAAATTTTACCAAGGACTTTGTAAAGAAGCCAAACTTGTACCATGTAATTCTTGAAAAATGTATCTAAATTGCACACTTTATGTCTTTCCTTGCAAATAAAGAAATGTTTGGAGGCCCAAAATTTTTAAGCATAACATCAAGGTCAATCCGCTGAATTTGCAAAAGAGAAAGCACACCCATATTAGAACTTGATAGGTTTTTTGTTGTTTCACTAGTAAAGGTATTTGTTCTAGAGAAGAGATTAAGTATCTACAATGTTTTTTTTTTCTAAAAGAGTTTGAAATATTTGATCCTAGGTGGTTTAGCATGAGCAAAGAAAGAGTTATTAATAATAGGCTATTGTTAAAAATTATGGTCATTAAAATAAAGATCTAATTTGAAACTACCTCCATCCCACATGAGTAAATGCTTAACCTCCTCAAAAAAATTCTAAGTTCTCTAAACCACAAATGAGAGTTTGACATTTGACCTTGACATATACAATCATAATAAGCAGAGTGTGAAGACCAATAATTTACCACACACTTCTACCATAGTGATGTTGGAGCATTTGGGTATTCTGGCAATCCGGTTAAATTTTACATTTTCAATTTTGTTTGGTTGTTTCCAAATTTTTTTGTGATGTTCAAACTTGGTGATTTGAGTCTTGTCTATCTGGCACTTCTATCTGGGAGCTTTCCTTATTTTTTATATTGACTGCCAAAGGTTGTCAAAATCAATGAAATTAACATTTAAAATTTGTATATTTCATGTTATTTTAAAATGCCAATTTTATAATGCCCAAACTGGGCAACTACCTTAACATTGGTATTGGAACTAGGCAGTTGAAGCACCCATTTTTTGGGCAAGAAAAATACAAAACATATTAATTTTTTATGCTGGTAGGAAATGAAAAGCCAGGAAAAAAATGCAGCGGGGAGAGACATTGGAGCGAGCAAAAGTATGAGAAAAAAAGAAGCAACAAAAAATGTGAAAAGAAGGGAGAAAATTGACCACTTGGCTAGGAACTGTTATTTTGGTTAACATTCTATTTGAAAGCATATTTTATGTGTGAAGTTGGAGGGATAAGAGGTGTTGGAAGTTGAACAAGTACAAAGAGAACAAAAAAAATTGGGCATGTCTTCTTTTACATTTGAAAATGTGAGATTTTAAATTTGAACCATTGAATGAATTTTAACATTGGTTTCAAATGTTTGTATGATTATTGTTTTTATTCAAAATTGTTTATTTGAATGAGTTTTTGGCTACATAAGCTCTTGGTCTGGTAAGACACAGAGCTCTTGTTGTGCATTAATTGGTATTTTATGTAGAGTAGGGTGTATATTCTCTAACTGATCACAGTTCAATAATATTTTTCAACAGGAAACCCTAACTTGGTCCCTATCTCATAATTGCTTCATATTTCCTTATAGCACATCAAACAATGAATTTTGACCATAAATTTCAAATGAAACTACAAAACCACAATTGAATCATCATTACAGATACCCTTTAGGGTCTTCTTCAATATATCAAATTTGTGCATGTTCTTGTTTTGTAACAACACCCTCAAAAATAGACTGCTACACAACAACTAGGCTCAATTAGCCCTGTTTTCCAAAGCAACTTCAACCTAAACACTCTCCCAACCACAAAATTTCAATCCAAAAAATTCAACCAAGTGACATGGGGTCTAAAACAATAGTTTTTATCAATTGAAACATTCAAAAACTCACCAGCTATCAAAACCCTACTTCTAGTCTCTACTCTTAAGCCTAATACATTGAGATATTAGGCTAGGGCTCGATCAAACACTACCCTACCTACATCCCCTGGATCTACAAACCTATAAAACATGAAAATTACCATAGTTGATGCCATTCCACTGATTTGCAGAGGTTTCTACTAGTGGAATGGTTAAATATACCATTTTCCCACTCAAACCCTCTTAACTTAGGGTTTTTAGACCACTTTTGGAGATTTGATTCAAAATCACTCAATTCTCAATGAAAAGAACTCAAACCAAAACCAAGAGAAAAATGACTCATCCCTACACCTGGTTCTAATGACAATTAGCACATTTGCAAACTATACAGAGTCATACAAAATCCTATAGTAGCAAAATTACTCAAGAAATTATAGAAAAACAGAGATTCCTTATTGCTTGGTCTTCAAAAAAAACTCTAGAAGAATTCCTCGAGCCTTTCAAGGCATAGTTAAACATATCCAAATCCAAACCAATGGTTCCAATCACTTTTTGAATGACTTGACCATTCACCTTCCAAAACAGGCCAAAATTGCAAAGTTGCATTGCAACTTTTTACAACATTTGCAACAAAATGACAACTTTATCTAAAATTAACCCATGAGACTCAAAATAATAAATATGGTCTAAATAAAACTTATTGCATCAAAATTGGACTCAACAACACAAAAACCCAACATTAGACCAAATTTGCAACATTCGATTAGGTGCCCCTACATCGTACACCTGAGGAGAATATAATCTTAGGTTCCACCAAAGACCAGGTCTTGAACTATTGTGCCATGTCTTTTGATTTCTTCCTCTATCATCCATGTTGCATATTCATTAGGGAGACCTTTCCATTTCACTAAGTACTCATTGTACACCTTATGCCTTGTTCTCTTTGCTTCCTTTGTGCCCAAGATGCTTTCAAGCTTCAATGGATGACTTGGTGGTAAGTCCTTGACCCAATCTTCATCTGGAACTCCTAGTGTACCTAATTCTCCACCTGCAATCACAGATCCTTTAAAAGGATAAAGCTCAAAAACATTGAAAATTGGAGATATAGCCACTCCAGGAGGGAGTTCTATTTCATAGGAATTTGCACCAAAATTGTGGACCACCCTGCATGGCCCAATCTTCTTCATTTGTAGCTCTGTATATTCCCCCTTTCGTATCCTTTCTTTCCTCAAATGTGCTAGGACCAAGCCTCCTAATTTGAATTGAACATATCTATTCTTCAAATCTGCATGTTGCTTGTATTTTTCCACTCTTTTGAAGGCTTTCTTTCACTTGCTAATGTATATTGTTCATTGCTACTGCAAATTCCTCTCCTTCAACACTCCTCTCCATACCACTCAAATCTTTGAGCTCAGAAACTCCCCTTGGCTTCAATCCATATACAATTTTAAATGGGCTCTTTCCAACACTTCTATTGACAAAGTCATTATAAGAAAACTCAGCTTGGGGAAGAATGAGATCCCATTGTTGTGAATTCCCTTTTGTCAAACATTTGAGAATATTCCCAAGGCTCCTATTGAAAACTTTAGTCTTCCCATCTGTTTGTGGATGATAAGTAGAGCTAATCAAATTTGTTCCTAACTTCTTCCAAAGAGTTCTCCAAAATTGACCTACAAACTTGCTATCCCTGTCAAAAATAATTGTCAATGGTAAGCCATGAATTTTGACCACCCCCTTGAAAAATAACCCAAAAATGTTGGAAGAATCATTTGTGCATTTGCATGGTATAAAATGGGCCATTTTAAACTAAACCGGTCAACAAAAATAAATACACTACCAAACCCTCTCTGAGTTTTGGGTAAACCCAACACAAAATCCATGCTGATGGATTCCCATGGCCTATTTGGAATTCGAAATGGCTGGTAAAGACCTGCATTTGTACTAGAACCCTTTATTTTTTGAAAAACAACACAATTTTCAACAAAATTTCTGATATCACTTTGCATTTTGGGCCAATAGTAATACCATCTTACCTGCTTCAAGGTTTTTTCCACACCATATTGAACCCCTAAGCTATCACAATGCTTCTCTTTAATCAGATTAGTCCTCATAGAGCATTTAGGAATACACAAATGAGCACCCTTAAACAATAAGCCATCTTGTATAAAACAAAATGAATATTCCTCATAGAAAGTGCCATTGAACTTATTGAAAATAGCATAAATATCCTTGAAATCATCATATCCTTCATACATATCTTTCAAACCATCAATACCTACACTTTGGAGTTGAATTTCTTGCACCAACATTTGTCTTCTACTCAAAGCATCTGCCACCTTGTTTGACTACCCTTTTTTGTGTTTGATGAAAAAGATGAAGCTTTGGAGGTACTCCAGCCACTTCACATGTCTGTGGCTGAGTTTTTCTTGGTTATTCAAGAAACTCAAAGCATGATTGTTAGTAAAAAAAAAAAACTCTTTAGGAAGGAGATAGTGTCTCCACTTTTTCAATGCTCGAACCATGGAATACGATTCAAAGTCATAAGAAGAGTACTTCTTTTCTTCATTAAGTTTCTCATTGTTCAAAAATTCTACAGGTCTACCCTCTTCACTCAAGATTACACCAATTACACACCCACTTGCATCACATTCAATTGTGAATACCTTATTGAAATCAAGCAATGCTAAGATGGTTGTTGTGCTATCTTTTGTTTCATAATTTGAAATCTTTTTTCTGCCTCATCAGACCATATAAACATTTTCTTTTTATCCCCTTTGATTTTATCAATAATTGGAGAGAAAGTATGATTGAAATTTCTTACAAATTTTTTGTAGAAACTAGCAAGACCGTGAAAAATTCTTACCTCACTAATTGATTTTGGAGTAGGCCAATTGAGAATTGCTTTCACCTTGTTGGGATCTATCTTCAAAGAACCTTTTGAGATCACAAATCCAAGATAAACCAATTCCTCTTTCATGAATTCACACTTCTTCAAGTTAATCATCAACTTCTCTTCATTTGGCCTCTTCAACACCATATCCAAATGCTGCAAGTGTTCCTCTTTAGTCTTACTAAACACAAGAATATCATCCAAGTATACAACTACAAAGTTACTTATGAAACCTTTGCTTAAAAAATTCATTCATTAGTTTCATAAAAGTTCTTGGTACATTTGAAAGCCCAAATGGATTTACCATCTATTCATACAACCCCTCATTGGTTTTGAATGCAATTTTCCACTCATCTATTTCTCTTATTTTAATTTTGTGGTAGCCACTTTTGAGGTCGATCTTTGAAAAGTAGCAAGCTCCTCCTAAACAGTCCATCAAATTCTCCATTCTTGGTATGGGAAACCTATACCTTATAGTTATCTTTTTAATTTCCCTTGAATTGGTGCACATTCTCCAATCTCCACCTTTTTTAAGTGCCAACACAATGGGGAAAACACATGGACTTAAACTTTCCCTTATGAGACCTTAATCAAGCAATTCTTATATTTGTTTCCTTATCTCTTCATTTTGTTGAGGAGTCATTTTGTATGCAGCCTTATTGGGTAGGTTTTATCTTGGTATAAAGTCTATGTGTTGGCTCACATCCATTATAGGTGGAAAAGAACTAGGGATCTCGTCTACAACAATGCCTTGATACTTGTTCAACAAGGTTTGTACTTCTTTAAGCACATTGAATCTAGCTTTGCTACTGTCATAACATACTTTGGTCTAATTAGCATTGCATAACCTTTTCCACCTTCCTTTTTCATAGTTTTCAAGAATTCTTTCTCCCCAAACAACATGACACTTGACCTAACTTGTGTGTAGATACATTTTCATCTTGAAAAGGGGTGAGGGTAAATAAAAATCCATCTTTTTTAATTACATATGTATTTTTCTATCCATCATGTTTTTCTTTTCTGTCATACTGTTAGGGTCTTCCTAACAATAGATGATAAACATCCATTGGGATAATGTCACACCATATCTTGTCTTTATACCCCCAATATTCAATTCAACCCATGTTTTCTCATTCACTAGGACTTGTTGACCCTTATTCAACAAGGAAACCTTATAAGGAGTGGGGTGAGGGATTCTTTTCATCTTTAACTTTTCAACCATCTCCAAAGAAACCAAATTATCAGTAGAAGAAGAATCAACAAAAACCTTACATACCTTGCCTTGATATTTGCAAGTGGTTCTAAACAATGAATTTCTTTGTGGAGGCTCCTTCACCAAAGGGACTTTGAGTAGTGTTCTTCTCATCATAAAGGATTCTCCAACCTCTAGAGCAACATGTTGAGGAGTGTTAACACTCTCATGATCTTCCTCTTGCACCAATTGTGTTATCCTTTCACCACCATGTGATGTAGAAGGTTTCTTGTCTACGCACTTCCATGCTTGATGGCCAAGTTGATTACAGTGATAGCATCTTCTTGAAAATGTGCTTGAACCTCTACCCTATCCTCCAAATCTACCTCTACTATTAAATATCCTACCTCTAAAACCACCTCTTGATTTTGAGCCTTACTCTTGTTTCCCACTTGACTCTCCTTGTGCTTTTTGTGATTTTCCTTTTCCTCCAAATGTTCCTCTACCCCTAAATTTCTTTCCTTTGCTTCTAATTTTTTTCCTTCATTCTTTCCAATCTCTCTTCAACCTTAATAGCCAATTGAAAGCACTCTTCCACTATTCTAGGGGTGGCAAGACTCAATTCATCTTGGATATTGAACCTTAACCCATTCATATACCTATCTATCTTCTCGACTTCATCCTCAACATGACCTAATCTAATGCTCAATTTATGAAACTCCTCTATGTAATCCATGACATCTATCCCCTTTTGTTTGATATTTTGAAGCTTTCTAAAAGTTTGAATTGCATAGTCACTAGGCAAAAATTGTCCCTTAACTTTAGACACCATCCTATCCCATGAATTGATTTTTTCTTTGCCCTTTTTCACTCTCTTCCTGCACATAATTCCACCAAGTTAGGGCAGGGCCTTTTAACTTAGTTTTAGAAAATTTCAACTTTTTTTCATCTGCTACCTCCTTGTATTCAAAATAATTGTCTAGTTCATCAACCCAATCCAACACCTCTTCACTATCCATCTTCCCACCATACATGGGAAATTCCATCATCGCCTCAGTAGTGTCTCATTTGACAACCTTCAACATCTTAACCATCCTCATCTCTTCATGATCCAACTCTTTCTCATGGCATCTTCCTAGAGGGTTTTCATTCTCACCCTCTCCCTCTTCCTCTTAGTCACTCTCATCTCCAATGGACCTACCTCTTCTTTGGTTCGTTTCTAGTGCTGCAAGTTTAGATAAAAGATCTTCTTGAGACTTCTTTATCATTCTTATTTCCCTCTATGATTGCACTTCCCTTTGGATGCATCTTGTTCCCTTCAAATTTCAACTTTTCCTCAAATGACCAAAACCTATGCTCTAATACCAATTTTATGTAGAGTAGGGTGGAGGTTCTCTAATTGATCACAATTCAATAATCTTTTTCAACAGGAAACCCTAACTTGGTCCCTATCTCATAATTCCTTCATATTTCCTTGTAGCACATCAAACAATGAATTTTGACCATAACTTTCAAATGAAATTGCAAACTCACAATTGAATCACTATAGATACCATTTAGGCTCTTCTTCAATATATCAAATTTGTGCATGGGATTTCTTTGTAACAACACCCTAAAAAATAGATTGCTACGCAGCAACTAGGCTCAATTAGCCTTATTTTCCAAAGCAACTTCAGCATAAACACTCTCCCAACCAAAAAAATTCAATTGAAGACTTCAACCAAGTCACATGGTGTCTAAAAAAATAGCTTTTATCAATTGAAACATCCAAAAACTCACCAACTATCAAAACCCTACTTCTAGTCTCTACTCCTAAGCCTAATACATTGAGATATTAGGCTAGAGCTCGATCAAACACTACCCTACCTCCACCCCCTACATCTAAAAACCTAAAAAAATGAAAAACACCCTATCTAATGGCATTCCACTAATTTTCAGAGGTTTCCACTAGTGGAATGGTTTAATATGCCATTTTTTACTCAAGCTCTCTTAACTTCTAGGGTTTTCAGACCACTTTCAAAGATTTGATTCAAACTCACTCAATTATCAATGAAAACCACTCAAACTAGAACCAAAAGAGAGCTAACTCATCCCTACACTAGTTCCAATGATAATTAGAAATTTTCAAACTATACAGAGTCATACAAAAGCTAGTAGCAGCAAAATTACTCAAGAAATTATAGAAAAACAAAGATTCCTTATTGCTTGATCTTTAAAAAAAACTCCAGAATGATTCATCAAGCCTTTCAAGGAATATTTAAACATATCCAACTCCAAAACAATGTTTTGAACCACTTTTTGAATGACTTGACCATTCATCTTCCAAAACAAGCCAAAATTGCAAAGTTACATTGCAACATTTTACAACATTTGCAACAAAATGACAACTTTATCTAAAATTGACACCATGAGACTCAAAAAATTAAATATGGTCTAAATAGACCTTATTACATCAAAATTGGAATCAGCAACACAAAAAATCAACATTAGACCAAATTTGCAACATTTGAGTAGGTGCCCCTGCACCAGTATCAGAGGAAGGAAGGGCTGTGTTGAGAAGTGAAATGGTGTATGGAGGATGAGGTCGCAGAGATAGAGCACCCAGAGGAATGGAAATTGAGATTGAAGAATTAATAAGAAACTACATAATGGAGGCAATTAGAGGTCTCATAGCATGAATGGAGGCCATGGAAGGGTATGTGCAGGATCATCATGGAAAAAACAGGCCCTTAAGTGGCAAAAAATTTAGAAAAATCAGAGTTAGTCAACTTGACGTAAAAATTTGAATAGGTTATCTATATTATTTCAAAAATATGTAAGAATAGAATTTGTAGAAAATTGAATGTAGTTTCTAAACTACTAGGTTTTTTTTTTTTTAAAAATCTATTTGATGAAAATTTGAAATTTCAATGCAGTAGTACTTAAATTTTAGGGGAAAAATAAGAAGTAGGTGTTTGTCTGACCACCCTAACCACAATAAATTGATAATTATTTTTTATAAGATTTTAGATATAAGTAGAGGACACATGTATTGATGTGATGCATATTTTTTTGTAATTTTTTTCCATTTAAATAATTAATTATGAATTTTTTTATTAAAACTTTTAAAAACTATAAAAACTTGTATGTCTGACCACCTTAACTTGGTCAAAACTTCATGAAATTCAAATTTTCTTTTTTAATACTATATTATGTGAAACATAGAATGTGAAACATGTTTTGGATTCAAAAAATGTTATACCATTTGAAAGCTATATATGTTTTTCAATCAACCTATCAATCAGGACTTTAGTCATAATTCAAATAGAAAATGAATAATAATTACTTATTAAATAAAAATAAAGCATAATTTATATTGGTGGAAAGCTAGGAATCTCCTTTAAAAACCCTTTTTGTTTCATCAATTTTGGGTAAAGAAAAAGTCGTCAGCCACATACCCATCATATTGCCACTTTTTGGCCAATCATGATCCTGCACATACTCAGAAATGGTATAGAGAAGAGAAGTCCATATAGTGGACATAAGTGATGATGAAGAAGAGAAGGTTGTTGAACGTGAAGAAGAATTGAACAAATTGGGTCTTGAGATAGGTGAAGAATTATTTATCAAGGGCATTACTAAAACAAATTCCAGGCCACCATTTGATACTCCAAGTTACATAGGCGAGTTAAGTGCAGAAGAGAACTTGTTGGATTGGATTGGCGAAATGGATAAATATTTTTCATATGACAACACTGAAGAAGAGTAGAAGGTGAAATATACTCACACCAGGTTGAAGGGGCACACATCCATATGGTGGGATCACCTACATGAAGACATAAAATGAAAGGGAAAGAAAAAAAATCATGGGATCGAATGGTGATGAAGATAAAATCTGATTTTCTGCTAGCAAACTACCAAATTAATCTGTTTAGAAAACTTCAAAATTTAAATCAAAAGGAGAGTAGTGTTGAGGAGTATACCAAATAGTTTCATTAGTTAAGTATAAGATTCGATCGTGAAGAAGATGATATGGAGCACATTTCAAGATATCTAAATTGTTTGCACATATCCATCAAAGATGAAATTAGTATGGTTAATATTCATAGAATGGAGGAGGCATATCAATATGCCTTGAAAGTGGAAGAAAAACTAAATAGGAAACAACAAGATAACTCTTGGGTTAGAGGAAAATTTTCACGTGGAAGAGGACCACCAAACAACGAAAGAGGCTTCCAAAAAAAGCAAGAGGAAGCAAGCTTGTCAAGTGAATATATGCAAGAGGGAAAGGGAAGAGGATATTTCCCTAAAGGAAGAGGAGACTACTCTTGTGGAAGAGGATCATTTGGAAGAGGTAGAGGAAGAGGTTTTAGCTTCACATGTTTTCAATGTAGAGAAGTAAGCCATCAAGCATTTGAATGTCTGCAAATCCAACAAGATGTTAGAAATGGAAAAGAGTCAAGAGTGCATGTTGCACAAGCTGAAAATGAGAAGGAGACCTCAAAAAAAATCTAGTAGACCCCAAAGATGGAGAGTCATTGATGCTGTGGAGAATTTTGTTGAACCTAGAAAAAGAGAAACCAAAACCAATTCAGAGAAGAAATTTGTTTAGAACAAGGTGTAAGGTAAGTGGAAAATGTTGCAAAGTTATTGTGGACAGCGGTAGCAGTAATAATATAGTGTCTGAAGAAATGGTGAGCAAGCTGAAATTGAAGAGAATCAAACATCCCAGCCCATACAAAGTTCTGTGGTTACAAAAACAACATCAATTGTTGGTGAATGAACAATGTATGGTTAATTTTCAGATTGGGAACTACAAAGATGAAATAATGTGTGATATAATTCCAATGGATGCTTGCCATATTCTTTTGGGAAAATTGTTGTAATTTGATAGACAAGTTGTTCATGATGGTAAAATGAATACATACACAATTAAGAAAGGTGGAGAAGAGTATATATTGACCCCATTGAAGAATAGAGAAGGAGAAGATGAAGACAAACCAAAGGTATGCTTGGCTTCTAAAAAATAATTTTTGAAAGAATTTAAAAAGGAGAAAGTGTGTTTTGCAATAATTCCCAAGTTTGCAGCAGTTGGGACATCAAACAAAGAAAGTGAAATACCCATGGAAATTCAAGAAAATTTGAAAGACTATGTGGATATATTAATGGAGTTACCTGATGGATTGCCACCCATTAGGAGCATTACTCATTGCATGGATTTGACTTCCAGTGAAAATTTACCAAACAAGGATCATATAGAATGGACCACCAAAATAAAATGAAGAGATAAATAGGCAAGTGCAAGAGTTACTGGATAAGGGGCTGATTAGAGAGAGTTTGAGTCTATGTGTAGTTCCAATAGTGTTGGAACCAAAAAAATATGGGGATTGATGAATGTGTATGGATTCAAGAGCAATAAATAAGATAACCATCAAATAACGACTCCCATTACAAGGAATGGACGATATGATGATTGCTTGAGTGGAGCCACACAAAGATTGATTTGAAAACTACTTACCATCAAATATGAATAAGAGATGGAAATGAATAGAAAACCACTTTCAAAACCAAAGATGGACTGTATGAATGGTTGGTAATGTCATTTTAATTAATGAATTCTCCCTGCACTTTCATGAGAATGATGAACGAAGTTTTGAATCCATATCTTGGTAAGTTTGTAATTATGTATTTGGATGATATTTTGATTTTTAGTAAGACAAATGGAGAGCACTTGAAGCATGTTAGAGATGTTAAATACATAGGATGAAATAAGAAAACATAATGAATTTGAAAAAGTGTAGTTTCATTAAAGAGGAATTGTGATGTTTAGGTTTTGTAATTTCTAGCAATGGTATGAAAATGGATCTGGAATGATTGAAAATAGTTGTTGAGTGGCCTTCACTGAAGAGTATGTTTGATGCAAGAAGTTTCCATGGATTGGAAAGTTTTTATATGAAGTATATCAGCAATTTCAATGGGATATGTGCACCAATTATAGAAACAATGAAGGGTAATAGAAAAGAATTTGTTTGGATAGTTGCATTAGAGAGGAGTTTTAATGTTTTGAAGGAAAAAGGGATGGAGCAGCCTGTGTTAGCACTTCCAGAGTTTGGAAAAGTCTTCCAAGTTGATTGTGATGCAAGTGGGATAGTGATTGGAGGAGTTTTTACTCAAGAGGGAACACCAATAACATATTTCAGCGAGAAGTTAAATGAAGCAAAAAGGAAATATTGCATGTATGATCAAGAGTTTTGTGCAATTGTGCAAGCTCTTAAGAAACTTGGTGACATTACTTTCTTCTAAAGGAGCTTGTTTTGTATACTGATTATCACACATTGCAATATATAAATAGTCAAGTTAAGCTTAGCCAAAATCATATGAAGTGGGTTGAATTCCTTCAAAGTTATTCTTTTGTATTGAAACATAGAAGTGGAAAATCAAATACAGTTGTTGATGGGTTAAGTAGAAGATGTTTGTTGTTGAATGAAATGAGAGTAAGTGTTGTTGGATTTGATTCCATGGGAGAGCTGTATGAAGAATATTTTTATTTTAAAGAAGCTTGGGTAGCATGTAAGAATCCAATGAGGGTGGATAGAACTCAATGGCTGGATTGTACAAAGAATTAGCACAACATAATGAAATTTATTATTGGCCTGAAATGAGTGCAGATGTAGAAACGATTGTGAAAAGTTGTAAAGTATGTCAATATGTAAAAGGAGTGTGATAAAAAACTAGATTCTACCAGCCATTTCCAATACTAGAGAGAGCATGGGAATGCATTAGCATGAATTTATTTTTGGGTTTTCCATGAACACAAAGAGGTAATGACTCAATTTTTGTTGTAGCAGATAGATTTTCAAAAATGCCTCATTTTATACCATATAAGTTAAGTGTAATGATGCTTCCCACATAGCAAATTTGTTTTTCAAAGTGTAGAGATCAAAATTTGATCACTCTCATATGATCAAAGTCGTCACCTTTATTTGTCTATCTCATATCCCCCATCGATATTAATTAAATAATTTATTTAATTATTATTTCCCATTTTCCTAAGGTTCCTAAAATATTTAATTTAATAATTAAATACTTTAGCTTTCATCCCTTCCTCCCTTGTCACATCCTCCCTAATCCTCTCCTAATATGGATTAAGATGTGCACATCTTTAATCGGGATTAATGTCACATCCTCCATATTTTGCAACTTGCCCCTAATCCTCTATTAGTCTTCTTAATCACCTATTTGCACAACCTTAATATAATCATCATGCCATTTTGGGTATGCCTCTAAGTCAACCTTCATAAGTTCTTTCTTTATTTAGCCTAGACAACCTCTTCCCCATGTGAATTAAAAATTCACATTTATTAATCCAATGTTTTCCTCTTCCCCATGAAGGTTGTTGAGAAATTCTAAAATTTCTCATGTCACATCCCCCACATGGAGACAAGGACCTCCTTTATGAGGACCTTGTCTTATCACCAAGGTACTCCCAATCATGTGAATTAAAAATTCACATTTATTAATCCAATGCTTTCCTCTTCCCCATGAGGATTATTGAGAAATTCCAAAATTCCTCGTGTCGCATCCTTCACACATGGGGACAAGAACTTCTTTTTTGAAGAAATATTCTCTCAATCCCAAGGTACTTACAAGTACCTCCACATCACATATCCGCTTTCCACCTCATTTCCACATGGTGGGATGTGAGGGCTTGTGAGTCATCAACTCACCACAACCCTTTATCTTGTCCATGGTGGTTCAATCCTAGCCATCCAATTCTCTAGAGACTCTTTCCTTAAACTAGAGGATTTTAGTTTCATTTTCATTCATACACATTCACATTCACAATATTCACAAGCATTCAAGACTTCACACTCTTGCATTCAAGCCTTTGCATCCACCATTGTTGCACTCTTCAAGCTCATCTTGCATTCATTTTGTTCACCTTATCACATACCCAATTGCATCACCATCATTTTGCAACTAGTTTCAAGTGATTTTCCATCAAGGATCACACAAGAAATCAACATCAAAGGGCCAACCAACAAATTGACTTGGGCAAGGTAAATAATTGGTTTTTATCTTTTCTTTGTTCAAGTCTAACTAGGCTAATTATCTTGAGGTGGTGTTTTGTGTTCTTCTCCTTCTACATTTCTTCTATTTTGCATCATTTAGGGTTAGAAAGTATGTTGCACACATATCTGGCATGCCTAGTGGGACCCACAAACAGTTCTGTTCTTTTTATGTGCTCTATTGTTTGAAGTTTTGCATGTTCAGGTAAACATAAAGGTGATTCTGCTATTGAAATAGGCGATTTTATAGCAATAGGGGAAATCTTGCAGTCAAAAAAAGTGAGCCTACCTTAGTAAATAAAGGTGAATCTACACTTGCAGATTCACCCATCTATCAAACAAGGGAAAATCTACTCCCTATTTCTCAAACAAGCAACCCTACTTCTTACTTGGATGAGCTTGCTTTCTACAAATAGATGAGCCTACCTCTAAAATAGGTGATACTACTCCTAAGATGGGTGATTCTACTCCTAACAAGGGAAATTATACTACCAGAACATGCGATTCTGCTTCAAATAGAGGTGATTCTCAGGTAAAACAATGATTTAAATCTTCATTTTCAGTATTTGTTTCTTGTCGATTTCAGGTACTAACACCCTAACTTGTCTTTTTTTGAGTGTGTGTTCTTTTTACTAATGTTTATGTAGCTGTTTTACATTTTTTCAAGGCTGGAGGTTCAAACTACTAACAATTTCTTGCAGAATGAGTGGTCCATGACATTTATTTTTGTTTGTTTTGTTATTTTCATACTAGTTAGGCACACACAATTTAAGTAGGGGCAGTCAATATATTTATTTTTGTTCCTTGTTAAGTGGGTTGTTGACATATCCAATTCCCTTGCGCTATTTGGTGATCCTAGATGAAGAGAAATCATAATCCACTTTAGTCCATTTGTGTTACCCATGAGATATTGGAATGTCCAACCTCTCCCCTTGTGCTTCGTGTGAGCCTGGGGACCAATCGAAATTTTCTAGTGTCTTCTTTTAGTGGGACCTGCTTGGGGATTTCATCACCCCAAGGGACGATTCCAACCATGTGTATTGGAGGGGTATATAAAGGGGGTTGAGCCAAATTTGTACCCCAATCTAGTCATGTCATGTCTAGCAAAGCATGAAAGCTAGGATGATACCTAGATAAGATGTGATGAGTTGGTTTGAGTTTCTAGTACCTCACTGGGGCTCTCGACTCATGCCTATGATGGGCTGGTGTTCACGGTTTTTCCTCACATACCATGCGTATATCGGGGACTCCCTAGATCACCTTGTTCAACCTAGATAGAGGATTGTGTTCGTGATACCCTTCTCACTAATCTTAGGATTTTGTTGCTTGAATTGTTTTCTTTGTGTGAAACTAGTGCATTTATTTTTGGTCGAGTTAGCCTTTGCCTTCTATTTGTTGCTTGTTGTGATTTTGTCATTTGCCATAGTTAGTCATCCAATCCAGTCTAAGTCAATCATTTGGGAAAAAATTTCTTTGTCAGGGGCGAATTTGCTTCTTTTTAGGGTGAACTTGTTATGCATAGGGATGACCATGTCTTTTGTCTGAGTCATTTCTCAGTCTTTTCCTATCAAAATTTCATATTCTACATAGAATAGGTGACTCTTCACCCTATTTGGGAAAGTCTAATACCTAAAAGGGAGATTTTGCTTGTTGTCTACGTCATTTTGTCAATCAAACAACCCATCACATTTGCTTGTTTCCTCAAAAGGGGTGATTTTGCACCTATTTTGGGTGAACCTGGTCCCTAAAGAGGCTATTCTGATTGTTGTTCTAGTCCTCTGTCAGTCATCTAAGCCATCATATTCACCCATTTCCTAGAAACAGGTGAATTTACCCACTTTTTAGGTGAGTGTGCTATTATTTTAGGCAAATATGCTTCAAAAATAGCTAATCTCACTTTCTGCTTGAATCCTTGTTTGTTCATTTCCTCATTAGACAAGTTCGTTTCCTCATTTGGAGAATTTGTTTCCCCATTTGGAGGGTTCTTTTTCTCATTAGATGAGCTTGTTTCCCCATTTGGAGAGTTCATTTTTCCATTAGATGAGTTTGTTTCCCAGTTCAAAGGGTCCATTTATCCGTTTAGAGCATCCGCTTTCCCATTTGGAGAGTCTATTTATCTGTTTCGAGAATCTGTTTGTTCATTTAGAGCGTCCATTTTCCCTTTTGGAGATTTCTTTTTCCTGTTTGGATAGTCTATTTCTCTATCTGTTCGTCCATCGAGCGGTCCCGTTTTTAGATGAATCTTGTCCCGTCCATCTTGTTGAAGCAATAGGCAATCCTATCACCTATTTAAACAAATATGACTACTGTTTAGGTGAGCTTGTCACCTATTTAGGTGATCCTATCCCCTATTTAGTTGACCCTGCACCCTATTTCAGTGACCTTGCACTTTATTTGGGCAATTTTGCACCCTAAACAGGAAAATTTAAACCCTAGACAAGCGACCCTACACTCTGTTTGGGTGATTCTACACCCAAAATATGTGAATGTACACCATAGACAAGCAAATATGCACCCTAGATAGGCGACCCTGCACTTTGTTTGGGTGATTCTACTCGGGATTGTCATCCATTTTGAGTCAATCATCATCTTCAGCCCAATCAATCCACTTCAATCTTGAGGTGGATTCAGTTTCATAATCATCCATTTATCCTTTAATCCGATCAATCAACACCTTAAGTCATGTAGGGTTATTTCTAAACATGGTTTAGAATCCCTCTCGTCATCTTATTTAATCCATCATCTAATCTTATCAATCATTTCATCAATCGATCTTATCCATTCTAATCCAATCACATCCCTATCCAATCATCACCTAGGTCATCTTTGCATTGCATCATCTTAGTCCACTTGGTAGTTTTGCACTTTCATGCCCGTTCAAACTTGATCACAAGCAAAGAAAATGGTAGAATAACAAGCCCAAGGTGCCCAGAACATCCCCTAGGATCCTAACAATGGTGCCTCGTCATAGTCCAACAACGATGTTCAAAACACATCACCACCTGGGTATGAGAACATGGTCATTCAGCTTGAAGTCATGGTTGACGAATACGTTAGTAACCCCACTAATGTGTAGATGAAAAATCGCCTCCTCAACGAGCGTGGGGATAAGATTCTCACCACTCTAATCATGAAAGGAATCAAACAACCACCTAATTTTGATATGTCACAATATACCGACACCCAATCTCTTCCAACACCTCAAGACCCAAAATCTTCACAAAACGTTATGGGAAATCCATATATTCCTAAGGTCCACCAATAAAAAATTGGTATCAACCTAGGTTCAGGAATTCCATGATGTATCAAGTTGAAAGCTACCCTCACATTCTAGCCCCAGCCTCAGGAGCACAACCTCATCCAAATGACCCCCTTGCTTATGGTATGCCACAAAATATTCCATCTGCTCCACCACTCTTGCCTCATCATCCTGGTCAACCTCCCATCAATATTGGGGCAAATCATGTCCTTGCATTGATGTCGCCTCTAGGACCTACACCCATGGAAAACTTACTACCACCACCTCAAGGTAACATCCCTTTATTCCAACAACCTCCCATTAATCCTCAACAATCCACTACCTCGCAAGTACCAATGCAACACACTGATATCCCCTCGCAAGCACCACCACAACATATTGCAACCACTCCTATCTCATCTCAACCACCTCATCAACAACCTCCGCAACAAAATGCTCTAATTCTGCAAAAAAAATATTGTAGAAAAATGTTCCAATCCCATAGCAACATACTATTGTTCCTATACAACCTCCTCATCAAGTAACACATGCTACATCACAACCTCAACAACCACCCCATGGTGCCTCTACGAAAATCCCACAACATCAACACATCCCATCTCATCCTCCTTACCAACAACCACCACAATAGCAACAACCACCCTAGTATACACACATTCCCACACAAGCGCAACACAATCCCCTCACACAATATCTCTATCATCCATCAAGCACATATATCGCCTATGCTATTCCATCCAATCCCAATCCAAATCTTAATCTAATCCCTTAGAATCCACCGCGATCTCAATTGTCACTTTACACCAATCCTCCACAATCACACTCAAATCCCTACCATCAAACCTCCAATCAACAACCACCTCCATATACCAAACAACAACCAAATGTTATGTACAACTACCAATCCAATCCATACTAGACTCAGTAGCAACCACCCTATCAACAAGGTGCTCCATCCACCACCTACTATTAGCAACCATTGTCACACCAACAAGGCGCTTCCACATCGTTATACTACCAGTTTCCCCTACAATATCATTGGGTGTTCCATCCACTTCATATTATCAACATCAACCACCCTATCAACAAGTAGCTTTCACCTCTTACTATCAAAATCCATGATCCTCATATCCACCTTATATGTCAATCTACAACCACAATCCACATACAATCAATACTAGCAGACACCTCTGTATACACTTCCACTAGCTTAATATGATCAAAACGCTTTTTCCTCATCTTCTTCATATCAACAATATCCTCCCTATAACCAATCCAATCCATCCAATCTGATTCCCCCAATTCCTATCAATAAAGATTTGGAAGAACTCAAAGCTACATTAAAGGGCTTGCAAGCATGGACTAGCAAGCAATCTTTCAAGTTTGAAGACATTTGTCCCTACCCATTCAATCCCTCAATCTCATTAGTTCCTTTCCTGAAGCATTTTGAGATGTTGAAATTTGATAAATACAAAGGAACAAAAGACCCCAAGGCTCATCTTCAGGAGTTTTATGCCCATTGTCAAGAAGTCATGCATAATGACAATTACCTCATGCAATTATTTCATAAGAGTTTACAAGGGATAGCTCTTGAATGGTTTTTGGGTCTGAAGAAGGGATCTTTCAAGTTCTTTGCATAGCTTTCAAAACAGTTCGTGTCCCACTTGTGCTTTAATTTAGATAAATATATTGATATGTTGGATCTCTTGAAAGAAAAGTAGTGTGAGGGAGAAACTTTCGCAAGCTATCTTCAAAGGTCGAAAGCTTTAGCTATTCAGATGAAATCCCCACTTAGGGAGAGAGACATGGTCACCTTGTTTATCGAAAACTCTCATCTAGATATGGTCCACAATTTTAGACTTCCATGTGTCACGACCTTCGTTGAGATAGTGGAGAAAGGTCCAATTCTTGAGAGATCCCTTATTGCCAAAGGGTTAGTCAAAAAAATTAACTTTCATAAAGAGAAGTCATCTAGGGATAAGTATTGTTATTGGAACAAGAACAAAAATGTTTTCAATGATGGTGTCA
>VDFB02270651.1:118850252-118999091 GCA_007258455.2 Sequoia sempervirens
TCCATGGAAGGTATTGGCCAAATATGGCAAGAATGCATATAAGGTGGAATTACCATCAGATTTGGGCATCTCTCCAGTTTTCAATGTTGCTGATTTGATCAAATATAAAGGGACAGTCAAGGATCTAGATCAGGACATTCATGAGGTCTTCAAGGACATCAGCAACATGTCCATACCAACTCCAGACAAGCTACAAGCAGAGAAGATCTTGGAGTCAAGAGTGAAGAAGACTACAAGGCACAAGGTGTACATGGAGCATCTTGTCAAATGGAAGGATAAGCATGAATCTGAAGCTAACTAGGTAGAAGAAGTAGATTTTAAGAAGAAAGGCATTGATATGTCTCTGATCTCTCCTAAAGTTCCTTAGATGTTTGAGCTGAGAGGGGGAGAATGGTGCAGGAGCACCTGGCAAAGGACTATTTTGTTTTTGAGTTCTTTAATTTTGTTGTGCTATCATAACATCATGTTGACCATTATTTTAGGTCCTTAGGGTGTTTTTTAACTTTGGGAAAGAAGGTTACAAGTATTAAATAATTTTACAACATCATATTGCTAGGTTAGCAAAAATTGTTAAATGTATGAAAACACAGCGGGTTTTACAAAAAGGCATTTTTAGGTCATTTAAGCCTCGACCCAAGAACCTAAATTGTTGGGGAGGCATATTTAAGGCATTCCATGATCTATTTGGTGGGTTATAAGTTATTTGTATGGACTATTTTTCCAAAAATTGAAGAAAACAACATTCTTGTCCTATTTTTCTATTTTTCTATTCTTGTTTGCATGACAGCAACTAAATGAATTAAAAGAGGCATTTTGTAGGTTTTTTAGCATGTAGAGAAGCCTCTGGAAATTTTTTTTTGGCACATTTGATAGCTATTTCCATCGCTTTCATCCATTCTTGTAAATTCTGTGTTTTTCCCTTATTTATGTTTTGACTAGAACTGTGTAAAAATGGAGTTCTAGGTTGCATTCCCTCCATACCTGGAAGTATGAAATTGTTGGGAACGTGGTCATGCTCCATATATGTACATATTTTAGTGGTAGGTGCTAGGTTTTCTTTGGTTACAGGAGTTATGAGAAAAGCCTTGCCCTAGGCGAGCCAGTGAGAGCCTGGCTAGGAAAGGCTGTAGAACAGCGTTGATAACTTGCAGGGGAGAAAATATTTTCAAAAAATTATTTTTGGAGAATTTAGGGGAAGGTCTTGGCCACGTATGGTGCCAAGGAGGAGAGCCCATCAATTCGTTTAGGAGGAGAACTTTTCACCAGTCCTAAAACTGGTTCTGAACAGTTAGAAACCCTAGTTTTCTGGGCAGTGTTTGCATGAGGGTAGAGTACGGCCTGGACAGAGCCAAGACCCTAGAAATCTTGAAGGTGTAGGCAGGGGAAACACATTTCCTAAGCCAAGAACCATGTTTCTTTGGTGGGTTTAGGAGGGAAAAGCAATTTACCCCTGTTTAGAGACCAAATAGTGGCTCAAGGGTCAAACCTATGGAATAGGCTTCATGCAAGTGTTGGTAAGATGGAGTCTAAGTGAAGTTTTAGGAACCCTAGGAGGTGTTTTTGGAGCTTTGTCAAGAATTACCTCACCCCTGCAAGATTCATTCATGTATTGAGGGAGGATTAGTCTTTTGGATGCATAAAAGGCTAAGGAAGAAAGGAGTCATAGCACCAAGATTTGGCTTGGTAGTTGCAAGCTTGACAAGATAGTGAGGTTGGTAGGAGAACCAGGGGAACTTAGACAAGGTAGAGTTCCTATAGGTTAGGGTGGAACAACAATTTCACCAAGGAGGTCTATGACAAGGCCCCTAGCACAAAAGAATGTGTTTGCTTCTGTAGCATCTGAAAACAATGTGATTGATTCCTGCAGCCTCCGAGGAGGCTCTGTGATTGCTTCCCTCTGGTCTCCCTATCATGTTGGAGACATTCTCTTCTTTGATTCGAAGTGCATTGCATTTGTTGGAGTGTAGCCTAGAATGTCTATTGAAAGAGAAAGGTGGATCTATGCATATTCCTTGTAGTGATTTAACATGAGAGAGAGTTGTGAATGTTAATCCTTGTCTTTCTTTAGTTCCAATATCTATTGTAGCTTTCTCTAGTGTTAAGACTTGAGATTTATGGATTGTGATAGCCTAGACCATTATCAACGGTAGCTATCTTTGATTGCCTCATGTGATTGGGATAATGAGGATGAATATTGGATTCTCTTGATCCCATGCTGGTCTAATGTAGTTCTGGAAGTCAACAACAACTTATTTAGGCAATTGAGGTAGTTTAGCACCGATGGAATATACAATAGCCTTCACCAGACCCAAGGATCCATTCACCAAGCCAACTTCCACCCAAATATTAGTTCTCAAGATTACCTGTTGGCCAATTGCAAGCAACAGTTCAAGTTGAAGTTGTTCATCATTGGCATAATCAGGTGTATTTTGTTGGGAACATTCAACAACACTAATTACAATTGGAACATTTAATTGTTGTAGCATTTTCCTATTGTGAAAAGCAACCAAGCTATTAGTTGGGAATAAGTGGATAGCTTGATCAAAGTCTTGGTTTTGCTTAGATTCAAGCATGGCTTTTGTTTGATTCATAAGAAGTTTCCAATTAGGTAGGGTTGCTTGGTAGTTTCTAATATTGATAAGGAGCATACAAAACTGTTGTTGTGATTCATATTTCCCATGTTGGTGGAAGATAGTGTCAAATGTAACATCAATATTGAAAGTGTGCCAAAGTGCCAGTGCTATGGACTGAGAACTATAGATAGGTCTGCCCATAATAGGGGGAAATTGTGCCAAGTCTCCAACAAGTATAATAGACACACCACCAAATGGTTGCAAATGCTTGGAAGCGAATGCTTGCTACAATCGGCTATTTATTTTTAGTAGCAACTTGGGACCCAAGAAACTCATTTCATCAATTAGTATGTACTTAATATTTTTGAAGTCTTCTTGAAATATGGTCAATGCTTGTCCTTTCAATGGATTCATATATTTTATTGGTATGCAGAGAGCAAAATGCATTGTGGATGCATATACATTGTAAGAAGCAAATCCCATTGGTGCTAAAACAAGCATAGGGTTCATTTTTTGACTGGACAATTGGTTTAGTGCTCTTCATATCCTGTCAATCAAGAATTACTTACCTATGCTAGTAGTTCCTTTAATGATCATACAAAATAGAGGCAATGAGGGAGAGCCAAGGTGATGTTCAATGATTCTCAAAGCAAGCTCCTATATAGGAGATAGTTGATGAGAAAGGGATGGCATTGCAAAGGAGGGGAGTGTCTCTCTAGGTGTATGTAATTTAGTTGTTGCAACAAATTCTTCAACAATACTATGAAGATTCTCTAGAACATTGTGGTTGTCCCACCTATAGCGCGGGTCAAAGTCCCATCGACCCAAGAGTTGTAGCTGGTCAAAGCAAGCATTGTTTGTCGCACCAAGTTGAGAGAGAAACTCCCATTCATATTGTTCTATATGTGGTGAAGACTACCCACTATCAGTATCGCTATCACTACCCTTGTCAACTGTAGGCTAGTCAGTAAGTCTATTTACATGCCAAGCAACATAGTAAGTAGCATGGAGTAGCCTCTAATTTCCTGTAATACTTTCTCTTGTAATCCCTATGTCAACCTCCACATTCCAAAATGGTTTGTAAAGAAATAATTTTGACCAACAAAATGTTTCATATGCATCACTTTGTTTAGGGGGGATGGTCTTGAAAAGCAAGTAAGCAATGATAATAGCAGGTTGGGAGTGAGCACACCAGGCTAGGCCTTTGCAATTTTTGTGATATGTATAGAGTTGTGTAGAATGAATAAGGGATATTGCCTCAATTTCAGGTGGTCTGTGCATGTAGGAATGAATATAAGCACTAGCATGGTCATCACCATTTTTAACCATTTTCAACTGATGGAACATCTGCCTACTAACATTCAAAGACAAGAAATGTCGACTTGAGATGACAAGGGGCAACTTTTGCAACATATGGCATGTTTCTTGTGCACCAATGTCAAGATCAACAACCAAATTCATCATGACCTTTTGGTATGTAAGCAATGCTTTATCCCTAGATGAATTTGTATTTGCAAGCCTTTCCAAGATATCAATGTAGCTTTCATATTTTCTCTCGAACTTTGATGCATATTTGGAAATGTAGTTTAGGACAATTTATTTAGACTTGATACTGGCTAGCAACCAAAATTTGCTCACCAAATTGCAAGCATCTCAGGGTTATGGATATTAACACGATCATCATTTCTTGTTGGTTTGTACGAATTGTTTAATTCACTGTCAATTGTCAATATTGAAGATGGTTGTGTATTCCATGAAGCTTTGTAGCGACATTACAATTGTTGGCCTTTTTTCCTCAAGCAAGTGTATTGTGTGCACTTGGTATGCCTTTGTACCATGTTTAACAAATGTTCATAGTCCACCATTGGATCCATTGAAGAAATTTGTGTAGTATTAAGCAAGCATGGGTCATCCAAGGTTGATCGGTGGATCCTTGATATTACCTACTCTGGGGAACGAGGGTTCCATGCTGAAACATAGCAATTGAATAATTTTTTTGCATGTTCAAGCTCATGAGGATTGGACCAATCAATCATGTCCATATTTTGGGCATATGGGAGCCACAAGAACCCATGCACATGTGCTGACCCGTAATGCTACCACTCATACCTATACCAATAGTCCTTTGTGTGGGAAAGTCTCTCAATAACCTCTTCACAAAAAATAGTGAATTGTAGGTGCATGTACAAGGCTACTATGTGTGGGTTTTGTACAATGTTCTCTGTGAAGTGTGCTTGGGAGTATGGTGAATCAGGTTGCATTTTGGGTTCAATCAACTTATGTAGATCAGGCCATTTTGTATTTGCAGAGCTCAAAGTGAAGAAAAGGGTCAGTGGATCATTCCTGCAAGCTCTTGCCGACTATTGGCCCAATATGAGCAAGTCCCTTGTAAGGATGTACCAAATCGAACAAGCTGGTTTGCTATTTGTGTATCTAGTGTGTTTTGAAGCAATTGCTGTAGAGCTAGAACCGACGTTGGGATTCTTTCCTCCAAGTTTGTTTTCATAAAAATGGATGTTGATTGTTCACTTTGATGTCTCATTATTAAATTGTAAATGTAATATCTAAATCTAACATGCCCCCCAAATCTACTATCACAATATCTCATCAAGTGCAAGGCATATTCATGTAAGTGAACTTGTAATGTTCTCGATTGTAGCGGCATTTCCATGCCAGTTGGGAATAACGTTGGAAAAGCCATACTTAATAACCCTTTTGTATTATATTCATTGATAGGGATAGAATCTATTTCAAGCCAAGGCCAGGTATTTTGAGTAGTGTCTTTAATTTGTAAGGCATCGCTAATTGGTTGGAATTCTCGAGGAGGTCTGGGCATCAATGAAATAAATTATGAGAAGTCTTGAAGACCAACCTCCTCATCAACAACACTTTCTACAGTTTCCATTGGTTCATTTGGGCCATGCATCAGTTCTTCCATTATTTTCAAGAGATCAGAGATCTCAGTACTTCGAGGAGGAAAAAAATTTAAAGCATCACAATCTATTGCAACATCACTATAGTATGGGTCATTCTCAATTTTATAAATTAATGCAGCCATGACATTATGTTTGTCAACATAGCAATCATATTTTGTCCCTTGCATGCCAATTCTTCACACAATGACAACTTCAAGATCATATAGCCGACGTGACAACAAAGTTTCAATGCAAGTAATGTCTTGTGGAAAGATTATAGTGTGCCCACTATATTTGTATTGGCCTCCTCTAGCCTGGGTTACTTGCAAAACAAGAGCAACTCTAGCTATAAGAATTTCTTCAACTTGAGTAAGCTTTGCAAGGACAGCTGGTTGTGGCCCTAGATCCATTTTATTTTCTAGGCTATATCTTTGCACACCCTTTTCAGAAGCACAACCTAAGCAAACAATGCTAGAAATGGATGGCCGAACTCTCATGCCAACATAACTCTCATTGCAAGTAGAACAAGTTTTCAAGTCAGAAAAAGCATCAATGCACTAGTGGAAGGATTGCACTGCTATGCGAAAGGGTTCACCAAATATGTTTCCTAAACACGGGGTTGCTAAGGATGTGGTTGGGAAGGAATTCCTAGTAAGTGGTTCTAGCGGTGTACAACCAGGTATTACAGGACCAGTCTCACAAGGATGGGTGCGGCTCACTGGAAAATGAGAGGAAGTTTAGGGGGAGCAATAGTCTACAAATGCTACTGGTGAGATTTCCTACAATGGTGGTGTCCCTTGTTCAGCATGGGCTACCAAGCCAACTGGGTTCATGGCACTTCGCTTTTGGAAGTACTTCGCTTGCTGGTCTGCACAAATGCGGTCTTTGTGGCATGCATAAAATTGGTTTCTCTCAATGCTTTCCTTCTGCGGTTCTATAATGATGTGGCATTGAAACCTAAAGGACATTGCAATTCCTATAGAAACAACATGCAACACAATAAAATGGTTACAAAAACCAGGTTATAGGACAATGGCATAACTATAGCAGTCAACCTATTTGAATATGCAAGAAACTAGCAAAAGGCACAATAAAACCAACATGTATACATAATTGTATGTATTCATATGCATTGTATTTAACAGTGCTTACAAACTAGAAATAAAATAACAAGAATGCAAGGACTCAATCTGATTGGGCTAGTTCTAACTAAAAGGGAATGCCCTCGATTGTGTGTAAGCCCCGGCCATGCAACCCTAGGGAAGTTGCACCACCAACCAAACAACACAACAAATTTTTTTTTGTTAAAGTGCAATAATGTACAAGTTCGCTACACTTTGCCAACATCCCCTAAGGCTACGAGACAAAGATTAATTAAACCCGAATTAAACAACCAAGGAATGAAAACATAACATCATTCAATTAAGGAATTAAAGTACATACATTCCATATAGGATAATTACATCAAAGACTAATAGATACAACATGATATCCAATAACGATTGTTTACAATATAATTACAACACTCATTCCCCAAATGAGGTAAATCAAATAAGCATGATAATATATTACAATTTCCACCTCGATACAAATGAGGGGTAATGAAATACAAAAATAACTGGAATGAAAGAACTAGAAGAGTAACAGGAATCAACGAGCTCCCCAACATGAAAGTCTCATCCACATGATCACGATCAAAGCCAACGGTGTAAGGTGCACGTTCCACCCAACCAAGTGAAACCCAAAGGCTCACCCCTTGTGCTAGGAGATAGTAACAAGGATTTCTGGTCAAGACCAACTACCTCTAAACAAAGGCTAAACATAACTGAACCGACTCAAATACCAAACAACATCAGTTAACACAGTACAAAAACTCACAAGACAATACATTGCTTGCAGGTTACATAGGACAAGTACACCATTGTACAACACACAATAACTGACTAACTGCTGACGTAGGAAGAGTGTCATACATAAATTGCCATGAGTTACCCTAGCTCAACCTTCCTAGGCTACCGGAACCCCATCATGGGTTACCCTGGCTTGCCTCTACTGGCCACCGGACCCTCATGCAAAACTATGTGTCTCATCTCATCTCGAGCCTTAATAACACATACTTTATGAGAGAGGCATTTATTAACTTTATTAGTGTGAAGTTCCCCATTAATTCTTTTAGATTATCACTTGATTAAACCCTAGGTGAGATACCCTGGCACCCCTTTGTGTGCCGGACCCCCACAAAGAGCCACTCTCCTATCGACAACACAACCACAATACAAAACCACAATCCAATGGTAAACTAGAAAGACGACCTCTCCAATCCAAGGAGGAAACGAACAATGGAAACTCACTCCAAACACTAGAGGAAACAAAATACCAACCCCCACTCCTTCCAAAGGAGGCACAAATTACATAACCCTCTCCTAATCCCAAGGAGACACCTATCATCCCCGTTCGTGAAAATTGGGTGAAACAACATGGTGTAACTATGCACATTTTCCATGACACAACAAAAGTTGGCTAACATAAAGACAACCCACAACAGGATGCAATCCCCTATCTGGAAGACTTCAACAATTACCCTATACTCCCAACATCGAGCAAGAAGGAATAAACATTTAAAAGCATTTCCAACAATTATAACAAGCTAACGTTCGGATTTCCTAAATCCAATCAATCGCAGTTTTCTTTTTTTGCACTTGAAATAAATAAAAGCCATTCATGTATTTTAAGTCTCACCACCAAATTCATAATCAAGCATATAATAATCAAGGTCGTTTAACTAAAATAAATCATTTATTAACTCTAATTTCACATCTATAATCATAATCAAAGCATTTAAATAATGAAGTCATTTAACTAATATTTAAATCGATTTTCTTATTCTAGGTTTACTATTATTTTCAAATTACATCATTTAAATAATTCAAGGCATTTATCTTATTCAATCAATCTTATTTCACACTAATAACACCTTGTTCATTAAATAAATATAAACTTTACTAAAATATCTATTTATTTTAAATATTTCAATCTGCTTAATAAAGCAATTTTAATTTCCATATTAAACAATTTAATTGAACTTACCAAATATTTAAAAAACATATATATAAAAATATACGTGTATATATACTATGCATATATATATCTATATATCTAATTAAATATATGTGCATAATTATATAAATCACATATATTTATATATTTAAATTAATTATTATTTAAATAAATATTATTTAAATATTATAATAATATTATATATATATAATATTAATATTAATATAATATTAAATAATATTTATAAAATAAAACATATAAAATAAAACACAAAAACTGAAATCCAAAAATTTCGTTGAACTGCCACGAAGCCCTAAAGGCCGCTGCCTGTGTGAGCTTCACACAGTCTGTGGCCGCTAGGGCCGCGGCCTGTGTGAGTTCCACACAGTCTGTGGCCGTTTCGGCCGCGCCTGTGTGGGCTTCACACAGTCCGTGGCCGCTAGGGTCGCAGCCTGTGTGGTGGCGGTGGGGTTTGACCTCCCACCCCACAGCAACAACAAAAAATTATATTTATTTTTTTTTATAAAAAAAAACCCTGCATCTATACATGGCGAAAATACAGGGTATTTTCTGGGTTTATCCCAAAATCCAAAATTTTCAAATATAACAAATAGATTTGTATATATATTTGTGAATATATCCATGTATTGATATGCATGGGTATATTCACAAATATATATACCCAGATTTTAATTTCATACCCAAATTGTGAAAATAATCCAAATCCATTGCAAGAACAAAAAATTATTTTCTAAACAACAAAGAGGGTTTCAAAATCTAGTTCTAAAATAGAGTTTTCTTTGATTTTCCTTCTATTTCTTGGTGTAAATTTCTTGTTTGGTTTTCCATTTCCAAAACTAACTACAAGTTTGCAAATTTGAGAGCATTTCTATGGATTTTCATTGAATCAAAACTATATTTTCAATCATTCAAAATGAGCAAGAAGAAGAAGAAAGAAATGATGGAACCTTGTGTTTTCTCCAAAATTTGCAAGCTTCAACAATGGAGAATTCCAAGCACTCCTTCACTCCACAAACTTAGCCACCTCCAAGCTCTCCACCAAAATCAAACCAAGAATTCTTCAAAGAATTCAAACCAAGTTTTGCTCTCCAAAATTCAAAATTAAAAATTCCCAATAAACATGAATTACCTTATGCAATTCCTTCTCCAAATTTGTCAAACCCCTAATTTTGAACTCACCCACCAAAACTTATTGCTAAACTAGATATTTTATTTTTACAATTTAATAAAACAATTTTCATTTCCCATTGCAATTTGCATAATATTAATTTTAAACAAAGATCTATTTTTTTTTCAACCAAATGATAATTACATTTTTTTTTTCTTTTCACAAAATTGAATTTACCCATTTACATAAAAATCATTTTTAATTTTATTTCAAAAGGAATGCAAGGCAATTTCTATTTTTGATTTGATCTCAGTATTTAATAATGCTAACACAACATTTTAATTTAATTTATCAATAAATAAATCTAATCCATGAGTAGATTATTTTATTGATTGAATTAAATTAACTAATTAATTAATAAGCACTCATTTATTTATTTTGACAATGCAAATAATTAAAACAAACACCATTTATCTTGCAAATTTAAATACGCAAGCAAGGAGGGAAGAGGCAACAAAGAAATTAACTTATCCCAACTAACAACCCAATGACACACTATGACTAGGGTGATGACTTGACACAGAAAACCTAGTTACTATCTCCCAATCGATACCGTTGGTCGATGGACATGCTCAAACCTGTGAAACTAGGTGGAGTCGATGTCCTGTACCTACATCCTGCACACAATACGAGTGTCGAAACATGCATATAATATATTAAAACACACCGTAAAAAGGGAATCACAGAATCACAGGGTGCTCGCATGCGAGTGATGTGATCCCTTCCCCTTCACCAATACAGTATAGCTAACTGAAACATCTAAAATCCATGATATAATTGAAAGTGTAAAGCATTGTTAATTCACATACATGCTAATCTAATCCATGACATGCAATAATAATAATGACCAAATAAAATACCATCACACCAAAACATAATGTTTACATCACTTAACAATTAGCAGTCAAAAGTAACCAAGTTCCACAAACAAAGTGATAACAAAATAAACATGCATAGTGAAATATTGTTCGATCAAAAGAGCAAAATGGAGGGGCGTTACGCTTGCTTTCACAATCATTTTTTTCAGTCGTTGCTCAAAATTGTAAGTTTATGTTCTAATCAAGACAATAAAGATGTATGCTTTACAGACAAGGCATTTAATAACAACAACAAAATCTGTTGTAGACTTAGAGTTGTCCTGCAACATGTAAAGGTCTTTTGCTAGAATTTGTAGTAAATTAGTGGCAAAATTTCATCGAAAGTAATTGTAGTGTCCTCTCACTCCTGCCTTTGATGTGGTAATCCAAGCAAAGAAGTTGAGGAAGATGGAAACCAAAAGTTCTGATGGAGCTTTAGTGAGTATGATGAATTACAAGATTAAAAGCCTCGATTCGGGGCGAGCATAAAATTAACTCAACGGGTACGACGTTGTAAAAAGGAAGTATCTCTGTCCCAAGTCCTTCACATCGTTAGGAGTTTTGTAGTGTCATGTGTTGACCTTGTCCTGGCCTTTATTTGATTTAATTTATTTAATTTATGGTTAGTTGTTATTTAATTTAATTTTTATTCTTTTTGGAATTAATTAGTGTTATTTTGAGGTTATTTAATTATCGTGATTTTATAAGATTAATTAATGTCATTTTTGTTTATTTGATTAATTATGATTTAGTAGGTATTGAATTTTAATTATATGTAATCAAAAGCTATTTAATTACTAAAAGCTTGTTTTAGTTGAATTTTAGAAAAATGTGGTGATAATTAGAAATTATCTTTTTAAAGCTAATTAAATCAGAAAAGCTGAAGATATTATCTTTTGGGGACATTTTGAGAATAGAATTAAGTCTAAATTTATTTATTTATTTATTTATTTTAGATAATGTGTGTGCTGTTAAAGCAGAAAAGATAACCAATGCATGGTTTGTTTGTTTTTTTGTGAAAAAGGAAATTAGGTGATTTATCTTTATTTATTAATTTATTGTGTAAGAAAAATCATTCATTCTTTCAATGTGAAATTTTTGAAGATTCAACAGGAGGAAGCTAAAACAAGGGTTTGATCAATGCGGGAAATTGGGCTCTCATCGAAATTAATCCAGAAAATGAAATGAAAAGAAGGGAGGAGGTCAGACAAGAGGATTCATCGAGGCATCGAATCTTCAATTTTTCCAAGCGATTTAATCCAGGTCCCATCATCCCCTGAATTCTATATTCTTTTTGACAATGAAAGTTGGAGTGGTTATGCTTGTTGATTTAATCTTGATTCGAAACAATTTCTAAATTTTGGGTGATTCTGCATTTTAAGCTTGTTGTTTCGATTTTGGTTTTAATGGGTATGATATTTGATTCATTGCCCATACTCTGCATTCTGTATTCATTATAAATGGGAGTTTGATTTGTAAGCATAAGTTATGCCATTCATTTTAAGCTGAGTGTATATTGTTTAGAACTATATTTAGTATTCAACCATGGTTTTTATTGAATTATATATATGCTATCATTCATTATAAACTGGGTGCAATGCATTTCATCTATGGAATTCAATTTCATAGGATTTCTGGTGAATATGTAATCTTGTATGGCGACTTTTAGTGTTTTGTGATTTATGTTTTAAATGCCATGCTTTGGGACTTATATTATGCTGACTTTTAACATACATTCATGCACTGCCTCACCCACTAAACCTATGTTATTTTTATCGATATGTCCTCACATAGTGATCTGTTTGTGTTAAATCATTCTTGCATAGCGACCCCTTGAATAAGAACTGTATATTCTCTTGTGTCAAAATTTTATTTGGAGGACATACTAGCAAACTCGATGGCTTTAATTATGTTGGGCTGATAGGTTACATTTCCTCCTTGCAATAGCAGTGGCCTAGTTTACCGATTGTTCCATTTAGCACCACCAATATTTTTCCTCAAAAATAATGTATCTGTTTAAATGATATAAATGATTCACATCTCTCAAAATGATTCCTCTTGCAACAAAATTAGAGAGGAATATAGCGGCGGTTTACATTTGATAGTTATATGGTATTCCATGGGTTTTCAATTCATTCACTGGATACTCGTTGGCTTCGTTTCTTTTTATGATACCTTGTATAGCACTAAATTTATCTGATGAATATCTGTATGTATAGTGATTGCTTGATTTAATACTACATGTAGCATTTGATGGGTAAAATTTAGGTTGAGTTCACCTTAGTTTGGTAGTCAATGCATGTAGATTATGTTTGGAAATCGTTGTCGATAGCTGCGGGGCTTACGCATTTCATTTTTGGCATCAAAATTCATTCTTTTTACTGTGAAGTTACTACTTTGCAATACATTAAGTCTAGTCCCTATTGGTCATTTCTTTGATTTATGAGAGTTCGACTCCCTGGCCGCTGACACTTGATTTTGTATGATGCGATTTTATGACTACTGTCTAAACTTAATTGTCCATGCTTGTATTGTTCTTTTAATTCAGAGAGTATATTGTATGATTTGCATTTGGTTTTTAAGCAGATATAAGCATGTTATGTGCCCTATTGAATTCTCTGCATGGCATGCTTTCGTCATTTAACATCCATTCGTCTGGTACACCTAAATCTTCTCACCACTCAATTTCCTATGCTTAGTCTTCCAATTCAAATGAATTTAAAATTTTCCTTCCTCTTGTTCATACATCTATTTAAAACGATAGAATATGGGTTGCTTAGTATAGTTGATAAATTGCAAACGAGGATTTAGTTTAGAATGATTGTAGTTTCCCAAAAACATGTGCTAGACTTTACATATATTCACCTATGAAAGTATATTCCCTCAAGTTCTGAGTAGATATGTACTGAGCCTGATTCTTTCGATTGTATAAACTAGAATAGTAAAATAAACAAGATTACTTGGTGATGTTATTAGCGTGTTATTCCCTTTTGAGCTTTTATTTATGAATATGTTGTGTGCTTGAAATCTGAGTCATATGTATACATACTTTTAACAAAAGGTAGGTCAAGTTCTTGTAATGCGAGCCTTCGTAAGAGGCCACTAAGCTTGGGAACCTATATCTCTAGCTTGACCTCTATATGATTAACCACCTATTATAGAATATCTAAAGTTGGTCTTAATTTGATAAATCTATTATATATGTTATATTATATTTTGAGTCTATATTATAACTCGCATCTTGTTAGTATTATATTTTAAACGATGAAATAAAGTGTCATTTGGTAAAAGGTTTAAATTGAATAGTTGTTATTTAAGTGGACATTTAAAATACTAGGTAAAAGAAATGTGTAGTTAATGAAGGGGAAGATATGTTATTAAATTTAAATAATTTAGGGTAAATATCAACTGACTAGGTTTTAAATAGAAGTTGATAATGATAGACTTAACTTCAATACAAAGTGTAAATCAAGAATGTTACTTCTATTGCATTATAGTAATTAGAAGCATCTAATATTTTCTACTCCTTTTAGATTGATTGCAAATCTAACACTAGGAATTAATGTTTAAAAGTTTGGTTGTATGGGTGTTATGTTTATTATACATGAAATGAGACAATTAGAAATATAAGTTCCCATTGTAATGAAAAGTAGATAAATAATGGTAATGTAATCAAGGGGGAAATTTGCTTAATTTCTCAATATTAAATATGAGTAGCATTGTATTCTGTTGTAAATTATTTAATAGATGAAGCACCAAATTTTGAGAACACTTGTGGTTGTTGTCATGATTGATTCCTATATTGGAGTAGGCTATTTTTATTTTATTTTTGCAAGGATATGCTTACCTAGTTCTTCAGTCTTCGGCTTCACCTAAGTGGGTGGCAGTCGCCTAAGAAACTGTCTGGGGTGATGGACCCTAGAAAGGGTTGCATACCCACTCTTCTAGTATGTAATTTTTGTATGGGTCACATAATGCTTATGAATAGAGGTTTGAGTTTAGCGTGTATTTGTGGTGTTGTGTTACTTTGTGTTGGAGTAGATTCCTCCTTGAATGTCTTATGAGTGAACCCTTGGTTGGTCAGTCAATGAGTTGGAGCAGCTCAAGTTGTCGAACTACGGTGCCTCTGCGAATTATATACGTAGGCAAGGCCATCGAGTGATGAGCTCCCGAGGCATTAGGTCGGGCCCCTAGGACTGTTCTTCTGAGTCTTGTTTGAGTCTTGTCGTTTATTTTCGGTAACGTAAAAACTATCCATTGATTTATATAGCTTCTCTTAGTGATCATGTGCTAACTATCTTTGATCTTATGGGTATGCCAAGTCATGTAGACCTTGCAGGTATAGGCATTGGGAGCAAGGAAATGTCGATAAAATAGAATGTAAGAGGTATGTTAAGCTGACCCCAGTAAGTAGACTCTATTGCCAAAGTTAGTAAATCACTTCTATCTTGTCTTGTAACTTGTGTGATCATCGAGTATAGCTATAAGTAGTGAATAGTGTTGTTGTTATCTTTGTTTCGTTGTTTGTGAAGTAACCTCACGTGCTCTAGAGAACTAAGTGTACTAGTGTAATGTAAGGTGTGATATGTTTATGGTTAATGTTCTGGTATGTTCAATTGTAATGTTTAAAAAAAAAAATATTTGCTTTTTCTGTGTTCTCTGAGTTGCATGACGGGCGTTACAACTTGGTATCAGAGCAAAGGTTCTAACACTAGGCACTCTGGTTTCACATGAGCCCATTATGTTGTCCGGTTTATATATTCTATCTAGAAGAAAAGTTAGTCTACATATGCATACGTTATGAAGGCAAAAATGTTATACTGAATGAATAGAGGTGAATGTGAATTTATTAATTGGAGTTGTTAAGTGATCATAGTAATCATGATATTGGCTTGTAGCATCATGAGATATATGGGAAATAGTACTTATGGAATGTGATCTTTTGAAGAGTAATGGAGTTGTGCATGTAATTGTAACCCCTGTAAATGTGGGAAGCCAGTAACTATGCATTGATTGAGTGTTGTGAGTACCCTGTGCTTGCTTTGTGTGCCATGCGATGGTGATACTATGTACCCATCCATGGGAAAACTATTTTTTTCTTGGTGTGGAAATAACCATACCATTCATGTGTCGCATGTTTGTTACCTGATTGAGGGCCAACCCACGTGTGGTTGAAATTTATATATGAGTAGCCAAAAGATAGTTTCACAGATTCTTTTCTTTTGGTTCTCCAGTCCCTCAATCTGTGAAGGGGTAGTAGCAGCCACAAAGTTCCTTGGGCGGAGTGTGTAGCGTACGCATATTGCGACGCAGAGTATTCTTAGCTCAACCGATCCCGAGGAAACGTACTCACTACTTCCCCTTATGATGGATCAGGGTACTTGATTCATATGTGCCAGCCTAAACCCCACAGTTTTGAGTATAGCAGCATTGGTTGTTAGTATTGGTCTGGCCGTCCATAGGGACGTTGAGCTGACATTAGCGAGTGAACCTCGTCCGTATGAGAGGTGAAGCTTGAGTAGCCCCATATTGATATGCCCACATATGTATTGCATACACCGTATTTGCACATGTTCCGACATGATGCAATGGATACGATGCCACACCCCACTGATGTTCCGACACAGTGCTGGTGATGATGCCGTGTTGTTGATGGTAGCGAGCTGGGCTCGAGGACACGATGCCACGTGCTTAGACACGTGAAGGTGCACTATGAGATGTGCTATGATAGCCTACTTGTGTGATGAGCGTAATGGGGCCTCACACATTTGTAGAGGGATACTCATGTTTGCTTTCGACAGTGTTTGGGTCAGTTAGCATATGGGTAGGTCCTGGCCATGTATACCTCTGGCGACGGCGAGTACCTGCATGTGCCTTTTCCATGAGGTATCGCTATGCGGGGTGTGTCTAGCGCGTGCCTACTTCCGCGGAGCCACGGACACACTGCCATGCGGCATACGACCAGTGCGTGCCTTCTCCGGCTGGTGTATGACCACGCCGCACTGAGATGCGATGCAGGATGGAGGCCGAGGTGCACATCCTATGCGGGCAACCAAGGAGTGCGAGGGCCACTTGGTTAGTCCATGTCGCGTGACGACGCGAGGCAGAGTGTAGCCGAGGAGCACACTCTGGGTCATGTGGATGGCATGCTCACTCCGCACCACATGGGGGCTATTGTATAGCCGGACGTTGTTCCCTCCTTCCTCGTTGGTGGCTAGTATCTAGTCACGCAGTGTTGTATAGTGCAATTTCCTAGGTTGTGAACTTTCTTTATAATTATTGATGATTTTCTAGTGATTGTGAAAGCCGACACCTTGTTATATTTGATTGTGATGGTTTAGCCACACTTTGTGATTTTATTTGCTTGTAGCCCTCGTGGTTACATTTGATTTAGTGTTGAAATTGTGCACATTTGTTTCTTTATTGTTGAAATTGAATACTTGTTTTCTTTTAATTATGGCTTTGGTGGCTAAACTAATTTATCCTTATTGTTTTCGAGGTCGGCTATGTGTTGTATTGTGATTCCTCTCCAAGGACGTATGAGACGGACTTGAGAGAGTGTATACGAGGAAGTAGACGCAGGGAACCTTGAGGATGGGGGTATGTGAGGCTATTTTAATAGCTAGGACCCACTACCCACCTATGTGTGATGACTATCTTTTGGAGGCTAACCACCTTGTACAACAAGAGATGGGTCATAGTGGTCTTGTTTGGATGGTCTCGCCATGTGTGTGTGGCCTAACACCATCAAGCCACTGAGTGTGAGGTATGGATTATGTGAGATGGATATTGGCTCTTGGCTCATGGATTATGTATCATGGATTAGTATGCTACTTTCCGGCGTCCAGATGGACTCTTGTGTAGCCTTGTGATGTGCTTTTACCGGTGATGTGATTGTGTATGTATGTGTTAGATGTATATTTCTTATGTGTTGTTGCTTATTAATGTAAAAGAGGGATAACCATGTTGTCTTAAATGTGGGTATTTTGTGACTCGGTGGTATAAAGTAGATTGGATATTATTGAGAATCGCAAATTGTGACTTACAATATGTTACTGAAACGTGATATGGTGTGTATCTTTGTTAATTCCAAGTAATCATTTGAGGTGGTTTCCTTCTATGATATTTTTGAGATATTCGTTGTGTAAATGGAAAATTGAGTTAATAGGAGTACTTGCTTTGTTACTAATGCTGAAATCAAGTATGTTATTGTAAGAGATGTAAGGGTTTATAAATAAAAGTAGTTAAGAAGAGATTATTTTCAAATGTGAAGCCAGATAGTGGTTTTAATTGTAATGATGCAGAAAGAGGGTGTACATCAAATTATAGATTAGAGAAATTTTGGTACTAATGTGGTTATGGTTCCATTTTGAGCCATGTGACTTCCAGGAGTAAGTCGAGTCTTAGGGGGGGAGGATGTAGTGTCCCTCCACTCTCACCTTGGATGTGTAGGTAATCTGGCTAAAGAATCTGAGGAGGAAGATGGAACCAAAAGTTCTGATGGAGCTTTAGTGAGTATGATGAATTACAGGATTAAAAGCCTCGATTCGGGGCGAGCACAAAATTAACTCAACGGGTATGACGTTGTAAAAAGGAAGTATCTCTATCCCAAGTCCTTCACATCGTTAGGAGTTTTGTAGTGTCATGTGTTGACCTTGTCCTGGCCTTTATTTGATTTAATTTATTTAATTTATTTAATTTATGGTTAGTTGTTATTCAATTTAATTTTTATTCTTTTTGGAATTAATTAGTGTTATTTTGAGGTTATTTAATTATCGTGATTTTATAAGATTAATTAATGTCATTTTTGTTTATTTGATTAATTATGATTTAGTAGGTATTGAATTTTAATTATATGTAATCAAAAGCTATTTAATTACTAAAAAGCTTGTTTTAGTTGAATTTTAGAAAAATGTGGTGATAATTAGAAATCATCTTTTTAAAGCTAATTAAATCAGAAAAGCTGAAGATATTATCTTTTGGGGACATTTTGAGAATAGAATTAATTCTAAACTTATTTATTTTTATTTTTAGTTTTAGATAATGTGTGTGTTGTTAAAGCGAGAAAAGATAACCAATGCATGGATTGTTTTGTGAAAAAAGGAAATTAGGTGATTTATCTTTATTTATAATTTTATTGTGTGTGAGAAAAAGTAGTTCATTCTTTCAACAAAATTTTTTGAAGATTAAATCGGGAATAAATAAACAAGGGTTTAAGGATCAATGCGGGGTGGGGCTTCCCTTCATCGATGACTGATCCAAAAAAATGAAATGAGTGTTCGTGCCTGAGAGGAGGTTGCATCAAGAGAAGTTCATCAGGCGCCAGTCTTCCAATTTTCCAAGCGATTTAATCGGTCCGTCATCACAATTCTATATTATTATTTTGACAATGAAAGTTGGAGTGGTTATGCTTGTTGATTTAATCTTGATTCGAAACAATTTCTAAATTTTGGGTGATTCTGCATTTTAAGCTTGTTGTTTCGATTTTGGTTTTAATGGGTATGATATTTGATTCATTGCCCATACTCTGCATTCTGTATTCATTATAAATGGGAGTTTGATTTGTAAGCATAAGTTATGCCATTCATTTTAAGCTGAGTGTATATTGTTTAGAACTATATTTAGTATTCAACCATGGTTTTTATTGAATTATATATATACTGTCATTCATTTATCGTGGGTTTGATACATTTCATCTATGGAATTCAATTTCATAGGATTTCTGGTGAATATGTAATCTTGTATGGCGACTTTTAGTGTTTTGTGATTTATGTTTTAAATGCCATGCTTTGGGACTTATATTATGCTGACTTTTAACATACATTCATGCACTGCCTCACCCACTAAACCTATGTTATTTTTATCGATATGTCCTCACATAGTGATCTGTTGGTGTTAAATCATTCTTGCATAGCGACCCCTTGAATAAGAACTGTATATTCTCTTGTGTCAAAATTTTATTTGGAGGACATACTAGCAAACTCGATGGCTTTAATTATGTTGGGCTGATAGGTTACATTTCCTCCTTGCAATAGCAGTGGCCTAGTTTACCGATTGTTCCATTTAGCACCACCAATATTTTTCCTCAAAAATAATGTATCTGTTTAAATGATATAATAGTTCACATCTCAAAATAGTTCTCTTGCAACAAGCTTGGAGGAATATAAGTTTACATTTGATAGTTATGTTGTAGTTCCATGGTTTTCAATTCATTCCTTTGGATACTCGTTGGCTTTGTTTCTATTTATGATACCTTGTATAGCGGTAAATTTATGGGATGAATATACATGTGTATAGTGATTGTGATTTAATACTACATATAGCATTTGATGGGTAAAATTTAGAGTTGAGTTCACATAGTTTGGCGGTCAGCCATGTAGATTATATTTAAAATTGTTGTGTCGTGTTGCAGGCTTATACATTTCATATTTGGCATCAAAATTCATTCTTTTCTTTGTAGGTTACTCGTTTGCAATACAGCTAAGTCTAGTCCCTGTTGGTCATTTCTTTGATTTATGAGTTCGACTCCCTGGCCGCTGACACTTGATTTTGTATGATGCGATTTTATGACTACTGTCTAAACTTAATTGTCCATGCTTGTATTGTTCTTTTAATTCAGAGAGTATATTGTATGATTTGCATTTGGTTTTTAAGCAGATATAAGCGTGTTATGTGCCCTATTGAATTCTCTGCATGGCATGCTTTCGTCATTTAACATCCATTCGTCTGGTACACCTAAATCTTCTCACCACTCGATTTCCTATGCTTAGTCTTCCAATTCAAATGAATTTAAAATTATCCTTCCTCTTGTTCATACATCTATTTAAAACGATAGACTATGGGTTGCTTAGTATAGTTGATAAATTGCAAACGAGGATTTAGTTTAGAATGATTGAAGTTTCCCAAAAACATGTGCTAGACTTTACATATATTCACCTATGAAAGTATATTCCCTCAAGTTCTGAGTAGATATGTACTGAGCCTGATTCTTTCGATTGTATAAACTAGAATAGTAAAATAAACAAGATTACTTGGTGATGTTATTAGCGTGTTATTCCCTTTTGAGCTTTTATTTATGAATATGTTGTGTGCTTGAAATCCGAGTCATATGTATACATACTTTTAACAAAAGGTAGGTCAAGTTCTTGTAATGCGAGCCTTCGTAAGAGGCCACTAAGCTTGGGAACCTATATCTCTAGCTTGACCTCTATATGATTAACCACCTATTATAGAATATCTAAAGTTGGTCTTAATTTGATAAATCTATTATATATGTTATATTATATTTTGAGTCTATATTATAACTCGCATCTTGTTAGTATTATATTTTAAACGATGAAATAAAGTGTCATTTGGTAAAAGGTTTAAATTGAATAGTTGTTATTTAAGTGGACATTTAAAATACTAGGTAAAAGAAATGTGTAGTTAATGAAGGGGAAGATATGTTATTAAATTTAAATAATTTAGGGTAAATATCAACTGACTAGGTTTTAAATAGAAGTTGATAATGATAGACTTAACTTCAATACAAAGTGTAAATCAAGAATGTTACTTCTATTGCATTATAGTAATTAGAAGCATCTAATATTTTCTACTCCTTTTAGATTGATTGCAAATCTAACACTAGGAATTAATGTTTAAAAGTTTGGTTGTATGGGTGTTATGTTTATTATACATGAAATGAGACAATTAGAAATATAAGTTCCCATTGTAATGAAAAGTAGATAAATAATGGTAATGTAATCAAGGGGGAAATTTGCTTAATTTCTCAATATTAAATATGAGTAGCATTGTATTCTTTTGTAAATTATTTAATAGATGAAGCACCAAATTTTGAGAACACTTGTGGTTGTTGTCATGATTGATTCCTATATTGGAGTAGGCTATTTTTATTTTATTTTTGCAAGGATATGCTTACCTAGTTCTTAGTCTTCGGCTTCACCTAAGTGGGTGGCAGTTGCCTAGAAACTGTCTAGGGTGATGGACCCTAGAAAGGGTTGCATACCCACTCTTCTAGTATGTAATTTTTGTATGGGTCACATAATGCTTATGAATAGAGGTTTGAGTTTAGCGTGTATTTGTGGTGTTGTGTTACTTTGTGTTTGGGTAGATTCCTCCTTGAATGTCTTATGAGTGAACCCTTGGTTGGTCAGTCAATGAGTTGGAGCAGCTCAAGTTGTCGAACTACGGTGCCTCTGCGAATTATATACGTAGGCAAGGCCATCAAGTGATGAGCTCCCGAGGCATTAGGTCTGGCCCCTAGGACTGTTCTTCTGAGTCTTGTTTGGACTTGTCATTTATTTTCTAGTAACGTAAAAGCTATCCATTGATTTATATAGCTTCTCTTAGTGATCACGTGCTAACTATCTTTGTTCTGAAGTGTGTGCCAAGTCATGTAGACCTTGCAGGTATAGGCATTGGGAGCAAGGACTTGTTGATTAAATAGAATGTAAGAGGTATGTTAAGCTGACCTAAGTAAGTAGACTCTATTGCCAAGTTAGTAAATCACTTCTATCTTTTCTTGTAGCTTGTGTGATCATTGAGTATAGCTATAAGTAGTGAATAGTGTTGTTGCTATCTTTGTTTCGTAGTTAGTTGTTTGTGAAGTAACCTCGCGTGCCCCAGAGAACTAAGTGTACTAGTGTAATGTAATGTGTTATGTGTTTATGGTTAGTGTTCTTGTATGTTCAATTGTAATGTTTAAAAAAAAAAATTATTTGCTTTGTCTGTGTTTCTGGGTTGCATGGCGTTACATTACTCAGGTTCCATTGTCCACCTCAAAGAATATGATTGCAAGAAATTTCACAAATTCATGTACGTACATGATTTTTTTTTTCTTAGTTCCTGATATTTAAGCATGAACATTTCATTCACTTTCAAATTGTCCCTTCATTGCAGGGCTATCATAATTCATAACTTGGAAGTAGTTACAAACAATGCATCAATGATTGGAGCTCCAATTGATATTCATCAAGTTGTAACTTGCACACCCTCTACCAGCTCTCAGGGGCCACTGGCCAACAGTCAATCTCCCATATCTTCACTTGAAAAACCATTTGAACCAAATCCCATTGCAACCTTAACACCAAACCATAAGCAGTGGTCCATTCAGAGTCGTGCCCTTGCTAAAAGTCTAATCCATCATTACAAAAATTCAAATAATGATGGGAAAGTCTTTGGGTTTGATTTTGTAGATAAAGCAGGATCTGAGACTCATGTTACCTGCTTTAATGATCTTGTAGACAAGTTCTACAATGCCATCGATACCAATAGTATTTATGTCATCTCCAATGGTCGCATTAGAGTTAGGAACACAAAATATAGTAGTGGCACAAACCCTTACGAAATATTCATCCACACCTCCACAACCATAACTCCATTCAACTGCACAGAGTCCACTATACCAACACACAACTACCATTTCAAAAGCATTGAATCATTAATGTCATTTCCTATTAATTCCCTTGTAGATGTCATTGGTATTGTTCTATATATCTCCCCTGCATCAACCATTCGTAAAAGGGATGGCACGGAAACAACAAAGTGTACAACTACAATCATGGACATGTCAAACCGAACAATTGACATCACGCTTTGGGGTTGCCATTGCCAAATTGCTGGGAAACAACTAGCTAACCTTCCCCTAAAGCCCAACCCACCAATTATTCTGATTAAAAGTGGTCGCATAACCGCATGGTCTGGAAAATCTATAGATACTATCTTTCCAACAATCATTGTAATCAATCCCAAGTTGGTTGAAGCGTCAACTTTACAAACATGGTATGCTAGTACAGGGATTACCCAACCTTGCCTTCCCCTCTCAAAGAGCCATCAGTCATCCCAAAAATTTGAAAACCCAATTCCTATTTCAAGTATTGCAAAACCAATCTCTCTTGACAAACAAAATGTTTGTGTAAAGGCAACTATCACAAAGCTCCACTTAGACAACTTCTACTACCTATCATGCCCTTACATAGTGGAAAACAAAAAGTGTAAGAAAAAGGTTCTCCAACTTACCTCGGGTGCATTTAAATGCCCCAAGTGCTCTGCAGAGAATGATACCTATGATTTCATGTACATGCTAAAGATGGACTTACAGGATGGTACAGGCCATCTTCTTAATGTTACTGCATTTGAAGACCCAGCAAAAACGTTGTTAGGAGTAAGCGCATAAGACTTCCAGCTCCTACTAGCAGAAGCCAATGCAACGAGGGAAATTCTAGACACAGTTGTCAATTGCGAGTTCCTGTTGGCTCTTACCATCCAATCAAATGTTTACAATGGCCATGAAACACAAAGCATTGTTACCACAGCTATTAAACGTGCTTAGCTTTTTAATTACAAGCTTTTCACATATACTTGTCATGTAATGTTCTATTGTGCATATTTGTACCCACGACAAAGAGTTGCAAACATTATATATATATATATATATTTCCCATTTTGTTGAATTACAAATCATTCTTCTACGTAATGTTTATGAAATTTACTCTCACACCTTTTCACATTTAATCACACATCTACTTGCAATATACGTAGAACAAAATTTAATGGTTTTCTTTTGTGTAGTACTATACTTCAAAATCTTTTAACATAGTTATGTATACTTTCATATCTACTTGCAATTTCACACATGTAATACCAAAACAAGCTTAAAACAAACATTTTCTTATTGCTCACTTTTATACTATGTTTGGATTCACAGTGCTTCACGTCTATTTGATGCTATTTTCATGTACTCGATGTTTTTAGTTTACAAATTATCTTGCTTATTTGATATTTCCTTCTAAGAACATTTATTACTCCCATATTTTATTACATTCTCCCCATTAATGTTGCACCTTCTATGCAAACTTTCAATGACATACAATCTTGTTCTTTCCTGGTTTCAATGCAACTACGTACTGCTCAATATACTTTGTTTAGATTCCATTGCTTATTGTTGAATTTTTTTTGTAAACGTACAGAAAATAGTAAATGGACATGGAAAATTCAAGCTTGCAAGTTAAACGAGCCCATCGTAACCTGCAACAACGCACTCGCTACCATGCACAGAAAGAAATTGTCAACAGGAGAAGACGGGAACTCGCACACAACACCCTTGCCAGCACCTCCACATCTACACTCCCCTCATCCACTTACCCAGTTCAAATCCACCCGAATCCAATCTTTGGTCAAACCTTTCTTGCTGCAAGAAATTCTTTCCGTTCTATGCTTGATAGACTAGCAAGCATGTCAACTTGCTTAGTATGCATGGAAAAATATCCAGGTATAAGGATAAAACAAGTACCTAGAATTCCTACTTGTTACAGATGTGCATCTGAAAAAAATGGCCATCGCTTCTCCGCATGGAATAACATGGACCCTGGTGAGCAACCCCTATGTTTAAAAGAACTCACCCAAGTTGAAGAGATGTTAATAGCTAGGGTCAGCCCTATCCTTCAAGTTACCTATGCAAAGGGAGGCCAACTAAAATATAGTGGACACACTATTTCCTTTCCTCAAGATATTTCTTCAATTGCCACCCACTTGCCTAGACGTATAGATGAACTAGACATCCTATTAGTTAATAGGAAAAACATTGGCCAACAGGACTATAGCTTCTACGTGAGTAGAAGCCGTGTTTATAATGCACTGCAATATAAAACCATGCATGACCCATACTACCAAAATGTGCAATATGATGAGGTTGCACTAGCATGTCTACCAATTGCGCCCACTAACATTATTAACCTCCTATCTGCAACAACCACATTCTCCACCCCAACATCAACAAGCTCTGCACATATAGATGCTACAACCTTCAACCCTTCTGAAGAAGATACACACCACTCGACTTCCTTTGTAGCTAGCCTTCCACCAGCACGTCGAGAAGTAGAAGAATTGCGTTCTATATTGCAACTAGGTCAAGGCCGTCCAACCTTGTCTATGGATTGGCCACCCATTTCCCCATCCCCCATCAATGAGTACACCACTGAAGGATTGTTTGTTATGGCTTTCCCCACTTTGTTCCCAAACGGCCAAGCTGCATTCAAACAACAACGCATGCAAGAAGTTAAGTTACATGAATATGGTCTCCACTTGCTTAGGTACTTTGATAATAGGTTTGGGCAACACCCTCGCTTCAGGTACTTCATACTCAATATTCTTATGCCTCATCGTAGCCAAGCCACAGCATCTATATTTGTCCATAAGCACATTGATACATCCTTGCCAGCAACAATTTCTGATCTTCGTCAACGGTTAAAGGACCTTCCAGATGAACAACTTGTTGAACAACTCATGCGCTTTGGATCATCAATTCAAGGAACATGCCCTTTTTGGAACTGTTGTAGAGGGGAGCTCTCTGATATGGTTATCCAAGTTGGTTGCCCATCGCTATTCTTCACGCTCAGTGCGGCTGATACAAAATGGCCAGACCTACACAAGATCATGCCGTCAACTGCACCTTCAGACTTGCAAGCCACTTATAAATGGAGGATACAAAACATAGTACAAAATCCACACCTTGCTGCACACTATATGCACCATAGATTCACTGCATTTCGTGAAGAGGTTTTGGTAAAACTACTTGGCGCAACCGACTACTGGTACAGGTATATTTTATTCTAACCTCGTTCATTTCTAGTTGATACCATTCAAATACTTTCTGAACAAAAAAAATCTACCAGGTATGAATGGCAACACAGAGGCTCTGCACATATTCATGGTTTCCTTTGGCTAGCAGGAGCACCAAATATTGGGAAACTACAATGGAATAACCTTCAATCTGTGCAAAATTCCCTTGAATACATTGAAAGGCATGTCTCTGCATGGAACCCCCGAGCACTACTTTCAAGGAACCAAACAATTCATCGATCTCTTGGCGATGACCCATGTTTGATGGACAGTAGAATGATTTTGCAAGCCGACCCTCTCAGTGACTACACTGAACTGGTCAACTATGTTCAGCGTCACAACAAAGTGTACCTTGCAAACATGCCTTAGGAAAAAAGGCCAAATCCTACATTGTCGTTACAAAGCCCCTTGGCCCACTCAAGAACTTTCCACCCTGGCAATTGATGAAGCTGGCCAACCAAAATTCACTGCTGCTCGCAATGACGACCGCTTAAATCTACACAACCCTTCCATTCTCTCCATTTGGAGAGCTAATGTGGATTGCCAACCAATTATATCTATCCATGCAGTCCTCAAGTATATTGCAAAATATGCAACCAAAGCTGAAAACAAGTCAGAAACATACCATGCAATGCTATCACGTATCTCATCCAATATAGAGTCTGACAAGCTCGCCCCAGCAGCTTTCAAAAAAATGCTTGCAGATACACTAGTGGACCGTGATATTGGAGCCCAAGAAACTTGCCACCTCCTACTAAAACTTCCACTCTCCCTATCTAGCCGAACATTTGTCTCTTTAAATGTCAACTAGAAAAACATTCAACGGATCTGTCTCTCGTCTGAATCAACCACCACCTCCCCTAACAACATTAATGCTTACATGATTCGTCCAATACAATTAGAGGCTATGTCACTTCTTGAGGTTACCCAAAAGTGGACCTACAAGGCATCTCGAAAAAACAACCAATGGAAGGAGCGGTCCATTCAAGCCATTGTTCACGTCTCACCGCGCCTCACCTCCATTCCTGCAAGAGACACCAATCGCTTTGAAGCATTTTGTTGGTCAGAACTACTGCTATACAAACCTTTCCGTAGCATTCGCAATGAATTCACTTTGTCAACTGCTCCTATTACTCAACAATGGGAGAGCTTTTCAGCTAGTTACCATCCTTGGCATGTGCTCCGCACACCATTAGATCCTTCTGAAGAAACCGACTCTACATCCTCTTGCAGTCAAGAAGGAATAATGCAAGAAAACAACCCATCTGAATGGCAAGTATTATCAAGCCTATACCCAAGCCTTCCTTTTCACTTTGATGAACTTGATATGCTTGGTCGCCGAGACATTGACTTGCACCATGATTGGGGTTCTTCCCAACTCACTCCCCACAAACAATTTTGTGCCACTACCTACATAGAATCCAATCATCCGACATTTGTAGCCCCCTATCTTCCCACTCTGCCTACCCAATATGAGCTCTCTATCGAACAAAACAAAGCACTAAATATAGTTTGCTCACATCTAAATGCAAGTACCTACCAAACTCCTTTAAAAATGATTGTTCAAGGAACTGCTGGAACAGGTAAATCGCACCTAATAAAAGCCATCCAAACTACAATCCACAATTCATCCCAAAATAGCCCCTCACCATTACTACTTCTTGCACCTATAGGTGTAGCAGCATTCAACATCCAAGCATCAAAAATCCACTCAGCCCTACGAATACCTATCAAAGATATTGTCCCCTTGCAAGGCCAAACACTAGCAAGCTTTCAAGAAAAAATGTACTTCATTCGCTATATATTAATAGATGAAATGAGCTTCATTGGTCCCAAATTACTTCAAAGCATTGACATGAGGCTACGTGAAGCATTCCCCAACCACAACCAACTTCCCTTTGGAGGGCGATCAATCATGCTCTTCGGTGACCTCGGCCAACTTCCACCAGTCAAGGACATTCCTATGTATGCCTCAAATTCATATGGGGGTTCACTATGGTGCAGCTTCACCAAAGTTGTGACACTAAGCAAAATTTTCCGGCAGATCAGAGAGGAACCAGCACAAGTCACCTTCCGTACTATCCTCTCCAATTTGCGCAATGCAGAACCTACAACTGAAGATTGGCAAGTACTAATGGCTCGCTCAAGCTCATCATTGGCCTGTACAGAGCAAACAGAATTCCTATACTCAACACACCTTTTTGCAACAAATGAAATGGCCTCACTTCATAATCAACGCATGTTACTATCTTTGGAAACACCTATTGCCATATCAATTGCAGAGCAACTAAGGGGGTCACCATGCTCCAATCCTGATGAAGAACAACTACAATCTAAGGTCCTTTTGTGTATTCAACAAGAGGTAATGTTATGTTCAAATCTATGGGTAGAAACATGCCTTGTTAATGGTGCACTTGGCCAAGTCAAAGATATAGTCTACAGGGCCAATGAAAGGCCGCCTTCACTTCCACTTTTTGTTGTAGTTCATTTCAATAAATACATAGGTCCTGCTTGGGATCTCAATAACCCAAAATATGTCCCTATTGCCCCTGTGAGTTGTGGACTTCGTCAGCAAATCCCCCTTCAAATGGCATGGGCTCTAACAATACACAAGTCATAAGGCCTTACACTAGAAAAGGCAACAATCGACATCGGCAAAATCGACCGACAAGGGCTGACATTCACAGCTATTTCTAGAGTTCGTGCACTTGCAAGATTACGTATCAAGCCACCCTTCACCTTCCAAAGATATGCACGCATGACACAAAGTCCATATGTAGCACGTCGGAAAGAAAAGGAGAAACGCTTATTGGCTTTGTCTGAAATAAGCTCTTGAAAAAACACACGGATTGCAAATAACTACAGGTTAGACTCTCCAGACTCCTTCAAAGCTTACTATTATGTCTAATGAAAAATCATCATGCAATTCCATAACCTTTAACCTTTATTCCAAAAAACAAATACAAACAAAACAAGATTCCCCACATACTATATTGCATTCTTTATTCAAATATAGATTACATTTATTTTTTTATCTTTGCTATTTATATAATTGAAACTACTAATTTGCTCATTCCACTGACACATATCAGGTCATGGCTACACAATCAAATACTGCTATACTACCAAGCCCCTCCATTCCAGTGCATCCACCACCAGCAGAATCAAAGTCATCATCAACAGTTAATAAACCTGACTCTCTGCATACAACCATTCAACACCTTTCTGCAACTGTATCTAATAGTTGCATCGACATCGTCGACAAACTGAAACTTGCATGTCAGATTGCAGATCCTGTTGAAGATTTGGATATCGAGAATCTCCAAACCTCAGTCTCAGCTTACCAATCCAGCTGCACAAAACTTGAGGGCTTATGCAATTTCTTAAGAGAGCTTAAATATGATCAGCTCTATAATACTGGTGCTGCACCTACAATAATCGCTTCCTTCCAGATTTACCTTGATATGCATTAGCCTATTATTACTTCTTTTTGTTGTGCACATACTATGTCGAATATATGTCTGCAATCTAAAGTATTTGGATACTCTATTTATATTCATCTTTACTTCGTCCTCCCAATATAATCATTGTATATAGTTTCTCCAACAAAACAATTTTTAATTTCCTATTTGTAAATCTTAATTAAGTTGTTAAATAAATTTCTTATACTATGTTGCCATTTATATTGTCATTAGCTCACAAACATAAAAACACTACAGCAGCTTCTTAGAGAACAAAATTAAAAAACATGTTCTACCATCATTTTATCTATGATCTCGTAAATTATATTTTACTAACCTTCTTTATTAGAAAAACTGGTTTACAATCTCTTATTTTATTACTGTACTGTGGAAATTGGATTTTGGTTACCTATTTTTTTACTGCCTTCATATTGTACAATGAAACCAAAGTTGCCAAAGTTAGTATTCGGTGGGTTCTACTACAGATAAATTTAAAATTAAAGCAATGTATTGGACTACATCCCATTTGGCATAATGAGTTAGTTACCTCATTTTAGAGCATGCTTATATTTAATCTGTCTTTTGGGAATACTTTTATGATTATTTTATCTTAACCTTACTGTGATGTTCTACTTTACATTTTTGTACTCATAAAATTTCTAAAATATGATCCTACTCTTGTAAATGAATAGATTGCTAAAAAGAAACTTCATAATCTTACCCTCACACTTTTTAACTTGAAAAAATTGCTTCTCGCCCCTTAAAGCCAATGATATCTGAACAAATTGGAAACTCTGGATCACTTTCCCACTCATGCCAACGTGAATGTCAATATAGCCTTTGCTTCTCCATGTCCAAAATCACTCAATCTCAATTCATAAGTTCATACAGCCACTGTCAATTAACCAAATGAATTGGGCAAAAGTCTCAAATTTCAAATTATTGTACACAGTCCAGGCAAGTTTGGGAACCAACAAAAATAGCCCCTTTCAGCAAAATTGATTAATCATAACTGCAAAGATTATTAAACATCATGCAAAGACAGTTCGTTTGTTGTTGTTTCTATCTACTGACACTTTATAGCTTGTACAAAAAACAAATTGCTCTCCTTCAAGGCTGTTTCAACAGAAAAAACTATTTTAATGACAGTTTTCCTCGCACAATAATACAGTCCACCTTCAAATACTGAACAGTACAGTTTGGAATTTGAGCATATGTTACACTTGATACGTTCTCATTACAGAGCTTCTCGTAAATATTTTCTCTTTTTGCTGCCACTATACGGGTGCTTCTAGTTTTAAGACCAAATGAATGTATGCCACCTGCCCCTCAAGCTGTAAATGCAATTTATATGTTGGATCAGCTTCATATGTTAATAGAATCCTCTTTAAAAAGCATCATGCATACATTTAAATGCTGATTATTGGGAGTTTTGTGCAATTTTCTGTACAATGATTTGCCTCTTTACAAAGCATCATGCATTCATTTAAATGCTCATTATTGGAAGTTTTGTGCAATTTTCTGTACAATGATTTGACCATAGCTTGTGGTAACGTGTGTCTGTATGAAGTTTGAGTCTGATTCGCATTATGTCGTGGGAACTACCAAGTAAAACATAAAATATAATCCCAAAAACTCTCCCTATTTCACCATCCACAACCTCTTCGGCGTACCTATTGCACACTAGGGTGCCATTGCTAGTATAAAATATCTGGGGTTATTGTGTAACAGCTCATGTAAGATATTTGGAAGACTTGTGGGCTTTTGCTCCTCCTTTAACTTGAAGGTAAATAGCCGTGGAACGGGCTGTATGATTACTGATATGGATGTACTGCTATATAATAACTATCATGAGGCTCTAATGGCAGAATGATAGTAATGTTATACAACTTATTTTGTCTTTTTATTGTGGACAGCCCTGCAACTTTTATGCTAATTGCTTTGACCAAGAAAACATTTGCAGCTTGTGTTTCCCGCTCTGATAAATCTTGACACACCTTTTCGTACACCAAAATTTTAGATTTTCTTTTGTCCCCACCTGCCACTCTTCAAGGAAGAAGAGTGCCTTGCAAGTCTTAGAAAAGACCAGCTGTTTGTTGGAACCATTAATAGATTCCTTTGACCGGACGATAGAAAATGAGGTTGAAGGGACAATAAAAAATCAGAAGGTGAAGGATAGTCCTGACATTGAATACAGAAAGAGGCGATCGTTTAGATGACATTTGTGAAGCTTTTATTAAAAAATGTTTATGATATCTATAAAGTAAAAAGATTAGAAATACATGTAAGAATGTTTACATGAAATTAGAGCTGGTTTGATTCCCCGAAGCATAAGTTACAAAGTAATAGTAAGTTATAAAGCTGCCATTCAGCTAAGGATATGTAGCTGTATTATGAGGGTGGTGGATCATTTGCCAAGAAAATAATTATAGGAAGGTTTGTTTAGGAAAAGGATTAGGGGTATTTATTATTGTGGGAGTTCTATATGATCAATAATGTGAGTATATCATAGTTAAAGAGGTAGAGATAAAATAATACTGGACCAATCAAATTCTAAATATACTAAGTTTTATTATGTGATGGGGTATACTATTTCTATTATGAAAGAGGCAAGAAAATGTAGATTCAATTGTATGAACAATTATTACTATTTCACTTGAGATTAGAAAGGATTTTTCTTATGGTACATGGCACACACTTCTAATTTTTGAGAATGTCCTATATGTGCTAGAATTTTAAATCCACATTTATCACCTAAGTTTGGATATGAAAGTATGTAAAGGTGAGAACAATAAAATGAAAATTCAATAACCTCAATATTGAAAATTGCATTATTTCTAGACTTTTAGAGTTCAAACTAAATAGAAGTTCTAAAATAGTTCAAAATTTTAGCAATGTAATATGGCCAAAGAGTTAAATCCCCTAAGAGAGAACTTCTCCAAGAAATAATCCCATGAAGAAAGGGGAAAAGGGTTATGGGTCTAATTCCAAGCACTTTAGGCTTTAGGATAGGTCCAAATGTTTGAAGGTCTCTTATCTATTATAAGGAAATACTAGATGAAACAACTCATTGTGAATACCTTTTTGAAATAAGAATCCCATGGTAAACTAAAAGATGGAAAGTGACAAATTTTAGGCTCTAATATAGATTGTCAAATGTGCCTAAGTTGACAATGTCAAGCATAAGAGGAGAATCAACCCCTCAATGTTAGTTTAGATTGTGAAGGGTAAGAGAAAATTTTACCAAGGACTTTGTAAAGAAGCCAAACTTGTACCATGTAATTCTTGAAAAATGTATCTAAATTGCACACTTTATGTCTTTCCTTGCAAATAAAGAAATGTTTGGAGGCCCAAAATTTTTAAGCATAACATCAAGGTCAATCCGCTGAATTTGCAAAAGAGAAAGCACACCCATATTAGAACTTGATAGGTTTTTTGTTGTTTCACTAGTAAAGGTATTTGTTCTAGAGAAGAGATTAAGTATCTACAATGTTTTTTTTTTCTAAAAGAGTTTGAAATATTTGATCCTAGGTGGTTTAGCATGAGCAAAGAAAGAGTTATTAATAATAGGCTATTGTTAAAAATTATGGTCATTAAAATAAAGATCTAATTTGAAACTACCTCCATCCCACATGAGTAAATGCTTAACCTCCTCAAAAAAATTCTAAGTTCTCTAAACCACAAATGAGAGTTTGACATTTGACCTTGACATATACAATCATAATAAGCAGAGTGTGAAGACCAATAATTTACCACACACTTCTACCATAGTGATGTTGGAGCATTTGGGTATTCTGGCAATCCGGTTAAATTTTACATTTTCAATTTTGTTTGGTTGTTTCCAAATTTTTTTGTGATGTTCAAACTTGGTGATTTGAGTCTTGTCTATCTGGCACTTCTATCTGGGAGCTTTCCTTATTTTTTATATTGACTGCCAAAGGTTGTCAAAATCAATGAAATTAACATTTAAAATTTGTATATTTCATGTTATTTTAAAATGCCAATTTTATAATGCCCAAACTGGGCAACTACCTTAACATTGGTATTGGAACTAGGCAGTTGAAGCACCCATTTTTTGGGCAAGAAAAATACAAAACATATTAATTTTTTATGCTGGTAGGAAATGAAAAGCCAGGAAAAAAATGCAGCGGGGAGAGACATTGGAGCGAGCAAAAGTATGAGAAAAAAAGAAGCAACAAAAAATGTGAAAAGAAGGGAGAAAATTGACCACTTGGCTAGGAACTGTTATTTTGGTTAACATTCTATTTGAAAGCATATTTTATGTGTGAAGTTGGAGGGATAAGAGGTGTTGGAAGTTGAACAAGTACAAAGAGAACAAAAAAAATTGGGCATGTCTTCTTTTACATTTGAAAATGTGAGATTTTAAATTTGAACCATTGAATGAATTTTAACATTGGTTTCAAATGTTTGTATGATTATTGTTTTTATTCAAAATTGTTTATTTGAATGAGTTTTTGGCTACATAAGCTCTTGGTCTGGTAAGACACAGAGCTCTTGTTGTGCATTAATTGGTATTTTATGTAGAGTAGGGTGTATATTCTCTAACTGATCACAGTTCAATAATATTTTTCAACAGGAAACCCTAACTTGGTCCCTATCTCATAATTGCTTCATATTTCCTTATAGCACATCAAACAATGAATTTTGACCATAAATTTCAAATGAAACTACAAAACCACAATTGAATCATCATTACAGATACCCTTTAGGGTCTTCTTCAATATATCAAATTTGTGCATGTTCTTGTTTTGTAACAACACCCTCAAAAATAGACTGCTACACAACAACTAGGCTCAATTAGCCCTGTTTTCCAAAGCAACTTCAACCTAAACACTCTCCCAACCACAAAATTTCAATCCAAAAAATTCAACCAAGTGACATGGGGTCTAAAACAATAGTTTTTATCAATTGAAACATTCAAAAACTCACCAGCTATCAAAACCCTACTTCTAGTCTCTACTCTTAAGCCTAATACATTGAGATATTAGGCTAGGGCTCGATCAAACACTACCCTACCTACATCCCCTGGATCTACAAACCTATAAAACATGAAAATTACCATAGTTGATGCCATTCCACTGATTTGCAGAGGTTTCTACTAGTGGAATGGTTAAATATACCATTTTCCCACTCAAACCCTCTTAACTTAGGGTTTTTAGACCACTTTTGGAGATTTGATTCAAAATCACTCAATTCTCAATGAAAAGAACTCAAACCAAAACCAAGAGAAAAATGACTCATCCCTACACCTGGTTCTAATGACAATTAGCACATTTGCAAACTATACAGAGTCATACAAAATCCTATAGTAGCAAAATTACTCAAGAAATTATAGAAAAACAGAGATTCCTTATTGCTTGGTCTTCAAAAAAAACTCTAGAAGAATTCCTCGAGCCTTTCAAGGCATAGTTAAACATATCCAAATCCAAACCAATGGTTCCAATCACTTTTTGAATGACTTGACCATTCACCTTCCAAAACAGGCCAAAATTGCAAAGTTGCATTGCAACTTTTTACAACATTTGCAACAAAATGACAACTTTATCTAAAATTAACCCATGAGACTCAAAATAATAAATATGGTCTAAATAAAACTTATTGCATCAAAATTGGACTCAACAACACAAAAACCCAACATTAGACCAAATTTGCAACATTCGATTAGGTGCCCCTACATCGTACACCTGAGGAGAATATAATCTTAGGTTCCACCAAAGACCAGGTCTTGAACTATTGTGCCATGTCTTTTGATTTCTTCCTCTATCATCCATGTTGCATATTCATTAGGGAGACCTTTCCATTTCACTAAGTACTCATTGTACACCTTATGCCTTGTTCTCTTTGCTTCCTTTGTGCCCAAGATGCTTTCAAGCTTCAATGGATGACTTGGTGGTAAGTCCTTGACCCAATCTTCATCTGGAACTCCTAGTGTACCTAATTCTCCACCTGCAATCACAGATCCTTTAAAAGGATAAAGCTCAAAAACATTGAAAATTGGAGATATAGCCACTCCAGGAGGGAGTTCTATTTCATAGGAATTTGCACCAAAATTGTGGACCACCCTGCATGGCCCAATCTTCTTCATTTGTAGCTCTGTATATTCCCCCTTTCGTATCCTTTCTTTCCTCAAATGTGCTAGGACCAAGCCTCCTAATTTGAATTGAACATATCTATTCTTCAAATCTGCATGTTGCTTGTATTTTTCCACTCTTTTGAAGGCTTTCTTTCACTTGCTAATGTATATTGTTCATTGCTACTGCAAATTCCTCTCCTTCAACACTCCTCTCCATACCACTCAAATCTTTGAGCTCAGAAACTCCCCTTGGCTTCAATCCATATACAATTTTAAATGGGCTCTTTCCAACACTTCTATTGACAAAGTCATTATAAGAAAACTCAGCTTGGGGAAGAATGAGATCCCATTGTTGTGAATTCCCTTTTGTCAAACATTTGAGAATATTCCCAAGGCTCCTATTGAAAACTTTAGTCTTCCCATCTGTTTGTGGATGATAAGTAGAGCTAATCAAATTTGTTCCTAACTTCTTCCAAAGAGTTCTCCAAAATTGACCTACAAACTTGCTATCCCTGTCAAAAATAATTGTCAATGGTAAGCCATGAATTTTGACCACCCCCTTGAAAAATAACCCAAAAATGTTGGAAGAATCATTTGTGCATTTGCATGGTATAAAATGGGCCATTTTAAACTAAACCGGTCAACAAAAATAAATACACTACCAAACCCTCTCTGAGTTTTGGGTAAACCCAACACAAAATCCATGCTGATGGATTCCCATGGCCTATTTGGAATTCGAAATGGCTGGTAAAGACCTGCATTTGTACTAGAACCCTTTATTTTTTGAAAAACAACACAATTTTCAACAAAATTTCTGATATCACTTTGCATTTTGGGCCAATAGTAATACCATCTTACCTGCTTCAAGGTTTTTTCCACACCATATTGAACCCCTAAGCTATCACAATGCTTCTCTTTAATCAGATTAGTCCTCATAGAGCATTTAGGAATACACAAATGAGCACCCTTAAACAATAAGCCATCTTGTATAAAACAAAATGAATATTCCTCATAGAAAGTGCCATTGAACTTATTGAAAATAGCATAAATATCCTTGAAATCATCATATCCTTCATACATATCTTTCAAACCATCAATACCTACACTTTGGAGTTGAATTTCTTGCACCAACATTTGTCTTCTACTCAAAGCATCTGCCACCTTGTTTGACTACCCTTTTTTGTGTTTGATGAAAAAGATGAAGCTTTGGAGGTACTCCAGCCACTTCACATGTCTGTGGCTGAGTTTTTCTTGGTTATTCAAGAAACTCAAAGCATGATTGTTAGTAAAAAAAAAAAACTCTTTAGGAAGGAGATAGTGTCTCCACTTTTTCAATGCTCGAACCATGGAATACGATTCAAAGTCATAAGAAGAGTACTTCTTTTCTTCATTAAGTTTCTCATTGTTCAAAAATTCTACAGGTCTACCCTCTTCACTCAAGATTACACCAATTACACACCCACTTGCATCACATTCAATTGTGAATACCTTATTGAAATCAAGCAATGCTAAGATGGTTGTTGTGCTATCTTTTGTTTCATAATTTGAAATCTTTTTTCTGCCTCATCAGACCATATAAACATTTTCTTTTTATCCCCTTTGATTTTATCAATAATTGGAGAGAAAGTATGATTGAAATTTCTTACAAATTTTTTGTAGAAACTAGCAAGACCGTGAAAAATTCTTACCTCACTAATTGATTTTGGAGTAGGCCAATTGAGAATTGCTTTCACCTTGTTGGGATCTATCTTCAAAGAACCTTTTGAGATCACAAATCCAAGATAAACCAATTCCTCTTTCATGAATTCACACTTCTTCAAGTTAATCATCAACTTCTCTTCATTTGGCCTCTTCAACACCATATCCAAATGCTGCAAGTGTTCCTCTTTAGTCTTACTAAACACAAGAATATCATCCAAGTATACAACTACAAAGTTACTTATGAAACCTTTGCTTAAAAAATTCATTCATTAGTTTCATAAAAGTTCTTGGTACATTTGAAAGCCCAAATGGATTTACCATCTATTCATACAACCCCTCATTGGTTTTGAATGCAATTTTCCACTCATCTATTTCTCTTATTTTAATTTTGTGGTAGCCACTTTTGAGGTCGATCTTTGAAAAGTAGCAAGCTCCTCCTAAACAGTCCATCAAATTCTCCATTCTTGGTATGGGAAACCTATACCTTATAGTTATCTTTTTAATTTCCCTTGAATTGGTGCACATTCTCCAATCTCCACCTTTTTTAAGTGCCAACACAATGGGGAAAACACATGGACTTAAACTTTCCCTTATGAGACCTTAATCAAGCAATTCTTATATTTGTTTCCTTATCTCTTCATTTTGTTGAGGAGTCATTTTGTATGCAGCCTTATTGGGTAGGTTTTATCTTGGTATAAAGTCTATGTGTTGGCTCACATCCATTATAGGTGGAAAAGAACTAGGGATCTCGTCTACAACAATGCCTTGATACTTGTTCAACAAGGTTTGTACTTCTTTAAGCACATTGAATCTAGCTTTGCTACTGTCATAACATACTTTGGTCTAATTAGCATTGCATAACCTTTTCCACCTTCCTTTTTCATAGTTTTCAAGAATTCTTTCTCCCCAAACAACATGACACTTGACCTAACTTGTGTGTAGATACATTTTCATCTTGAAAAGGGGTGAGGGTAAATAAAAATCCATCTTTTTTAATTACATATGTATTTTTCTATCCATCATGTTTTTCTTTTCTGTCATACTGTTAGGGTCTTCCTAACAATAGATGATAAACATCCATTGGGATAATGTCACACCATATCTTGTCTTTATACCCCCAATATTCAATTCAACCCATGTTTTCTCATTCACTAGGACTTGTTGACCCTTATTCAACAAGGAAACCTTATAAGGAGTGGGGTGAGGGATTCTTTTCATCTTTAACTTTTCAACCATCTCCAAAGAAACCAAATTATCAGTAGAAGAAGAATCAACAAAAACCTTACATACCTTGCCTTGATATTTGCAAGTGGTTCTAAACAATGAATTTCTTTGTGGAGGCTCCTTCACCAAAGGGACTTTGAGTAGTGTTCTTCTCATCATAAAGGATTCTCCAACCTCTAGAGCAACATGTTGAGGAGTGTTAACACTCTCATGATCTTCCTCTTGCACCAATTGTGTTATCCTTTCACCACCATGTGATGTAGAAGGTTTCTTGTCTACGCACTTCCATGCTTGATGGCCAAGTTGATTACAGTGATAGCATCTTCTTGAAAATGTGCTTGAACCTCTACCCTATCCTCCAAATCTACCTCTACTATTAAATATCCTACCTCTAAAACCACCTCTTGATTTTGAGCCTTACTCTTGTTTCCCACTTGACTCTCCTTGTGCTTTTTGTGATTTTCCTTTTCCTCCAAATGTTCCTCTACCCCTAAATTTCTTTCCTTTGCTTCTAATTTTTTTCCTTCATTCTTTCCAATCTCTCTTCAACCTTAATAGCCAATTGAAAGCACTCTTCCACTATTCTAGGGGTGGCAAGACTCAATTCATCTTGGATATTGAACCTTAACCCATTCATATACCTATCTATCTTCTCGACTTCATCCTCAACATGACCTAATCTAATGCTCAATTTATGAAACTCCTCTATGTAATCCATGACATCTATCCCCTTTTGTTTGATATTTTGAAGCTTTCTAAAAGTTTGAATTGCATAGTCACTAGGCAAAAATTGTCCCTTAACTTTAGACACCATCCTATCCCATGAATTGATTTTTTCTTTGCCCTTTTTCACTCTCTTCCTGCACATAATTCCACCAAGTTAGGGCAGGGCCTTTTAACTTAGTTTTAGAAAATTTCAACTTTTTTTCATCTGCTACCTCCTTGTATTCAAAATAATTGTCTAGTTCATCAACCCAATCCAACACCTCTTCACTATCCATCTTCCCACCATACATGGGAAATTCCATCATCGCCTCAGTAGTGTCTCATTTGACAACCTTCAACATCTTAACCATCCTCATCTCTTCATGATCCAACTCTTTCTCATGGCATCTTCCTAGAGGGTTTTCATTCTCACCCTCTCCCTCTTCCTCTTAGTCACTCTCATCTCCAATGGACCTACCTCTTCTTTGGTTCGTTTCTATTGGCACTAAATATCTTGTACCTTGTCCTAGGTCATAATTACACCTTAGTTAAGTTTACTTAGGGACCACATAGGAGGTTGTTGGAGAATTCCACTTTTGGTGGACTTGACATCTCATCACCTCATCATTTCCACCTTTTGTGGACACATCATGTGATTATCTCTCCATCTTTGGTGGAGTGATAAGTTTTCTAGTTGTCTCATGTCATAAGATTCTGACACTTGTCATAATCTTATGCCCTTCTATGTTCTCACCTTGGCTATATAACCAAGGGGTCTCTCTCATTTGTAATCAATCATAATCAACATATCATATTAATGACATTGAATACAGTTTATTCTTGTCATAATCTTTCTCTCTCTTCTTGTGCTTTCTATTTGGTCCATAGATCTTGGGTGGCTGCCATAGCCAATTCTAACATGGTATCAGAGCGTGTTTGGAGCCATTGGAGAGTCTTATTCTGAAGAGAGATTCCAGATCTGAGGAGGTTCCGTTCGTGGCTCTTTGTTGCAAGTTCAAATCCGAGCTTGCTGGTGCAAATCTGAGCTCACCATTGTGTCCTGAAGGTTCGAGATAGCTCCATTTTACCTTTTGTTTCGCTCAAATCTGAAGCCACGCAGGCCAAATCTATGAGGGTTTGAAGTCAAGAGCTGCCACGACCGTATGTATGCAATTTTGAGCATTTTGGGTCAACCGACCCTCGCCATCGCCCGGCGCTTTAAACCCTAAGATTGACTGGCCAATTGCTCGCTGACCGGAGTACTTGTCCGTGTGTGAAGCAAAATTTTTGCTCAAAAGCCGACGGGCCCCAAATCGCCATTATGACGCATGACGCATTTACGTAGTAAATCATTATTTAATTTCAATTGAAAATATTTTAGAAAATTAAATAAATACCTATTGGTATTTTTCTCAGAATTGTATTGAATTTTTTTAAAAAAAAAAATCGAAGAATTTTTATCGCGATTCTCGCCGCACAAGCACGTAGGTATCAGACGCTGGCTCCCGCACTGCCAGCATTCGGAGAGATCTCCGCCAGCCACGCGGGCGCAGACCGCTGCAATCTCCGCGGCCTCCATTTAACTCCACCGGCCATGCGCATTCAAACTCCCAAATGCCAATATTCAAAGAAAATTTCGCGTAATATTCTTCCGATTCCCGGGAGCTGCTTGGAGTGACGGGCATAGAACGGCCAAATTTAAGCTAATCAAGGATTACGTCAGCATGATTTCCAGCACAGTTTGAAAATTTCTACCCCTCACGGATTGCATTTTCATTTTGCAAAATAATCTTGAAGCTTCATAACTTGCTCATTTTGACTCCTTTTTTCAAACAATTTTTTTTATTTGGGCTAGAATTTCGTGCTCTACGCACTGGTACAATCAGTTTTTGGTTTTGGTGCCTGGTTTTTCCAGAATTTGCAGATTCTCACAGGTGTTTCTACTTCGTCCTCATTTTGAGAACTTTGGGAGCTCATAACTTGCTCCTACGGTAACATTTTTGGGTGAATTTTTTTTTGAAAGTGCATGATTTTTTGTGTACTTCTCATTGGTAGGATCAGATTGATCTCATTGTATACCAAAAATTTTACTTGATACTGTGGCCTATTTTAGCATTTGTAAGCACTAAGATCAAGTCTAGCTTGCTTTTTTTGGCATCTAGCAACTGTAAACACACTAAATATAAAGTGCCAAATCAGATATTGTTTGGGAGGTTAATCTTGCAGTGATTGTTTGCATTCTTTTGCTTGATTTGTGTTCTTGCAGTGGGGAGATCTCAAATTGAACCCCTAAATCCACATAATTATGCTACATGGAGAAAATCAGTAATGAACTATCTCATGATGAAAGGTCTAATGGGTCATCTAAAGGACACAATTCAAAAACCTATAGATGCTAAAGAATTGGCAATGTGGGAGATTGATCGTGAGAAAACACTTGGATGCATATGCTCATTAGTCTCATTTGATTTGCAGTTTCATATTGAATCATGTAATACACCTAAAGAGGTATGGGATACTTTTGAGAAATTGTATGGTAAAAAAGATAAGATTAGAGGCTATCAGATTGATAATGATTTGATGAATCTTGATCCTAAAATTTTTGACCACATCCAAGACTACATCTCCAAAATCAAGCAACTAAGAACACAATTGAAAGAATGCACTATTGAAAAAGAGGATTTACAATTGATTCTGAATGTGTTATCCAAGCTTGGTCTTGAGTATTCAGTGTTTATTTCTGGCTTTCATACCCATCGACTTTCTATGGGAGCATCATATGTTGATCCTAAGTTTGATGACTTTGCAAATCTGCTAATCCAAGAGGAAGCTAAGTTAATGAACATGGGTCTAATCAAGTCTTCCAAACCACAAGCATTGGTGGCTAATGAGTCTAAGGTACAGAAAGAATCAGGGAATCTTGATAAGAAGCAAAAGAAGAAAAAGAACAAGCCACATAAAGAATCGTAATCCTCATCATCTACTTAAGGGGAGACCTTTTGTGCATATTGCAAGAAGGATGGACATGAAGAACACTATTGTTATAAGAAGGATATCGATGAGTTGAAAAATCTTCTCAAAAAGAATCACATTGATTTGCCTTCTAGAATGTCTGAATCATCTTCTTCTCCTTCTACTTCAAAACAGCCTAAAAGAACAAGGTCAAACATATATGAATGTGGACATAAAGGACAAGCTCTTTGTGCTCATTCAAGTCCAGATCGGAGATGGCTTCTAGATTCAGGAGCATCTCATCATATGGCATCTTCAGAGACTATCTTCTCTTCATTTCAGCCTTGTTCAATGTCTCCTATCTTGATGGGAAACAATACATACATGAGTGTAATAGGGAAGGGATCCATTAGCATTGGGGAAAACACTTTTCAAGATGTCTTGTGTGTTCCTTATTTGACGAACAATCTACTTTCCATTTATCAGATTACACATGGTGGAGATGGGAGAACTGTGGAGTTCACTCCTGATTCTGTTATCATTCGTGACTCAGAGACTAGAGATGTCATTGCTACTGGGGTGGTTGATCATTCATCTCGGTTGTATTCCTTTGCACAATTTGCTTCTGATGATGACTTTGTTCATTCGACTGTTGATCACAACTATGATTCTGAGGAGACATTTGGCTTCTTGAACTTGGGCATACTCACTTCAGATCCAGTCCTTGAGCCATGCACTTCATCTCCTCTATCGACTGTTGTACTTGATGATGATTGTGTTGCTACAGTTTTGGCTCCTAGTGATTCAATGCACCAGGACATACAAAGCCTTCCAGATATGGTTACTTTGGATGACTTCCTAACAGGTATTTCAGACTTGTTTGTGGAGTCACATCTTGCAGATTTGGAGGACACCATTGATGACATACATCTTCTCTTTGATGAAGATGAACCTTCTTCAGTTGTTGTGAGGGAACACCTTGACCCTCTTGTTCATTCTCTACATGATCATTCTTCACAGTTTGGCGTGAGTGTGGATTCTTTTGGACAACACTTGGAGGAGGTTTCTTTGTCTTCAGAGGGGATATCCTTGTCTTTGGATAGTGCTCTACATTCATCTCTACTAGATGTTGGGTTTTCCTCTTCAACAGTGTGGCCTAGAACACCTGATTGGAGTGGTTCAGCTTTCTGCATCGACATGGAGACACTTGGGCATGCTTCAGAGACAACATCATCATCCATCATTCATCTGGATGATATCTTGCATACATCCTTGGTTTTGTTTCTTCCCAAGGGGAGGAACGTTGTTCGTCGAGATTGGATCATCTTCAGCATTCAATGTCGAGCTTCTACCATTCTTGCAGGAGACTCAACATTGAGTGGGGGCTACCTTGCTTCTCTTCTACTTCTCTCTTATGGGGGGGTCTTTTTCCTCACATGGAGTTTTTACCTTCTCATTCTTCACTGAGAGCATTTCTATTTTGTATTTCATCTCTCTTTTGAGGGGGAGTTTTGTCCCATGAGGTTTTCTCCCTTTCCTCGTTTGTGAGAGATTGCTTTGATTGCATTGTTTGTACATGGGTACCTAACATGGCCTAGTAGTCGGGACCCATCTTGCATTGTTTGCATTTGTGCACTACTCCCTAAGTTGCACTTAAGGGGGGGTGTTGGTGTAATTAAATATCTTGTACCTTGTCCTAGGTCATAATTACACCTTAGTTAAGTTTACTTAGGGACCACATAGGAGGTTGTTGGAGATTCTCCACTTTTGGTGGACTTGACATGTCATCACCTCATCATTTCCACCCTTTGTGGACACATCATGTGATTATCTCTCCATCTTTGTTGAGTGATAAGTTTGATTGTTGTCTCATGTCATAAGATTCTAACACTTTTCATAATCTTATGCCCTTCTATGTTCTCATCTTGGCTATATAACCAAGGGGTCTCTCTCATTTGTAATCAATCATAATCATATCATATTAATGACATTGAATACAGCTTTATTCTTGTCATAAATTTCTTCTTTGTGCTTTCCATTTGGTCCATAGATCTTGGGTATGCCCATAGCCAATTCTACCGGGGCCATAGTGTTGTAAGTCTGGCTAAAAGAGCTTCCTGAGATTCCTTCATCAATCTTATTTCCCTAGCAATTATTGCACTTCCCTTTGGAGGCATAATGTTCCCTTCGAATTGCAACTTTTCCTCAAATGACCAAAACCTATGCTCTGATACCAATTTGATGCAGAGTAGGGTGGAGGTTCTCTAACCAATCATAATTCAACAATTTTTTCAACTTGGGAACCCTAACTTCTGGTCCTGAATACATAATTTCTTCATATTTCCCAGCACATCAAACAATGAATTTTTACCATAACTTTCAAATGAAATTGCAAACAAACAATTGAATCACTATAGATACCATTTAGGCTCTTCTTCAATATATCAAATTTGTGCATGGGATTTCTTTGTAACAACACCCTAAAAAATAGATTGCTACGCAGCAACTAAGCTCAATTAGCCTTATTTTACAAAGAAACTGTGGTATCCCTTATTTAAATCACCAATCTTCACTCCAAGGCTCTAAAAATGTTACATGGGGTCTAAAACAATAGTTTTTATCAACTGAAACATCCACAAATTCACCAACTATCAAAACCCTACCTCTAACCTCTACTCCTAAGCCTAATACATTGACATATTAGGCTAGGGCTCGATCAAGCATTGCCCTACCTCCATCCCCTGCATCTAAAAACCTAAAAAACATAAAAAAACACCATATCTAATGCAATTATACTGATTTACAGAGGTTTCCACTGCTAGAATGGTTTAATATGCCATTTTTTCACTCAAACCCTCTTAACTTAGTGTTTTCAGACCACTTTTAGAGATTTGATTCAAACTCACTCAATTCTCAATGAAAAGCACTCAAACTAGAACCAAAAGAGAGATAACTCATCCCTACACTAATTCTAGTGACAATTAGCACATTTACAAATCGTATGGAGTCATAAAAAATCCTATAGTAGCAAAATTACTCAAGAAATTGTAGAAAAATAGAGATTCCTTATTGTTTGACCTTCAAAAACAACTCTAGAATAATGTCTCGAGCCTTTCAAGGAATATTTAAACATATCCAACTCCAAACCAATGGTTCTAGCCACTTTTTGAATGACTTGACTATTCATCTTCCAAAACAAGCGCCAAAATTACAAAGTTGCATTGCACTTTTTGCAACATTTGTAACAAAATGACAACCTTATCTAAAATTGACCCCATGAGACTCAAAACATTAGAAATGGTCTAAATAGACCTTATTACATCAAATATGACTCAAAACAACAAAAAACCTAACATTAGACCAAATTTGCAACATTTGACTAGGTGCCCCGCATTCAGTATCGAGGGAAGGAAAGGTCATATGAGAAGTGAAATGCGTATAGAGGATGAGGTCACAGAGGTAGAGCACCCAAAGGCATGGAGCTTAAAATTGCGGAATTAATAAGAAATTGCACAATGGAGGCAGTTAGAGGTTTCACAACACAAATGGAGGCCATGGAAGGGTATGTGCCAGATCATCATGGAAAAACAAAGTCCTTAAGTGGCAAAAAATTTAGAAAATCGTGAAGCTAGTCAACCTGACGAAAAATTTGAATAGGTTATTCATATTATTTCCAAAATATGTAAAAAATATATTTTGTAGAAAATTGAATGTAGTTTCTAAACTACTAGGTTTTTTTTTTTTTAAAAATCTATTTGATGAAAATTTGAAATTTCAATGCAGTAGTACTTAAATTTTAGGGGAAAAATAAGAAGTAGGTGTTTGTCTGACCACCCTAACCACAATAAATTGATAATTATTTTTTATAAGATTTTAGATATAAGTAGAGGACACATGTATTGATGTGATGCATATTTTTTTGTAATTTTTTTCCATTTAAATAATTAATTATGAATTTTTTTATTAAAACTTTTAAAAACTATAAAAACTTGTATGTCTGACCACCTTAACTTGGTCAAAACTTCATGAAATTCAAATTTTCTTTTTTAATACTATATTATGTGAAACATAGAATGTGAAACATGTTTTGGATTCAAAAAATGTTATACCATTTGAAAGCTATATATGTTTTTCAATCAACCTATCAATCAGGACTTTAGTCATAATTCAAATAGAAAATGAATAATAATTACTTATTAAATAAAAATAAAGCATAATTTATATTGGTGGAAAGCTAGGAATCTCCTTTAAAAACCCTTTTTGTTTCATCAATTTTGGGTAAAGAAAAAGTCGTCAGCCACATACCCATCATATTGCCACTTTTTGGCCAATCATGATCCTGCACATACTCAGAAATGGTATAGAGAAGAGAAGTCCATATAGTGGACATAAGTGATGATGAAGAAGAGAAGGTTGTTGAACGTGAAGAAGAATTGAACAAATTGGGTCTTGAGATAGGTGAAGAATTATTTATCAAGGGCATTACTAAAACAAATTCCAGGCCACCATTTGATACTCCAAGTTACATAGGCGAGTTAAGTGCAGAAGAGAACTTGTTGGATTGGATTGGCGAAATGGATAAATATTTTTCATATGACAACACTGAAGAAGAGTAGAAGGTGAAATATACTCACACCAGGTTGAAGGGGCACACATCCATATGGTGGGATCACCTACATGAAGACATAAAATGAAAGGGAAAGAAAAAAAATCATGGGATCGAATGGTGATGAAGATAAAATCTGATTTTCTGCTAGCAAACTACCAAATTAATCTGTTTAGAAAACTTCAAAATTTAAATCAAAAGGAGAGTAGTGTTGAGGAGTATACCAAATAGTTTCATTAGTTAAGTATAAGATTCGATCGTGAAGAAGATGATATGGAGCACATTTCAAGATATCTAAATTGTTTGCACATATCCATCAAAGATGAAATTAGTATGGTTAATATTCATAGAATGGAGGAGGCATATCAATATGCCTTGAAAGTGGAAGAAAAACTAAATAGGAAACAACAAGATAACTCTTGGGTTAGAGGAAAATTTTCACGTGGAAGAGGACCACCAAACAACGAAAGAGGCTTCCAAAAAAAGCAAGAGGAAGCAAGCTTGTCAAGTGAATATATGCAAGAGGGAAAGGGAAGAGGATATTTCCCTAAAGGAAGAGGAGACTACTCTTGTGGAAGAGGATCATTTGGAAGAGGTAGAGGAAGAGGTTTTAGCTTCACATGTTTTCAATGTAGAGAAGTAAGCCATCAAGCATTTGAATGTCTGCAAATCCAACAAGATGTTAGAAATGGAAAAGAGTCAAGAGTGCATGTTGCACAAGCTGAAAATGAGAAGGAGACCTCAAAAAAAATCTAGTAGACCCCAAAGATGGAGAGTCATTGATGCTGTGGAGAATTTTGTTGAACCTAGAAAAAGAGAAACCAAAACCAATTCAGAGAAGAAATTTGTTTAGAACAAGGTGTAAGGTAAGTGGAAAATGTTGCAAAGTTATTGTGGACAGCGGTAGCAGTAATAATATAGTGTCTGAAGAAATGGTGAGCAAGCTGAAATTGAAGAGAATCAAACATCCCAGCCCATACAAAGTTCTGTGGTTACAAAAACAACATCAATTGTTGGTGAATGAACAATGTATGGTTAATTTTCAGATTGGGAACTACAAAGATGAAATAATGTGTGATATAATTCCAATGGATGCTTGCCATATTCTTTTGGGAAAATTGTTGTAATTTGATAGACAAGTTGTTCATGATGGTAAAATGAATACATACACAATTAAGAAAGGTGGAGAAGAGTATATATTGACCCCATTGAAGAATAGAGAAGGAGAAGATGAAGACAAACCAAAGGTATGCTTGGCTTCTAAAAAATAATTTTTGAAAGAATTTAAAAAGGAGAAAGTGTGTTTTGCAATAATTCCCAAGTTTGCAGCAGTTGGGACATCAAACAAAGAAAGTGAAATACCCATGGAAATTCAAGAAAATTTGAAAGACTATGTGGATATATTAATGGAGTTACCTGATGGATTGCCACCCATTAGGAGCATTACTCATTGCATGGATTTGACTTCCAGTGAAAATTTACCAAACAAGGATCATATAGAATGGACCACCAAAATAAAATGAAGAGATAAATAGGCAAGTGCAAGAGTTACTGGATAAGGGGCTGATTAGAGAGAGTTTGAGTCTATGTGTAGTTCCAATAGTGTTGGAACCAAAAAAATATGGGGATTGATGAATGTGTATGGATTCAAGAGCAATAAATAAGATAACCATCAAATAACGACTCCCATTACAAGGAATGGACGATATGATGATTGCTTGAGTGGAGCCACACAAAGATTGATTTGAAAACTACTTACCATCAAATATGAATAAGAGATGGAAATGAATAGAAAACCACTTTCAAAACCAAAGATGGACTGTATGAATGGTTGGTAATGTCATTTTAATTAATGAATTCTCCCTGCACTTTCATGAGAATGATGAACGAAGTTTTGAATCCATATCTTGGTAAGTTTGTAATTATGTATTTGGATGATATTTTGATTTTTAGTAAGACAAATGGAGAGCACTTGAAGCATGTTAGAGATGTTAAATACATAGGATGAAATAAGAAAACATAATGAATTTGAAAAAGTGTAGTTTCATTAAAGAGGAATTGTGATGTTTAGGTTTTGTAATTTCTAGCAATGGTATGAAAATGGATCTGGAATGATTGAAAATAGTTGTTGAGTGGCCTTCACTGAAGAGTATGTTTGATGCAAGAAGTTTCCATGGATTGGAAAGTTTTTATATGAAGTATATCAGCAATTTCAATGGGATATGTGCACCAATTATAGAAACAATGAAGGGTAATAGAAAAGAATTTGTTTGGATAGTTGCATTAGAGAGGAGTTTTAATGTTTTGAAGGAAAAAGGGATGGAGCAGCCTGTGTTAGCACTTCCAGAGTTTGGAAAAGTCTTCCAAGTTGATTGTGATGCAAGTGGGATAGTGATTGGAGGAGTTTTTACTCAAGAGGGAACACCAATAACATATTTCAGCGAGAAGTTAAATGAAGCAAAAAGGAAATATTGCATGTATGATCAAGAGTTTTGTGCAATTGTGCAAGCTCTTAAGAAACTTGGTGACATTACTTTCTTCTAAAGGAGCTTGTTTTGTATACTGATTATCACACATTGCAATATATAAATAGTCAAGTTAAGCTTAGCCAAAATCATATGAAGTGGGTTGAATTCCTTCAAAGTTATTCTTTTGTATTGAAACATAGAAGTGGAAAATCAAATACAGTTGTTGATGGGTTAAGTAGAAGATGTTTGTTGTTGAATGAAATGAGAGTAAGTGTTGTTGGATTTGATTCCATGGGAGAGCTGTATGAAGAATATTTTTATTTTAAAGAAGCTTGGGTAGCATGTAAGAATCCAATGAGGGTGGATAGAACTCAATGGCTGGATTGTACAAAGAATTAGCACAACATAATGAAATTTATTATTGGCCTGAAATGAGTGCAGATGTAGAAACGATTGTGAAAAGTTGTAAAGTATGTCAATATGTAAAAGGAGTGTGATAAAAAACTAGATTCTACCAGCCATTTCCAATACTAGAGAGAGCATGGGAATGCATTAGCATGAATTTATTTTTGGGTTTTCCATGAACACAAAGAGGTAATGACTCAATTTTTGTTGTAGCAGATAGATTTTCAAAAATGCCTCATTTTATACCATATAAGTTAAGTGTAATGATGCTTCCCACATAGCAAATTTGTTTTTCAAAGTGTAGAGATCAAAATTTGATCACTCTCATATGATCAAAGTCGTCACCTTTATTTGTCTATCTCATATCCCCCATCGATATTAATTAAATAATTTATTTAATTATTATTTCCCATTTTCCTAAGGTTCCTAAAATATTTAATTTAATAATTAAATACTTTAGCTTTCATCCCTTCCTCCCTTGTCACATCCTCCCTAATCCTCTCCTAATATGGATTAAGATGTGCACATCTTTAATCGGGATTAATGTCACATCCTCCATATTTTGCAACTTGCCCCTAATCCTCTATTAGTCTTCTTAATCACCTATTTGCACAACCTTAATATAATCATCATGCCATTTTGGGTATGCCTCTAAGTCAACCTTCATAAGTTCTTTCTTTATTTAGCCTAGACAACCTCTTCCCCATGTGAATTAAAAATTCACATTTATTAATCCAATGTTTTCCTCTTCCCCATGAAGGTTGTTGAGAAATTCTAAAATTTCTCATGTCACATCCCCCACATGGAGACAAGGACCTCCTTTATGAGGACCTTGTCTTATCACCAAGGTACTCCCAATCATGTGAATTAAAAATTCACATTTATTAATCCAATGCTTTCCTCTTCCCCATGAGGATTATTGAGAAATTCCAAAATTCCTCGTGTCGCATCCTTCACACATGGGGACAAGAACTTCTTTTTTGAAGAAATATTCTCTCAATCCCAAGGTACTTACAAGTACCTCCACATCACATATCCGCTTTCCACCTCATTTCCACATGGTGGGATGTGAGGGCTTGTGAGTCATCAACTCACCACAACCCTTTATCTTGTCCATGGTGGTTCAATCCTAGCCATCCAATTCTCTAGAGACTCTTTCCTTAAACTAGAGGATTTTAGTTTCATTTTCATTCATACACATTCACATTCACAATATTCACAAGCATTCAAGACTTCACACTCTTGCATTCAAGCCTTTGCATCCACCATTGTTGCACTCTTCAAGCTCATCTTGCATTCATTTTGTTCACCTTATCACATACCCAATTGCATCACCATCATTTTGCAACTAGTTTCAAGTGATTTTCCATCAAGGATCACACAAGAAATCAACATCAAAGGGCCAACCAACAAATTGACTTGGGCAAGGTAAATAATTGGTTTTTATCTTTTCTTTGTTCAAGTCTAACTAGGCTAATTATCTTGAGGTGGTGTTTTGTGTTCTTCTCCTTCTACATTTCTTCTATTTTGCATCATTTAGGGTTAGAAAGTATGTTGCACACATATCTGGCATGCCTAGTGGGACCCACAAACAGTTCTGTTCTTTTTATGTGCTCTATTGTTTGAAGTTTTGCATGTTCAGGTAAACATAAAGGTGATTCTGCTATTGAAATAGGCGATTTTATAGCAATAGGGGAAATCTTGCAGTCAAAAAAAGTGAGCCTACCTTAGTAAATAAAGGTGAATCTACACTTGCAGATTCACCCATCTATCAAACAAGGGAAAATCTACTCCCTATTTCTCAAACAAGCAACCCTACTTCTTACTTGGATGAGCTTGCTTTCTACAAATAGATGAGCCTACCTCTAAAATAGGTGATACTACTCCTAAGATGGGTGATTCTACTCCTAACAAGGGAAATTATACTACCAGAACATGCGATTCTGCTTCAAATAGAGGTGATTCTCAGGTAAAACAATGATTTAAATCTTCATTTTCAGTATTTGTTTCTTGTCGATTTCAGGTACTAACACCCTAACTTGTCTTTTTTTGAGTGTGTGTTCTTTTTACTAATGTTTATGTAGCTGTTTTACATTTTTTCAAGGCTGGAGGTTCAAACTACTAACAATTTCTTGCAGAATGAGTGGTCCATGACATTTATTTTTGTTTGTTTTGTTATTTTCATACTAGTTAGGCACACACAATTTAAGTAGGGGCAGTCAATATATTTATTTTTGTTCCTTGTTAAGTGGGTTGTTGACATATCCAATTCCCTTGCGCTATTTGGTGATCCTAGATGAAGAGAAATCATAATCCACTTTAGTCCATTTGTGTTACCCATGAGATATTGGAATGTCCAACCTCTCCCCTTGTGCTTCGTGTGAGCCTGGGGACCAATCGAAATTTTCTAGTGTCTTCTTTTAGTGGGACCTGCTTGGGGATTTCATCACCCCAAGGGACGATTCCAACCATGTGTATTGGAGGGGTATATAAAGGGGGTTGAGCCAAATTTGTACCCCAATCTAGTCATGTCATGTCTAGCAAAGCATGAAAGCTAGGATGATACCTAGATAAGATGTGATGAGTTGGTTTGAGTTTCTAGTACCTCACTGGGGCTCTCGACTCATGCCTATGATGGGCTGGTGTTCACGGTTTTTCCTCACATACCATGCGTATATCGGGGACTCCCTAGATCACCTTGTTCAACCTAGATAGAGGATTGTGTTCGTGATACCCTTCTCACTAATCTTAGGATTTTGTTGCTTGAATTGTTTTCTTTGTGTGAAACTAGTGCATTTATTTTTGGTCGAGTTAGCCTTTGCCTTCTATTTGTTGCTTGTTGTGATTTTGTCATTTGCCATAGTTAGTCATCCAATCCAGTCTAAGTCAATCATTTGGGAAAAAATTTCTTTGTCAGGGGCGAATTTGCTTCTTTTTAGGGTGAACTTGTTATGCATAGGGATGACCATGTCTTTTGTCTGAGTCATTTCTCAGTCTTTTCCTATCAAAATTTCATATTCTACATAGAATAGGTGACTCTTCACCCTATTTGGGAAAGTCTAATACCTAAAAGGGAGATTTTGCTTGTTGTCTACGTCATTTTGTCAATCAAACAACCCATCACATTTGCTTGTTTCCTCAAAAGGGGTGATTTTGCACCTATTTTGGGTGAACCTGGTCCCTAAAGAGGCTATTCTGATTGTTGTTCTAGTCCTCTGTCAGTCATCTAAGCCATCATATTCACCCATTTCCTAGAAACAGGTGAATTTACCCACTTTTTAGGTGAGTGTGCTATTATTTTAGGCAAATATGCTTCAAAAATAGCTAATCTCACTTTCTGCTTGAATCCTTGTTTGTTCATTTCCTCATTAGACAAGTTCGTTTCCTCATTTGGAGAATTTGTTTCCCCATTTGGAGGGTTCTTTTTCTCATTAGATGAGCTTGTTTCCCCATTTGGAGAGTTCATTTTTCCATTAGATGAGTTTGTTTCCCAGTTCAAAGGGTCCATTTATCCGTTTAGAGCATCCGCTTTCCCATTTGGAGAGTCTATTTATCTGTTTCGAGAATCTGTTTGTTCATTTAGAGCGTCCATTTTCCCTTTTGGAGATTTCTTTTTCCTGTTTGGATAGTCTATTTCTCTATCTGTTCGTCCATCGAGCGGTCCCGTTTTTAGATGAATCTTGTCCCGTCCATCTTGTTGAAGCAATAGGCAATCCTATCACCTATTTAAACAAATATGACTACTGTTTAGGTGAGCTTGTCACCTATTTAGGTGATCCTATCCCCTATTTAGTTGACCCTGCACCCTATTTCAGTGACCTTGCACTTTATTTGGGCAATTTTGCACCCTAAACAGGAAAATTTAAACCCTAGACAAGCGACCCTACACTCTGTTTGGGTGATTCTACACCCAAAATATGTGAATGTACACCATAGACAAGCAAATATGCACCCTAGATAGGCGACCCTGCACTTTGTTTGGGTGATTCTACTCGGGATTGTCATCCATTTTGAGTCAATCATCATCTTCAGCCCAATCAATCCACTTCAATCTTGAGGTGGATTCAGTTTCATAATCATCCATTTATCCTTTAATCCGATCAATCAACACCTTAAGTCATGTAGGGTTATTTCTAAACATGGTTTAGAATCCCTCTCGTCATCTTATTTAATCCATCATCTAATCTTATCAATCATTTCATCAATCGATCTTATCCATTCTAATCCAATCACATCCCTATCCAATCATCACCTAGGTCATCTTTGCATTGCATCATCTTAGTCCACTTGGTAGTTTTGCACTTTCATGCCCGTTCAAACTTGATCACAAGCAAAGAAAATGGTAGAATAACAAGCCCAAGGTGCCCAGAACATCCCCTAGGATCCTAACAATGGTGCCTCGTCATAGTCCAACAACGATGTTCAAAACACATCACCACCTGGGTATGAGAACATGGTCATTCAGCTTGAAGTCATGGTTGACGAATACGTTAGTAACCCCACTAATGTGTAGATGAAAAATCGCCTCCTCAACGAGCGTGGGGATAAGATTCTCACCACTCTAATCATGAAAGGAATCAAACAACCACCTAATTTTGATATGTCACAATATACCGACACCCAATCTCTTCCAACACCTCAAGACCCAAAATCTTCACAAAACGTTATGGGAAATCCATATATTCCTAAGGTCCACCAATAAAAAATTGGTATCAACCTAGGTTCAGGAATTCCATGATGTATCAAGTTGAAAGCTACCCTCACATTCTAGCCCCAGCCTCAGGAGCACAACCTCATCCAAATGACCCCCTTGCTTATGGTATGCCACAAAATATTCCATCTGCTCCACCACTCTTGCCTCATCATCCTGGTCAACCTCCCATCAATATTGGGGCAAATCATGTCCTTGCATTGATGTCGCCTCTAGGACCTACACCCATGGAAAACTTACTACCACCACCTCAAGGTAACATCCCTTTATTCCAACAACCTCCCATTAATCCTCAACAATCCACTACCTCGCAAGTACCAATGCAACACACTGATATCCCCTCGCAAGCACCACCACAACATATTGCAACCACTCCTATCTCATCTCAACCACCTCATCAACAACCTCCGCAACAAAATGCTCTAATTCTGCAAAAAAAATATTGTAGAAAAATGTTCCAATCCCATAGCAACATACTATTGTTCCTATACAACCTCCTCATCAAGTAACACATGCTACATCACAACCTCAACAACCACCCCATGGTGCCTCTACGAAAATCCCACAACATCAACACATCCCATCTCATCCTCCTTACCAACAACCACCACAATAGCAACAACCACCCTAGTATACACACATTCCCACACAAGCGCAACACAATCCCCTCACACAATATCTCTATCATCCATCAAGCACATATATCGCCTATGCTATTCCATCCAATCCCAATCCAAATCTTAATCTAATCCCTTAGAATCCACCGCGATCTCAATTGTCACTTTACACCAATCCTCCACAATCACACTCAAATCCCTACCATCAAACCTCCAATCAACAACCACCTCCATATACCAAACAACAACCAAATGTTATGTACAACTACCAATCCAATCCATACTAGACTCAGTAGCAACCACCCTATCAACAAGGTGCTCCATCCACCACCTACTATTAGCAACCATTGTCACACCAACAAGGCGCTTCCACATCGTTATACTACCAGTTTCCCCTACAATATCATTGGGTGTTCCATCCACTTCATATTATCAACATCAACCACCCTATCAACAAGTAGCTTTCACCTCTTACTATCAAAATCCATGATCCTCATATCCACCTTATATGTCAATCTACAACCACAATCCACATACAATCAATACTAGCAGACACCTCTGTATACACTTCCACTAGCTTAATATGATCAAAACGCTTTTTCCTCATCTTCTTCATATCAACAATATCCTCCCTATAACCAATCCAATCCATCCAATCTGATTCCCCCAATTCCTATCAATAAAGATTTGGAAGAACTCAAAGCTACATTAAAGGGCTTGCAAGCATGGACTAGCAAGCAATCTTTCAAGTTTGAAGACATTTGTCCCTACCCATTCAATCCCTCAATCTCATTAGTTCCTTTCCTGAAGCATTTTGAGATGTTGAAATTTGATAAATACAAAGGAACAAAAGACCCCAAGGCTCATCTTCAGGAGTTTTATGCCCATTGTCAAGAAGTCATGCATAATGACAATTACCTCATGCAATTATTTCATAAGAGTTTACAAGGGATAGCTCTTGAATGGTTTTTGGGTCTGAAGAAGGGATCTTTCAAGTTCTTTGCATAGCTTTCAAAACAGTTCGTGTCCCACTTGTGCTTTAATTTAGATAAATATATTGATATGTTGGATCTCTTGAAAGAAAAGTAGTGTGAGGGAGAAACTTTCGCAAGCTATCTTCAAAGGTCGAAAGCTTTAGCTATTCAGATGAAATCCCCACTTAGGGAGAGAGACATGGTCACCTTGTTTATCGAAAACTCTCATCTAGATATGGTCCACAATTTTAGACTTCCATGTGTCACGACCTTCGTTGAGATAGTGGAGAAAGGTCCAATTCTTGAGAGATCCCTTATTGCCAAAGGGTTAGTCAAAAAAATTAACTTTCATAAAGAGAAGTCATCTAGGGATAAGTATTGTTATTGGAACAAGAACAAAAATGTTTTCAATGATGGTGTCACTAACACCAAACATGTTCAAGTAGCTAATGCTTCCTAGAAGCCATAATATCCTCATCCTCAGTAGTCAATCCCTAACACCATATTAGTGCCTCAATGGGCACCTCATCCTTCCTAGCAATCTAATCAAAACAATCAAGAGGGTAGAAAATGCCAATTTACTCAACTAGGAGAGCCCCTAAGTGTCATGTTTAATAATCTCCTTCAAGCTAAAATTTACCTGATCACATACCCTATGATCAAGCCTCTTAATGAATCCAATCCCAAACTAGCTTGGTACAAATAAAATGAGTATTGTGAGTTCCATAAGATTAAAGGGCATACATTAAACAAGTGCCAAGGCTTGAAAACATACATCCAGGATCTGATAGATCAAGGTGACATAAATGTGGATGCCAACACAACACCCTCATCTAATGCTCAACTACAAATATATCAAAATGCTTTCCCTAAGCATAACCAAGATCCTAGTACGTAAAACTCAAACCATGGGCCTACTAACAACAATAATTAGGATAACACTACAAACAACATCAAATTAAGAATGTGTCATTCAATTATCAGGGCATAGTCATGCACATTGAGCAAGCAGAACCACATGTGTCTATGATACACGTAAAAGGTTAAGACCCATAGTGTGCGGTTACTACCCACTACACTCACATCATAGTTCCCAAAGCCTCTACATGCACCCAGCCACCTCCTGTAAGTTCTCAATATAATATTCTTGACCATCTAGGAAAGATCCCAACATAGATATCCATTCTGGATTTGCTCAAGTCTTCTCTTGTGCACCAAGAAATCCTAACTAAGGCCTTGCAAGATAATCATGTCCGCAATGACATTGATCCTACTCAATTTCAAGCATTGGTAGGACATCTCTTAGCCACCTATCAACTAGGTTTTAGCCAAAATGACATGCCCTGCATTGACTCAAATCATAAATGTCCTCACCATCTTGAGGTCCTTATAAACTGCCACAAAGTAAAGAGGGTCTTGGTAGATAATGGCTTTGCCCTGAATCTTTGCACATTAAAATTCATAAAATAGGTGGGATACACCCAAGCTTACTTAAATAATCAAGTCATCACTATCAAGGCGTATGATAATGTAGAGTGTGCTTTTGAAGGGACAATATTTCTTCCAGTTTAGGTTTGGCCCATTGTACAATACATTACCTATCATGTTCTTGATCTAGAACTCCCATACAACCTTCTTCTTGGTCAACCATGGATTCATGCCATGCAAGCTATTCCATCCACATACCATCAGTGTCTAAAATTTCCATTTAATGGGATGGAAGTTACCATACAAGCAAATCCTCAACCATTTGAATATTGTTGCACACTAGAAGCTTCCTTTCCCCATTTTCATTATTGCCTAGGGGTAGAAATGGAACCACCTCAGACATCATCATCCCATACATCTACTAATGCACTAGCCACCACCTCATCCACTCCATCATCCACTACATTTTCTACACACGATTCCACCGTTACCAAGGTCTATATCATTGACAAGGGGTGTGGTGAATACGAATTGCATATAGCTTTGAATGTGGCAACCATGCCACCCTCACCACATACATATGGCCATCCTTCTCAGTCTATGCCAAAGCCAAAAGACAAGATTGTCACTCTCAGCTCTAAGAATGTGGGAACCAGTACTTACCACTCCCCTATATTAAGACAAGGCACACCTGAAGATGACATTAGCCAATGGGTATACCATGAGGAACCTAAACCCTCTCCCCCTCTAAGAATATTTGCAAGAGACCTATCCTTGGCCCTCTAAGTTTGCGGATAAATACAATTATTGGGGGGGAGGTCTTGGTGTAGAAGAACAAGGAAGGAAACAAGCTATTAAGGCTTCAATATGACCAAGGCACTCAGTTTTAGGCCATGAAGCCAAATAAAAAGGTCCCATGCCATCAACTAGTGCCTCCAACAACATTAGTGTGGACAACGGTCTCCTCGAAGACATACTAGAAGAAGAATCCATCATACATGCATACAATGATGTAGATCATGTAGACCTTTCCTCCATGTTCAACTTCTTATCCATTTTCACCATTAGCATTTCCCTTCGTCACCCTGAACTAATTGATTTGGATCTACATGGAAGTGCACCTGTTAATACCTTTCCCTTAGTGGATGCATATGTAAATCTTATGGGATTGAGGAAGGATGGACACCCTAGTCACAAAAATAAGAAAAAGAAAAATAAAAAAGAGTCACCTAGTGAAAACCTCCCTAAGGCACTTCTTGACTAGAAAAAAGTAAAAATAAAGGACACATCTAATAGTGAAAATGTTGATGAGGCACTGGATGATGGGGACCTTCATCTTCCCCTTGTGGGAACATAACTATTTGAATGATCATCCATTCTGATCGAGGAAACACAAGAAGTAAATTTGGGAATTGAATAAGATTTCAAAATCACATATGTAGCCAAATCACTATAAGAGGAAGAGTACTCTACCATCAACTAAATTCTCAAAGAAGGTGTCATCAACTTCACGTGGGGTTATTCAGATATGCCAAGATTGGATCCCACTCTAGTGGTACGTCACTTGGACATACATCTTGATGTAAAACCTGTCAAGCAAAAACTCAGGAAAATGCATCCTCAAGTAGCTCTACTAGTCAAGAAAGAGCTAGAAAAGGTATTAGAAGCTAGATTCATAAAACCCGTCGACTACTCAATCTAGATTTCCAATAAAGTGCCAGTTGCTAAACCAAATGGGAATATCAAGATCTACACCGATTTCCATGACCTCAACAAAGCCTGTCCTAAGGATGACTTCCCCTTGTTGAACATCGACATGTTGGTTGATCTAAATGTCAAACAAGAGATGCTATCCCTCATGGATGGCTTCTCTAGATATAACTAGATTAGAATTGTGCTCGAGGATCAACATAAAACAATCTTCACCACACCTTGGGTCACATTATGTTATAACATCATGCCTTTTGGCCTCAAGAATTCTAGAGGCCATGACAGACATCTTCCATGACCTTATTCACATTTAATAATGGATGATTATGTTGATTATCTACTAGGAAAATCAAGAACAAGGGAGGAGCACCCGATGATCTTGAAGAAGATTTTTGAGTGCCTAGAGCACTATAAGCTACGTCTAAATCTGAAGAAGTGTTTCTTTGGGGTCACATCAAGAAAACTATTGGGTTTCATCATCTCCAAAAGAGGCATAGAGGTTGATCTAGAAAAAGTCAAGGAAATCATGGAAATGCCTCAACCATGCAATCTAAAACACTTAAGGAGCCTTCAAGGAAAACTACAGTCCATTAGATAGTTTATAGCTTAGTTAGATGAAAAATGCCAATGGTTCACTCATCTCCTAAAAAAGGATATGTCCTTCAAGTGGAATTTAGAATGTCAATGTAGGTTTGACAAAATCAAAGAATACTTGGCTCATCTGCCCATCCTCATGCCTCCAATTGTAGGTAAACTGCTTTTATTTTATATTTTAGCTACTTCAATTGCACTGGTAGAATTATTGGCACAACATGATGAGTCATCCAAAGAATGTGCTATCTACTACATTAGTCAGACCCTAGTAGGCTATGAGCTCAATTATTCTCTGATGGAAAAGGCTTGGTTAGTTGTAGTCTTCAATTCACAGAAACTTCATCGTTACATGCTTAGCCATCCCATGAAGCTGATATCAAAGGTCAATCCACTCAAGTATTTCTTATCCAGAACAACTTTGACTGGTCGCATGGCTAAGTGGGTTATGATATTGAGTGAGTTTGATATTGATTATGTAGATCGAAAGGATTTTAAATGGAAAGTGATAGTCAATCAGCTAGCAGATGCTCCCCTGGTAGATGCCTATCCTTTGGTAACCAAATTTCCTAATGAAGAGGTCTTTACAGTATCAGAAGAAACCACATGGACACTTTACTTTGATGGGTCATACACACACAATGGAGCAGGGGTAGGTATTTTGTTCGTCACTCCCCAAGGTGATTATATCTTGAAGTCATTTAGGTTGGATTTTTCGTGCACAAACAACATAGTTGAATACAAAGCTCTTCTCATCATCCTTAGAATTACAATCCAATGGAGGATCACTCACTTGAGAGTGTTTGGTGATTCCTAGTTAATCATCAAATAGGTTAATGATGAGTTTCTGACAAAAGATGATAAGCTATTACCTTATAAACACATGGTGGATGACTTCAAAAAGTATTTCACCTCTATCCAACTCAACTAGATCCCTAGAGTGTAGAATAAAGCAACTAATGCCATGGCTACAATTGGTTCTCTAATTCACATACTGAAAGATTGAACAGACAGTGAGTTCCTGGTTGAATAACTACTAATCCCAGCTTATGATATCCCTGAGACTAAAATGGTGTGCGACATCATAGGTCCCAAGTCACCATGGTACCACAAAATTTACACTTACCTTCATAATAACATCCTACCTCCCAATCTTACACGCAACCAACGAAAATCCTTCATCCAATGCACTGCCCACTACACTATTTTAGGTGATACTCTTTATTGTCATGCGTATGATGGAATCCTTCTTAGATGTCTAAATGAGATCAAGGCCCACATTGTATTGAAAGAGGTACATAGTGGTGTTTGTGGGGCCCATTCAAACGACATGGCCTTAGCTAAAAGGATACTTAGAGCTAGTTATTATTGGCCTTCAATAGAACATGACTCTTGTGAATTTGTGAAGAAATGTCTTTTTTGCCAACATGTGGGTCTGATTCATTCCCCAACCTAGGATTTGCAGCCCATCATAGCACCATGGCCTTTCTCTCAATGGGGTTTCAACCTAGTCGGCAAGATAAACCATCCCTCTTTTGATGGCCACACCTTCATCATCACTGCCACTAAGTACTTCACCAAATGGGTGGAATCAATGCCACTCTCCCAAGTAACGAGTACTCAGATATCCAAATTCATCCTCTTCCATATTCTCTGTAGATATGGAATCCCATCCGCCATCATTTCCAACAATGAAAATCCATTCAAAAAAATAGTTTGTAAAACATGTATTTAACACCTTCCATATTCAACATCATTGGTCCACACCCTATTACCCCCAAGGTAATGGTCAAGCAAAGGCTACCAACAAAACCTTGATTAGAATCCTTAAGAAGATGGTTAATAATATTGGTCGAGATTGGCATCTCCATATCCATCCCACCCTTTGGGCGTACCAAACTTCCATCTATAGCCCTACTGTTGCCACTCCATATTCTCATTTATGGTGTTGATTCTATCTTGCCAATTGAGGTTGAGATCCCTTCACTGAGAATATCTTTGAAGAATCTCATTAGTGACAAAGATACATAGGTTGCAAGACTCGGTCAATTGGACCTCCTAGATGAAAGATGGATCAAAGAATACAATCATCTCCAAGCATATCAAAATCATCTTAAGAGAAGCTACAACAAGAAGTTATGTCCTTTCCAATTCAACGTTGGTGATCTAATCCTTAAGGAGAATAAGCGTACCCAGTAGGACCATGACAAGAAAGGTAAATTTGAAGCAAATTGGTTGGGACCCTATGTCATCACAGCTAAATATGGATCTAGGGAATATAGGCTTGCCACACCAAAAGGAGAGCCCCGTGAAGATCCCATTAATATCATGCATCTGAAAATGTTTTACACTTAAGTCAGCTAGGTTATCCTATGCTGCAAAAATACAAAAAAGTAAAAAAATTTCAAAAATACAAAAAAAAACAAAAAGTTAAGAAAATCCAAAAATAATAAAGAGAAATAATTCATCCTATGGTGAAAACCACCCTTGGTGGAACCTTGGATAAGTACGTTTGGTGAAAACCTGGTAATAGGTGCCATTCGTAAAGGTCTTAATCATTATCTACATTTCATCCTAGTTACTTTATCCTTCTATTCATCCTTTCTACATATCTGATCCAGACATCCTATCATATCATGTCATTCCATCACTATCCCATCATCGGTTGCTTGATATATTTTGGTTGAGGATTGGATGATCTTTATCTGCTATAAATAATCCAGAGATTTAATCCCAATCTAAGCTTGCATCATCGGTCATTTTTGTCATGTCAGTCCTTCACTTCCATCTAGGTTCCTTCATCGTGTCGGTCTTCATTTTGATCCCATCCTATCATGCTGGTCCCTTGGTCCCATCATTTGTCATTGGTCTTTTTCGAACTAGATTTCCCCTACTCTTTCATGTTGGAAAGGTCAATAATTTTATCCACCCTCGAGGCTTTTGGTCCATCTAGTTGTCATTTTCCATCGCTTATCTCCATTGTCCTCCTTCCACTTTTATCCATGGTTTTTTCTTGAACTATGAGAGCTTTGCGCTTTCACATAGGCAAGGCTAATCTTTGATCAACCCTCAAGCCCCTAGGTCTTTAGGGCATGTCTATTTTTGTGTCCTGTCATCAAGTTATTCCCTTATCTAGCTGGTTCTTAACAAACGAAATCCATTTGTATCATGAGATTCAATCAATTTTTGGAGTCTTTTGCATCATATCAATATTTTAGTTTAGTATCCATTTTTGGTCTTAACATGATGCATCCTTCCTAATAGACCTCATCAATCCCATCTACCCTCTTGATCCTATGGAAAAGGACATTTGAAATTGACTATAAACTTTTGATGCTTTTGTATTTTTTTTATCATTTGAGCTCCCTCTCATACCTCATCATGGTCACCTTGATCCATCATATCATGATGTGCTTTGACTAGTAAACATAGGGGCATATCTTGATCTTTTGTTTGTTGTTGTCTTCTTGGTTGTCTCGTGTTGTACCCACCAAGATCCCTATGGTCTTGTGTTATGTTGGGGCATCCTTTTATTCTTGTAGTTATCCCAACACTTGGCCCGACCAAGGTCTTCACGACTTTGGGGTGTTGGGATAGCCTTCTTGTTTGTTATGTTTGTCTTCTGCATTAGATAGTAATCTGCCTTGGTTACACATACCCTGACACTTGGTGTATTATGCTATAGCAAAATTCAGTGCTCTGAAAATGGCAAATCACATTAGGATTGCATTTAATTTTCCATTCCATTACGTTGCATTACATCCCTAACCTAGGACCTATGATTTTGGTTATGCAAATATTCACCTTCCATCCCGTTCTTCTTAGGATACCTACAGTTTTTGATGGGTGTCATTTCACACCCTTTCCACCTTCATTTTATAAGCTAAAGTGAGCATGATTTGCAAATAAATTCAACCTACCACCCTCTTCCATCATTATGCAGGCCCTTATTTACACTTATCTACACGTTCTATTTCATTTAGCTATTAGTGTTTGTAAGGAATTTAATTGCATCTCATCCCACATTCTAGGTTCATTGCATTTCATCCCATGTGCATTGGCATCTCATATTCATTTTAAGTTATTTAGATTAATCTTAATTGGTTATTCTAAGCATCTTAAAAGTCATGATATTATCATTTTGTTGCATTATCCATTCACATTGCATTAAGCATCCTAATCTATCTCATTAAGTTGCATATTCATTACATTCATCCATAACATAGATCACATATGCATACATACATTTTTCATTCATGTTATCATAAATCACTAATCAATAATGCACTATTACATACATCACCACCTGCATCAGCAATCGTTAGTCCCATAATCACATCATATAGCATCATAATCATCCATCAGATCATGCATCACAAAATGTTAGGCATAATGCATTTCATCCATATCATCTATATAAGCATAAACATACATCATCATACCCATATACATACATCACATCATAACAATCATCAATGATAACATAACATACATACACATGTGCATAAATAAATCATCCATTACATAAACACAACATAGTGTCAATAAGGGCTGTCGCATATCATATAAATATCAAAATATAATGTCCATCACTTGATCCATAATAATATCCATCATATCATCAATATCCATATCCATCATATACATTAGCAATCATCCAATAAAATACAAATACAAGGCCCTAAATCAAATGAAATCTATGCTGCTCTATACTGCCCATCCACCCTGTACCTGTCAAAAAACCTACATCTTATCATTTGTCCTCTCTCCTCTCTACTATGAGCTACCCACATCTAACCTCTATGGTGATTCTGGCACTGGCCCTATGCATGGAAGGGTCTCTCGATAGCCGCTAAACTACGAATGTGTGTCCCTGCTAAGTAGGATGACACTAGCATCTGTGGCACCACTCTGACATAGGGCGGTACATGTCTTGCTTGAAGTGGTATTGTTGTGTAGTAGGCTACCATATAGAAGCTTGCATCCCACATGTACTCATATCGATCTACCGCCTAATACCTAATTGAGTCTTGCTCTGCCTTGTACCTATCTCAAAACCTAGATATGGATCTCCTCTCCTGTACCCATGCATCCTATTCCAACCACAACTGACCAATATTTACCTACAATTGAGACACCTTCTCTATCATTCTATCCCTCTCCTCCTACATGGCCTATACCTATGCCTACATGGCATCCCTCTCTACTCTACAATCTGCAACCTCACCAAGTTCCCTCTCAATAGTATGGTCGGGTGCTCCGATGGTGGTGGTACATATGGTACTATGACCAATGGCTCAACCTTGGGAGTGTCCACCTCCATCACCTCCCCCTATCCATCATCTCTCTCCTCATTGGCCTCGACCCCTTCCTGGCCTCTCCTTTCATGTTGTCCATGTCTCTCTCCACCTCTGCCAGGGCTTGTGATGATATCTAGTCTACTGATCCTCCAGACTCCTGTTGTCGCTTGGCCTATAGTATGTTCACCTCAACCTGCAGTCTATCTTGCTCCCACCTCACCTCGACCATCTCCTCATGCTCTCTCTAACCATCTACCTCCAGTCGAGTCACCTTTGCTCACAAACTACCCACCTTAGCTTGCAACCCATCTCTCTCTATCTCTATCTCATACACCTGCTGTGATATCACATAGGCAAAGGTCTTATAACTCCTCTCTACCTCTTCTTGTACCCTATCCACCTTTGCATGCAGGCTACTTGCCTCAGCCACCAACCTACTCCTCTTAGCCTTTGAATCCCTTAGTCTCTGCTCTATAATCTACAACCTCGCCAAGTCCCCTCTCAGTAGTACAGTTGGGTCCTCTAGTGGTGGTGATAGATTTGGTACCACGACCAATGGATCAACCTTGAGAGTGTCTGCCTCCATAGCCTCCCCCTATAGATCGTCTCTCTCCTCTGATGTCCTCCCCTCCTCACCTTCCATTGTCAGTCCTCTCTTTGCTCACCTACCCCAGCCTCCTCCTATCCTCTCCTCTGTTGTCCTCCACCCCTCGCCCCTCCTCTATCCTGCCAACCTCAGCTCATCCTCTATTCCCAAGCCACGAGCCTCTATAATTGGCTACACTAGTATAATTTGTGTTGATCGGTGGTGTCCCCACCATACGGAGAACCTCACTATCACCCCCGCATCTGCTCTCCCCACTCTCTTGCCTAGGTAAGGTACCTCATGCAACTCCAACTACTACTATCTCACAAACTCGAAAGCAATAGACTCCCCCCATAGTCGCTTTCGTGTGATACACCTGAACATCTATAGTCTTGTAGGTATGTCTTGCACAATCTTGTACTGTCTCCATACTCTATCTACCCTGTGTAGCTCCACTATGTAAGGATCCCTCCTGATCAAATAGGATACTGTGTAGAAGTATCCTCTATGTCTCTCCTCATCCTCCCTCCATCTAGAGAATCATCATGTCATATATGACCTCCAAACTATCTGATCCTCTTGTAAATCATATAGCCTCCACCTCTACCAATCTAGCTCACTGGTGTGTTGATAATGAAATACCCAGTTGTACTCCATCTCATGCCAGTATGCCATTGGTAGTGTTAGATCCTACAACCCTCCTATCACCACCCTTATCCTAGCAACACCGATATGCTCCTAGGCCCATACCTGTAAGTAACATTGAGACCCCCTGATAGCACACCACATGCATATCCCTACATAGTTGAGCCAACATGCATGGACCCCATGTGAACTCCCCCTCCCTCTACTCCATGATGTGTCTAACAACCTCCATGAACTTGAGGCTACAGAAGCGTCTACTCCTGTCTGGCAACAAAAACTTGTTGATCAAACTGTAGAGGTATAATGGTAGTGGAGGTACCCCAAACCCTAAACATATGTCCACATCCAACACCATCCCCTAAAGTGGTAAATCCTCTAATAATAAAAGGACCCATAGGGTTTGATCTAGCTCCTCCCCCTCTGATCTCATCCATCTCACTAGATGCCCTACTATCAGTAGCCACAGGATCCTCCATACATCCTCCAAGGTGATCGTCATCTCCCCTATCAAAAGGTGAAATGTTGATGTTTCTAAATCCCATCACTCTATCAATCTTGTCAACAATGCTCGATGCACTCTAACAATAGGGTATCCTATTATGTGTAGCAAACCCACTCTCGCCAATGCCTCATGGTCCTCCCCATTCATTTCCTCTATCGTCACCTCTAGAACATCCAAACACCTCTTCTATGTCCACAAGCTCTCATACTGTTGCATCCACACCACACACCATGTTAATCATTTAAACCATTTCTTCATCTTTCCATCTCTTTCACCTTCTTTTTTTCCCTTCCTTGGGTTTTCTTCTCAACATTTCCCCCTTTTCCCCCTTTTTTCTTCACCTTTTGGGAAAATTTTCCCAATTTGGATGATTTTTCCCCATTTTCTATCATCCCCCCATTTTATGTGCATGTTTTCCCTTTTCCTCTCTTTTCCCTTAGGATGGGTGAGTTCGCCTACCCTTTGGGTGAGCTCGCCCTTGGGATGGTTGACTCCACCTGCCCTTTGGGCATGCTCGCCCTTAGGATGAGTGAGCGCACCCATCCATGGGTGAGCCCATTTGGGGATGGGCAATCCTTCCTGTGGGCGAGTGCCCTCACCCACCTCTGTGGGCGGTGATATTGCCTAGCTGGTGGGAGATTCTAGCCACCCCTTGTGGGTAGGTGAGCCTTCCCATCTAGTGGGCTGATCTGCATTCCTCTTTGACAGGTGAGTCTGCTCGATAGATGGGAAAACCTGCTAGCTCCTCCACCGCAGTAGAGATGCCCATGGGATGGGTGCATTCACCCATCCTAGGGATGCATTCACCCCTTTTATGGAAGGATTCGCCCATCCCCTAGGTGTTGTCAGCCATTCACCTTTCCAACCCATTTTTTGGGTGGATTTTCCTGATTCTGGGGCAAGTCCACCCTTCCCTAATGTCATCTCACCCTTTTCTTGAGCATTCTTTTTTGTTTTTTAGGCATATTTTCCCACTAAATAGGAGAATCTGCCTCCTTTTCCCACCCCCTCTCAATTGGTGATTTTTCCTCGAAAATGGGCAAAATCAAAATTTCACCACGTACCCATTTTACTAATCTGCTCAAACCTCTAAACCCATGTTTTTAAAATACATTAAAATTCAAAAACACAACAAAAATTGCTTAAAATCACAAAGAGGGTTTTGGGACTAACCTAGCATCGAATCACACACTCATGGAAGAACCGCCATACCTCGTCCCCTGGTGGATAATGTCATCATCAAACTCCTCGGATATTCTCGTCTCCTTCTTTTCCTTTTCTCTCTCTCTCCCACTCAACTTCCAAGTGTGTAAATGAGGAATAGTAATTCTTGAAATTACTATATATTCCTTTTCCCTCCTTTTTTAAAACTTTTTTAAGTTAAGGGTATTTTTACCCTTTATTTAACCTCTTTTTAATTTAAATAATCCTCTAACTTCCATGGGCCACCATTTGCACACCGTGTGTCCTTTTGAATCCATTCAAAAGCCAATATTCATGGTTTTTTGAGCTTTATCCAATGATACCCTCTATTTCCTCCTATCGATAAATCACTTAGGTCCCCTTTTTCTTCCCCAACCACCCTCTCGAGGGGGCATACCCTACCATTTTCCTCCACTCCTCTGTCATGGTCACTTTCTTACAAGACTGGGGCATCTCCCTTCATTTCCCACCATCTAGGAAGCTTACACAACTTCTCCCATGTTGGGGCATCATTTTCTAGTCATTTCCTCTATAGAGTCATTTGCATTTTATTTTTCTTCAAAACACTGTTATTCTAACAATATTTCGAAGAGGCGCAAAATGTAGACATCCAAATTTGATCACTCCTGTATGATCAAATTCGTCACCTTTATTTGTCTATCTCATATCCCCATTGATATTAATTAAATGATTTATTTAATTAATATTTCTAGTTTTCCTAAGGTTCCTAAATTATTTAATTTACTAATTAAATACTTTACCTTTCACCCCTTCCTCCCTAAATTAAATAAATATATCAATTTATTTAATTTAGTCATTTTTCCTTTCGAATTTAAATCAATTTTTAATTCCCTCTTTTCTCACTCCTTGTCACATCCTCCATAATCCTCTCCTAATCTATATTAAGATGTGCACACCTTTAGTCAAGATTAATGTCACATACTCCATTTTTTGTAACTTGCCTCTAATCCTCCATTAGTCTTCTTAATTACCTGTTTGCACAACCTTAATCTAATCCTCATGCCATTTTTGGTATGCCTCTAAGAAAACCTTCATAAGTGCTTTCTTTATTTATCCTAGACAACCTCTTCCTCATGTGAATTAAAAATGCACATTTATTAATCCAATGCTTTCCTCTTCCCCATGAGGTTTGTTGAGAAATTCTAAAATTTCTCATATATCACATCCCCCACATGCAGACAAGGACCTCCTTTATGAGGACCTTGTCTTATCCCCAAGGTACTCCCAGTCATGTCAATTAAAAACTTATTAATCCAACGCTTTCCTCTTCCCCATGAGGATTATTGAGGAATTCCAAAATTCCTCATGCGTCTCATCCTTCACACATGCAGACAAGAACTTCTTTTTTGAGGAAATACTCTCCTAATCCCAAGGTACTTTCAAGTACCTCCACATCACATGTCCTCTTTCCACCTCATTTCCACATGGCAGGATGTGAGGGCTTGTGAGTTCTCAACTCACCACAACCCTTCATCTTGTCCATGGTGACTCAATCCTAGCCATCCAATTCTCTAAAGACTCTTCCCCTAAAATAGAGGATTTTAGTCTCATTTTCATTCATACACATTCACATTCACAATATTCACAAGCATTCAAGCCTTTGCATCCACCATTGTTGGACTCTTCAGGCTCATCTTGCATTCATTTTGTTCACCTTATCACATACCCACTTGCATCATTAGAATCCTCATTGCATCACCATCATTTTGCATCTAGTTTTAGGTGATTTTGCATCAAGGAGCACACAAGAAATTAGCATCAAAGGGCCAACCAACAAATTGGCTTAGGCAAGGTAAATAACTAGTTTTTATCTTTCTTTGTTCAAGTCTAACTAGGCTAATCTTGAGGTGGTGTTTTGTGTTCTCCTTTTGCATTTCTTCTATTTTGCATCATTTAGGTCTAGAAAACACATTGCACACACAAAGAAATATTTTGGTTACATGGATTGCCAAAAAGTATTATTTCAAATCGAGACACAAAGTTTGTTGGTCATATTTGGTGTAATTTGTGGAAGAGAATGGGAACAAAATTGGGTTTTAGCTCAGCCTACCATCCTCAAATGAATGGCCAAACTGAAGTTGTGAATTGAAGCTTGGGTAAATTTTTGAGGTGTTTGGTTGGGGATAAACCATGTTAGTGGGATTTGATATTGGCAAAAGCTAAGTTTTCCTATAATAATTCAATTAATCAAAGTGTAGGAAAGAGTCCATTTCAAATTGTGTATGGGTACAGTCCAAGAAGTGTTGATGAATTGAGAGATAGTGTAAATTTAAGTAGAAAAAGTGTTGTAGGAGAGGATTTTGCTGAGTACATACATGATTTCCATAAAGAGGTGAAGGAGAAGTTGGAAAAGAGTGCTAATAAATATAAAGAGTACGTTGATGTACATAGAAGATTGCAATATTTTTCAGATTGGTGATCTAGTAATGGCACATTTGAGAAAGGAGAGGTTCCCACAGGGAACATATAATAAGCTAAAATGGAAGAAAATTGGTTCATGCAAGGTTTTGCAGAAGTCCTCATCAAATACATATGAAATTGAGCTTCTCATTGGTGTTGATATCTCTCCAATATTTCATGTTGTTGATTTATAAAAATATCATGAAGGTGAATCTAGTGGACAATAGAGTATTTCTTCAAAAAATTTAGATGTGCAAGACTGGATGCATCAATTGTTGGAGAAGAAGTGTGAACAAATTGATCAAATCTTTGATTCACAGATTGCTAAACACACAAGAAAGAACAAATATTGGGAGTATGTGGTATGCTAGAAGAATTGTGCAACAAATGAAGATTCATGGTTCAATGCTTCAAAATTGGAGAAGTTTGGAATTCCATTTCTAGACTTTCCCAAATGTTCATGAGAAATTTACACTCATGGAACATTTCTTGTACCTAGTGTGTTTGATGTTAGAGCATCCGGGTATTCTAGTAATCCGATTAATTTTTTCATTTTCAATTTTGTTTGTTTGTTTCCAAAATTTGTTGTGATGTTCAAACTTGGTGATTTGAGTCTTGTTCGTTTGGAACTTCTATCTAGGATATTTCCTTAATTTTTATATCGACTGCCAAAGGTTATGAAAATCAATGAAATTAACATTTAAAATTGTAGATTTCATGTTATTTAAAAATTCCAATATTTATAATGCCCAAACTAGGTGACTACCTTAGCATTAGCATGGGAACTAAGAATTTGAAATGCCCATTTTTTGGGTAGGAAAAATACAAAAAATATTAAGGTTTTGATGATGGTAGGAAATTAAAAGCCAAGAAAAAAACAGGTTGGGAGAGACATTGGGGCGACCAAAAGTATGAGAAAAAAAGAAGCTACAAAAAATGTGAAAAGAAGGGAGAAAATTGACCACTTGGCTAGCAACAGTTCTTTTGGTAAAAAAATTGTTTGAAACAATATTTTCTATGTGAAGTTGGAGGGATAAGAGGAGATGGAAGTTGAGCAAGTACAGAGAGAACAAAACAGATTTTTGGGCATTTTTTCTTTTACATTTGAAAATGTGAGATTTTAAATTTGAACCATTGAATGAATTTTGACATTAGTTCCAAAACTTTGTATATATCTCCCCTTCTCTTTAGGTACACAACATATGTTTGATGCAAATATGTGGAAACCTCAAGTTTTATAAGGGTTGGCTAAAAGTAAGTTACACAATAGATTAGGAATTTTTCATAAATTACTAGAATGGGGCCAACAAGAGGAATACAAAAAATTGGTCACTTATAACATGTATAAAATAAAATTTACCATACAAAAAAATAAACCTAGTATTCTAGTTTTTTTTTACCTACCAAAGAACATATTTCCAAAGAATGGATGAAATGCATTTGAAGGAGAAGGAATTACATAGAATGTAAACAATTATCCTTTCACAATCCATTCAAATGAAATGTATTTCAATCAATCCATTTATGAAAATGTGTTTTCTTTATATCATTAAATCTTCCTCCACTAAAGGGTTAGCCAAAAGTCTTTAGAAAATAGATTAATCTAGTCCATGTCTTTTGAGAAATGAGCTTAATTTTATTTAAAAGTTGTATCACAAAAAAAATGTATCTTTGAAAAATTTAACGCTCATTTGAGTCTTTCTTATGAATGTTGGCCTAGTTTTTCCTAGATTTAATGTTGTACATGTGGTCAAAAAATTCACATTAGCTCTTGGACCCTTGTGAATCAATTAGAATTCTATGATGTCTTGTAAAAGTGTTGTAAAGAGTTGTAACAAACTTTCATGCTTTTATAGACTTGTCATCAATAATTTGACCCTTTCTTATGTTTCAATGGCCCCTTAATACACTTTATGGCTATACTTAAGTGTGTTTCATAGAATAATCCCATTAAAAATCATTAAATGTACTTCAATTCCCAACACCCATTAAAATTTCCCTGGTGGGACCAAGTCACCACCTAGGGTGACTTAGTCCCACTTGGCACAAAGATGAAAATTATTTTAAAATTCTAGCAGAATTTCTTCTAACCTTGAGGTCGGCCTGTAATGTGTTATTTTCGGGAAATTTTGTAAAATCAAGTGTAAATAAAGGGTTTTCCTCTCATTTTCACCCCAATTCACTCATTCATTCAAGAAAACATCTTCAATCATTCAAGCATTCAAACAATCATTCAATCAAGCATTTTCAAGTATATTGGAGTAGTCATTAGCATATCTTCATATTTCTTCTTCAAGGGTTTGGTGAGTTGTGGAATTGCATGTTGTTCATTCATCATTCTCTTTTCATTTCATTTCATTTTCAAGGTTTGATTAAACCAAACTGGGGTTTGACCAAGGCTAACCCCTATTCTCTAACCCTTAACCCTTTTTCCCCTCTTTGCATGTGTGTTTTGTAGGTCTTGTATGTAGATTTGTCAAAGAGAAAGGTGTTAAAAGGTGTCATCAATCCATCAAAGTCATTCAAGTCAACAAATCCCTAAAAGATGCTTGAAGATCACCTACAGACTGAATTCTACAGATTCAGATCCAAACACCTATCAAGAACCAAAGCGTAGACCAAAAGCTAAAGGTGGAATAAGTCACCATCAGTGGCGAATTAGTCCCTCTATCAGGCCTAAATTTTTTTTTTGTATTTTTGGATACCCTTTTGGCGGAAACCTATTCTGACAAAATCTCCTTGAAACAGGACTAAGTCGCCCAGCTTGGCATAAGTGTCTTAGTTGGATTCAATAGTAAATTCTACTAGATTCTAGAGCCTCTCTACATCACATTCTAGTTTCCAAGTGTACCTCTCTAGTCTCTTTCATTTATGTTATTATTTGTTTGCATTCTTAGTTCATTTTGCATACAACATTATGTTTTCAAACATCTTGCATTTCATTAGTTTTGTATTAATAAACAACATATTTTATCAGTCTATTGCATTTAGGACATCACATTTAGACACAATTCATCCATATTTCATTAGTTTTGAGTGGGTACATTGCACATTTTGGCCTACCTCTCTCATTTTAGGTGCAAAACCCTAGAAGCGTTAGGGAGCATTAGGGTGCTAAAATCATTGTCCATGTTTTGGTGAACCTAACTTTAGAACATTTCACTTCTGATTTCAAGTGCATTTACATCCTAGGAATAGCTTGCATCAACATTGCATTATGATTTTCATTGTTAAATTGCATCATAGGGTTATAAAAATTGCATTAATAAAAAGCTCATATAGCTTCCATTTTTGCATTGCATTTCGTTGAAAATCCACAAAATTCTACATTCTCATACTGTATCTACATAAATAATAAATTTACATTTAAAAATTCTAATTTTTTTGAAAAAAATCACTACTTGGACTAATTCACCACCTTGGATGACCGAGTCCAGTTACATATTTATTACTACATTTTCTAGGATTTAATCTGTAATTTATGCATTTTTGCTTTTTGTTTCTATATTTCTATGTTGCTTTCCAAAATTTTAGTTATCAGCATTTTATTGCTCTTAGTTTACATTACATTTGCATTCACCCAAATTTAGAGACCTTTGCATGGGTGTTTGGTGTCCTATTACTAATACCTTAGTGAGAAGAAGTTTGAGACTCATGTTATGCCAGGATAATACACTCATTGTGGATATTGGGTTATCCAAATCTTCCACTCCTAATATTGCAACTAGTACACTAAGCATGGAAAGTACCTTTAGCAACTCTTTGCCTTCCCATAACATGCAAGTTGACACACAGAACGATCATATACCACAAGAAAAAATAATTAACATTCTTGAGGACTTAACACATCTCCAACATTAAGTGTGTCTTGAAAAAATCTCATCCACTATAATTCCTACCATAGAAAACATTCATTACATGCTTGAAAGTGAACAAGGCTTGGACATCATGAAACAAATAGTTGACATATACCAAAAACATGTTCCTTCCACCTCTACTGTCTCTCAACCAACAAACACTCTGGTTAGCCAAGGAGGACCTAACACTTCTCCTCCTTCAACAATGGCCTCCATTCTTACATATACCACTCCTCATGTCACTATAGCCATGCAACCAATTAGTAATGTGATTCCTTCCTCGACTATTCTTGCTAGCATTCATAATTCCTATGTGGCATTGCATGTTTTTTCCTCTTCTACAATACCATCTATAAGCATTCCATTCACTTGACCTACCACTACATACACTCCATCACCACTTTCCCTTCTGCCTCATACTACTTACAATGACCCTCTCATAACACAACTTTTCCAAATAGTTTAATTCGTGCAAAAACAAATGTCCACCATCAACCAAAATTAGAATAGACCACCCACCTATTATGTTTGAAGCAAACCACTATTTTTGGAAATATTGCAAATAGTGATGCCACAAGGAATAGAGATGTTCTAGATGTTGTGGTGTATTGTTGATATGTGGTTTTCATTGATGTCAAAACTATTGGAATTGTTGCATTAGAAGTTGTATATGTCGAGGATATTGAGAAAACTAAAATAAGAAGTGCTACAGGTTGTCAGTGGTGAACTGAAGTTCTATCTGTTAGTTTGTTCAATACATTGTTGTTCTGAGGTTATGGACTACAGGGTTTCTTGTTGAGTATATATCTAGTTTATCCATGTCAAGTTTCAGAGATTTGCATGAAGATTTGTATTCTAATAGTTTTTCAATTACTTTAGTTTGTGTTCTTGAGTGGAGATCATGTGATTTCAAAAAAGTCTAGTTGTTGCGGATGCTTCTCTGGTGTTTCAGGATGCTTGTGGATGTTTCTAGTTCATGCTCTATTTGCGTTGCATGTACACATTGATCGTTGTGCTCATGATTCAATATTTTCTCTTGCGTGTTCATTTTTTCATGTTCTTGGTTGACAAGGTGTTCAAGTGTGTTAATGATCTTTGAGGAGTAATTAATTGAAGTGGTTCATGTTTAGAGATGTTATTTTCGGTCTTTACTATGTTTTGGCCGACCTTGGTTGATTCGTATGAATAATCTTTATTTGATCTGAGCTGACTGTTTGTGTGAACCCCGATTCCAAACTTCCATGAACAAAGAAAACAATCAAATTATTAGATTAAAATGCAAGGTTAGAATAAGAATTCCCCATAAAATATATTTGCATTGTTAAATAACAAGGAAGAAGATGAAATAATTGATAAAATACAAACAAAGATAACTATTAGTATTCTAAAAAAAAGAAAACACTTGATCTTATGGGGGGATTGGTGCTACTTTGATGTGAAAAGTAGCCCTTTCCCAGACCCTTTTTGATAAGCTCTTGATGATGGATGAACAAGATGTCAAATGATGAAGATTGTGCATTAAGATGAGAAACTTGTGGAGATAGATACTAATATTGTGGAGGAGCAATACAATAGAGGAGACCTCTATTTATAGCCAAGAAGGATGGAAGAATGCCAAACATGGAGGATCTGGAACTAAAGATCCACCAATGCAAGATGCCACTTGTCAACATGTGAGAGGTTGAGGAATGAGCACATTTTGGTCAATGTGCCAAAGAGGGGGAGATTTGAAATTTGAATTTGATGACATGACATGTTTAGGGGGGATGAAAGATGAGTTAAATGCTAAGTTTGACTTGTGTAAGAGACATGTAAGAGCTCTTAAATGCTTTGTTGGATGTACAAGTCAATTTGGGGTGAGATTTCAAACTAGGAGAATATTCCTCAAAGATGCCATGTTGAAAATAAATAAAGATTTTAATAAATCATTTAAATGCATTTTCATGTGCAAGTGGCAAAATATAGAGAATACAAGTGATTAGGATTAAATTAATTAGGATTTGATTTTAATTTAATAGGAGATTAGGTCATTTTGACTTTTGACTTAGATTTTAGGATTTAAATAAATCAAAGTTGAGAGGAGAATGATTTTAGATTTAATTATTAAATAAAGATTTGATTTATTTAATCAAAGAGAATGATGTTAGTGTTAAATCAAATAAAGATGGATTTATTTAATTTAAATGGATGACCTTAGGAGATTAATCAATTAAACTTGATTTATTTAATTGATTAGGAAAATATGATTTAATTAAATATGAGGAATGGATGTTATCAATTTCACATGTCTACATTTTTCCCCTCTTTGAAGCAATGCACTTGCTGCGTTGGTTCAAAGAATAAACCTACCGTGATGATAATTCAAAAAATTTCTGATTTTTTTTTAGATGCCCCAATGGGAAGAAGTATACTGGTACATTTCCCCCTCGAGAGATCGAGCAAAAGATTTAATTTGAGGGTCAATATCATGACAAAGAGGTTCAAGATGGATGTATGGATGATTGTGATGATGATGCAAATGAGATGGTTTTAAGATGATGAAAATAAAATATATATATTATCCTAAACATCTTAACTGATGATGTTGTACATGTGAGATGGATGATGTCATATGCTACTATTATGAGATTTATGTATAATAATGGTTTGTGGATGCAAGATGGATGCAAGATGGATGCGTTGGTGATGTTATGTTAGCGCAGAGAGAAGAAAGAAGAATGAGATGATGACAAGAGGATCCAACAAGTCTATGATCTAATGAGACTTTATTAGAGATGATGATGAAGATGATGTTTCGGTTATCAAGAATTGGGATTTTAAAAGGGCTACTTACCTTATGTTTTGATAACACACAAATATACGATGCATCAAGGTATAAAGAACCAAGATGGTATTGTAACCAGTGTGATGGACTTTGACTCGAAAAACAGATAGGAGCATTCTTTTTCACACTTGACATATGGAAACCTTGCTAGGATGCACCTAACAAAGCAAGTATTTGGCAAGTTATATTACAAGAATATCCAACAAGCACAACAAACAAAAGATAATGATCATTGCTCCATTCCTATCTCTCTAAATCATTTTGTTTGGACATCATCGAGAGGTCCTTGGAATGAGCGCAATAAGATAAATCAAAAGAAAAGATCAAGTATGCAAACAAACAACTGTTTTTCATACCTCCAGCCAAAGGGGTGTGTTTTGATAAGATAAGAATCCAAAGTGATATAAAAAATGGTGCCCATTGTTAGAATGATATATCCTAGGACATGCATTATATAGGATGATGATGGGTTGATAAGTTGTTTAATAGGATTTTTGATATGAAGTTGATTGACATGTTTGTGAATGATCAAGAGTTTGATTTTGTGTTTAAAAGATTGTTGTTTCAATTTTGATTTTACGTTTGAAGTTTGCTTTTGCTGATTGTTGTGGTTGTTTCTATTTGTTTTGCCAAAGGATGAAGGGGATGATTGATTTATTATGGATGAGATTATTACGAGTGAAAGTGAAATGAGACGGATGGATTTTTTTCAAATATTTGGATGTTTTTGATGTTTTTGAAATGTTTTGAGGCTGTTTTTGGGTTTTTGAATATTTCAAATGTTTTGTTTTTACAAATTTTCAAATGTTTTTGGATTTTGTGAGATCTTATGAATGTTTTTGGATTTTGTATCTTAGGGGCTGATAAAATATTAGCCTTGCCTACATTTAAGCTCAGAGACGACGTAGTTCAGATCTAGTGTTTTTGATGCTTTTCTGACTTTTTGACCTGTTTTTGGATTTTGATATGATTTGGATGTTTTTTGGATTTTCTTGGTATTTTGATGTTTTCGGATTTTCACATGATTTTGATGATTTGGATGTGGATATGATATCAGTGCTTTTTTTGGGGATTTTATTGAAAACCAAGCTAGGGTTGATGGATTGATAACATTGTTGAGGATACACAACAATGCAAGGATAGTGTTAAGCAACACAAGGATTAGGATGTATATCCCAAGATGATGAGGGATTGATTATTATCTAACATTGTTGAGGATATACAACAATTCAAGGATAGTGTAAAGCAACACAAGGATATCCCGAGATGATATTTTTTGATTGGATTTGATTGATCATGATTTTGAAGCTTGGTTTGGAACAAATTTTTTTTTTGGATGATTTAATGTGACATTGAAGATGTGACTGATAGTGATTACTTGGATTGATGTTCGATGAAAGATGAAGCTTGCTAAGGAACATTTTCTCATCAAAATATTCCGTGGGCTAGTGATTTGAAATTTTTCTCACAAGTGGTTTGACCAATTTGATTCTACATTTTCCAATGTTCAGATCACCACATAAGTTGGAGGATATATGTCAAGATTTATTCCTGAAGCAATATGTAAATATCTACCCCTAGTGTCTAGCAATGTACGAAATTCCATGGATGGATGTTTGGATAAGTGTATGGGTGGATATGGAAAGCATGCAGAGGATGCCAAGGATTATCTTTTGATAAGATAAGGTGCTTGAATGAAGGAATGCTTCATTAGATAATGCTTCATGGCTCAGATAGTTTTGGGTAGGATAGGATCAATGAAAATGACCCATGTCAAGATTTTTACAATAAACAAGTGCAAAGTGTGCACCAAAATTTGTCAAGATCAAGATAGCTAGGATGATGGATGCAGAGGGATGAAAATGGATTGGATAAATGGTTTATGGATGAATGGATTTATTATGGATAAGGTGGATGGAATGCTAGATTTATTACGAATGGGATGAGATGCTTCCATTTGAACTAGTGCACACAGATGCTCAATTCTACACATGCGTCTATTTGCCAGGTTCTCATCATGGTCTTTCCCAAAGTGCCACTGTAGTGGTTTTCACTAGAGGACAATTTTTATCTTTATTATTTTCATGATTTTTTATTTTTTTTGGATTTTCACATTTTTTTATTTTTTTGGATTTTTCTAAAAGATTTTAAGCTTGTGCTAAACCACTTGGTAGTGTCGATGTAGATGCTTCTGTAATAATGTTCCATCGATATCCTACCTGAAGAAGTTTTTTTTCCAAGATACGTGCACTTGAATGCAACTTTTGAGATTCCTGATTTGCGTTGTTGATATTGGAGTTGACTCTATCTTTGTGCGTACATCACGATAGAGTGCTTTATGAATCCTTATGATGAAGGGTTTCTGCCAATACATAGTCAATTTGAGAAGTGGATATCATGTGTGGAGGCATGGATGGATTGTGTTTACGGATAAGAGATGGATTGGTTAGCAGTTTGGAACCTTTGACTCTCTAAACTTGGGAAGATGAGCAATGATGGGTGGATATGAAAGTGTGCATGAAATTAAGACCAACTGCTTGATACACTTTGTACGTTGCTTGAAAAGGATACTTTTTCTTTTGTGGACATCCTTGATTGACACTTTTCCCTTTTTTATTTTGCCTCATAGTTTCTTTGACTAATGGAGTTTGATAGGGATAATATTTCTTTGTATGTTTTGGTATCCATGTGTATTTTATTTTTCCATTATGCTTCTCAGCTTCTCTTGCTTTGATAATGTTCTTTGTGCTTTGATTCAAATCTTTCTTTTGACGTTTGTCCCAATTCATGGATGGGATGATGGGTGGATGAAGATTCATGATGTGGCTAGTCATAGTATTCACATTAGTTTCATCATAAGGACTCTTTGTGCTCCCTATGTTGACATTTGATTGAGACAAAGTTTCCCCTAGTATGGTGTTAGTAGCACCTTCATGCTTTTATTCTACATGTTCTAGGAGCTCTTGTTTAGAATGCTTTCTCTGATAAATGACCACTATAGATGATGTTTCTGGAATTTTTTGTTCTACTGACTTTGGAATCTCCTATTTGGTCTGACATGTTTCCTTGAGTGGATAATTTTGGATATTTTTATATATGATGTCCTCAATCCGGATTTGGGATATAGTTGATTCTAATGTTGACGACTCAGTTTGATTGTAGGAATCAATAACCTACTCCTTTTGTGTAATAATGTCAAAAGTAGAGGAATCCCATTTTGAATGAAGATCATCTATGTGTCCATCCATAGAAAGCATCTCATGGGTAAATTGAGGAATATGTGTTATGTGGATATGATCATCATTTGTGACATCTTGTATAGATAGGAGAGTGTCCATTAGATAATTGTAGTATCTTGGAGATATAAATTCTTGATCTTGAAGGATTTCAAGATTTCTTTCGACATGCTTTGGATCAAGTTCTTGATATGGGTCAGTTTCAAAGGATGGATTACTTATAAAGGTTCCTTGGATGTCGTCATTAGACATGGGAAGTGGCTTAATACCATCTTGATATTTGAGTGGACTTGGATCAAGTGTCGAGTTGATGATTCCTTCAGTATTTGTAATCATGAGGTCAAAGGGGGTCAACATGTATTGGAAAGGACCATTGCTAGACCTTGGTGAAAGATTTTGATCATGCTTTGGAATAAATTCAAGTGAGATATGTCCCCTAACTCATAAGGCGATGTATAGACATTTTCAATATGATCATTGGTCGTTGGATGATAGATTATGTCAATGGGATCAAATAATTCTAACACTCCTTTAAATAGATCACTAAAAAGTTGCTCTTGATGTATGGTGAGTTGATCATCAGATGGGGTAGAAACATCTTCAATGTGCTCATTGAAAGATAGATCTTGATCATTGTTCTCAACAATTGTTGTTTAGAGATTGTCAATGTCTTCAACCATAGGGTCAAGTGATGTTGACATTTCTTGAATTGGATCATTGTTGGGTATTCTTGGTGGATTTTGATCATGATTAAAAAGTGACCCTTGATATATGTTGATTTGATCATTGGATAAGGTAGACACAACTTCAAGGTGCTCATTGATAGATTGATCTTGATCACTGTTCTCAACAGTTATGGTTGAGATATTATCATCGTTATAAGTATTGGTTGAATCTTGATCATTGTCCCCAATAGTTATTATTTTTTATTGATCAATCAGGTTTTGGATGGGATTTTTGAGTCGAATACAATCTGATGTTTTGTGCCCCTTTATTTTGTGAAAATAACAAAGGTGATTTTCACTGTACCATGGTGGTTTCACTAAGGGTTCTTGATAGTTCTCATAGACAGGTATTTTAATGAGATTTTCCTGTACCAATTGTTGCAGAACTAATTTTATTGGTCTCCTAAGTGGTGTGTATTTTTGTTCATTCCCTTGTGATATTTTCACTTTGAATTGACCATGTTGTGGTTGAGTTTGGAGATGTGGTGATTGATCTTTGAGATGTGGTGATTGATCTTCGAGATGTGGGGGTTGGATTTGTTGATGTTGTTGATCTTGATATTTGACTTCTTAACATTGGAGATATTGTTCTTGATGTGGTTGTGGACACAACTCAATGCTTTGATGACATGGTTCAACCAACGGAAAAGTTTATTGATTTTGGAGTGAAGACGTGTCTTGGTGAAATGAGTCAATTATTTTGGAAAGTGAAGCAATTTGATCTCATAAAATTTGATCTTGATTTTGATCTTGGGGTGATCCCACAATAGTGGTTTACAATTTTTGGTCAAACTGGACACTGAAATTATTATTTTTAACTAAATCTTTACATTCGGGCACCTATAGCAGCTAAACTGTGAGGAATTTGAAGATGATGCAAACTAGAGTCTCCTCAATTTTTTTTTGTAGATTCTAAAAATATTTTTTTCAAAATTTTAAGAATCAGATTGCACTTCTTTTTCCATCTCCCACAAAAATTGGATTTTTTTAGAAAACAACATTTTAAAAAAGTGACGCACACCATATAATGCATAACTTTTTTCCATCAAGGATAAAAATCTAATTCTTTTGAATTTAGATTTGTAACTCTGATATCTAGTGCTTCCACTTGGTTAGATAGTTTTTTATTGAATATTTTTTCTTTAATCAAGTTTTGAAGTCAAACCAATTGCAATTCAGACATAACGCGACCATATAACGCGTAACTTTTTCTCAGATATATCGAAATTCAATTTATTTTTTGTTAGATCAAGGACTTCAATATCTAGTGTACTCATATTTTTCAATTTTTTTTTTTGATAATATGCTATTTTTCCACATGTGCAGAACAAAGATCTTCATTTTCAATGAAAAACCTATGTTTAATAAAACTAAAAAACCAAATACATAATGAAACCAAAAAATATTAAAATTATATTTGGTGGATAGCTCATTCCGAGGACTACCTAATTCTAGTTGGATTTTTGAAGAATCCTCCATTTTCATTCTCAAACCAACCTTTGAAGCATAAAAAATTAGGTTTTATTTGTGTCTAAGGGGGAGAATCAAGGTTTAGGGTGGTTCGAATGAACCCCTTAGGGTTTTAGTGAACCACCCTAGTTACATGTATTTTGATTGCTTTTTAGGTGGCAAAAGCATTGAATGGGTTCACTCGAACCCTAGTTCAACCGAACCCATTTTTGGTTCATGCGAACCTTCAAGTTCCTACGAACCCCCAGAATCAAAAAATTTGCCATGGTGTCATTTTTTCTCAATTTTCCTTCCTCCATTAAATTGTTAACCACTATTGTGGCTTCACCCCTTGACACCATTGATATAGTGATTTGGCTTTTGTTCAAGCAAATTTGGAATGCATGCTTGTGGTGTTTGAATGTGATCATGGACAAACTAATTTTGGAAAATGTTCTAACTTGGGGTGATGCTTGGATTTGGCATGATAGGTTGAAATTAAACATTGTTGTGGTTGGGAATCACATTGCCTTGATTTAGGTAACTTTGATTTTTCATGGTGTTACCTTGACTTGGATCGATACATAGAGTCACTAACATTTTTTTTGGACTTTGAACAACATATTTATGATTCACAAACATATCCATCCCAAATTTTACCAATTTTGGATTCAAAATGTTCACGTTTGGTAAGCTTTTACTTGGTATATTCATAGTTGGCATGTATGGATTTGTTGGGATAATTTTGTTCATTTCTAGAACACTCATGCATTGGGTATTTGGAAGATAGATTTTTAGGTTTGGACTCGGATTTAAATCTACCATCAGGAAAGGTGTTCCAAAATTTTGACTAGGCATACTCATACTTGTTGTACCATCGAGGTTTGTAAGGGATAATGACCCTATGTACAGATTGTATAAATGTGATTTTTGACAATCAATCAGCATTGTAAGGCTTTGATAATTTGGTTGACTTGGTTTACTCAAGATGTATGGATCGATTTTATATTCCGTATTTTTCTTGTGTTTTGACCTTGTTGCAAAAGTGACCTCTAAGGTGTTTAGGACCAAATAACAAGATGAAGGATGAAAGGGGTGAACCCTAAGAAGTTGGATGTTATCTTAGGATTTGATTTTGATTGTTTTGATTGGATAATGAATTTGTAAACGCTAAGAATTTGGATGCTATCTTAGTATAAACTTCTTCAAAGAGGTGATAATTTAACTAGGAATGTGTGGAAGGATTCATCCAAACACACCTAACTAAACAAGTGATTTTTATTTGGTGTAAAGATGTACCCAAATCTAGATAATGATATTTCTAAAGCTCTAAAGTTGTTTATGAGACGAGATGATAAATTCTTTGAATGGATGAAGTATTTGATCCTAAATGAACCTAAGAAGGACTTGTTTACTAGACCAATATATTGAAGAACATGTTTTTCTCTAATAGTAGTTGAAAACCAAAAAATGAATGTTTGCATGAAAACCACATGACCAAAAGATTTCAAGCACATGTGTGGGGTCCAATTGTTTCTTAACTTTGCTTAATGACTTCTTTTTACTACAAAAAATTATAGATTAGGTCTTTGAGCTAGATGTCTAATGTCTTAACTTCTTCCTATCCCACAAAGTGTACCATGCGAAAATCAGAGAAATCAAAGCAAGAGGTACCTAATGTTTACTTTAGTAGGAGAAAATTGAGATGAAATTCAAATGCCTAGAAACCTCTAAGGATATGAATGCCAAGGGAAAGCAAGGGCATGTCAATTCATTCAAGGATATTTGCTTATCCTAAAGGGTTTGATATTTGATGCTCATGTTAAATATTTGTTTCCAAATGTTTTTGAACAAGCAAAGTGTTTTGTAACCAAGAAAAATCACAAGCCTATGGATATTTGATGCAGTATTTGTTGAGTCCCCACTTGGAGAAGTCTAGCTACACTTACTTCTAGTGAATGGTTAGATGATTGACCACACAAAATCCCCCTTATAGTGCACTCACTTCTCAGGTTAGCCAACCATCAGTACCCGTGAATATCCCATGGCATACTTTCCATCTCTACTAAAAGTTGTAAAAGTGTGGGGCGGCTTCAGAACAACCATTCTTGTGCCAACAAATAGATTAGGATTTTTGCCTTTCTACAACAAGGGTTTTAATTCTGACTTTCCATTTGTAGGAGTTGACCCATTGAGGCAAGAGACCATTGTTGCCCTTCTCGTTGGATCCAACTGTGTGATACTGGCATTTGTTCCCGTACCCACTTTTATATCTCGGATGGAAATACTCTTGGCTTTAGAGTGTTACCAATTGAATCGTTTCCTTGAGTGAGTACTTTTTCCCCAAGGAAGGCCCTCTAAGATAAACAAAAGCAAGAAAACATATTTTTAGTTTGATCAACCTTCATTTAGAAACAAAGGGAGAACACACGCAATATGTTCCACTCACTCGCAAAGTTTGTTCAATTTTATACCCAAATTGAAAATGTACAGGCAATTACTTACACAACTTAATGTCACAAAAAGGCCTTTTGATTCTCAAGATCATTGTGAGGCACGAGAGAAGTGCATACGTCCTTTTAGTGATATTACTTTGAGTAAGTAATTACAAGACAAAAAAACACTTGTTCATTTTAAGTCCACAAAGCAATGATTTTGATTCGTTTTAAAGAACCAAAATGAGATATGAAAATCACCTTGTTCAATTGTTAAATCTGAAAACCAACTCTAGTAAGTTTGTCCTAAAGTTCTTTTTAAGCCCTTTGTCATGAAAATTGAATTGTTCTTTTTATAGTGTTCTTTTTAGAATCCAAAAAGACAAGAGTTGGTCTAAATTAGAAAATGAAAGCGTAAAATGGATACTTCAAGTTATTACAATAAACATTTAAAAATGCTAAGTTCAATGCCCACTTTTTGAACTTAAATCTGCTTGTTATGTTCTTTGATTCCAATGCCCAATTCCAAAGCCAACCCTGCAAATAGTACAAAGTTATCATAAATAAGAAATATGATATTTCAAGGAAATCAAAATAAAAAAATAGTTGATAGTCATAGATAAACATGAAACATAAGCTACTTCAAGATAGATAATAGTTGAGGTAGATGACCTTTCCATTGCTTCTTGTATCCACTGTACCATAACCTTTATAAATACAAGATTAGAAACATAAATTTAGAAATTAAAAATCTTTTGAAAATGATATCATCAAAATTTATTTCCACACTAAAAGGTATTTCTATCATCTATTGCAGTGGATGTCATACAAAGCTTGTAAATACAAGAATCAAATTTGAAACTTTAAATTATGATGTGAGTTCAAGTCCAAAATCTGGTCTATCACGTTAAAGAGGAGTCATTGGTATGAAATTTCTTAAAGACCAAGTCATATCACCATAATTCTTTGTTCGGATTTGCTTCCCTAAAAGAATGAAAAAAGATATGTAGAAGGTCATACTTGGCTTTTAGCAGAGTGAACAACCAATACTCAACATATACTTTAATTTTTCAATGCCCCTTTCTATGTGCTCTTTAAAGAAGATTGTCAGAGTGCTTGAAACTTGGACATATTTGACAACAACCTTCCTAAAAATTAATGTATTTCTAACTCGATGCTTTTTTTAGAAATCTGGTACACTCCAGAGTAGCAATTGACTTATCGCTCCCACAAAGATTTCTTCCTATCTTTGTGATTTTTTACCTTAGACTAATAATATTAGACTACTCACCTTTAGCATTCATTAGCTGAAAAGACATGAGAAGCTCTCTAGTCTATGTTGTGGTACTATTATTTGCTACAATTATGATACAATTACATGTCATTTTAAGTAGCTAAGTCAATTGGGTTAAGAGATTGGATACAGGCCGCTAAGGCTCCACGCAAAAATAGTATCTTTTTCTTCATGAATGAAAAATGTACGTCTGTAGTACGGGGAGAAAATATGTTTCTACCTAAAGATAAACCCTAGAGAAGTAAATAAATAGAAAAGAGTATTAAGTGTTTGTTGAGGCTATTGTTTAGTTGTCTCCTTCCACATTCATCATGTTTGTGAATTTTGTATCTACAAGATAACATAGAAATATTAATATTTCCAAAATTTATAGAGGTAAAAGTTGGTGACTTCACACTATATCAAAGTAAAAAATGTCAGCCATTTAATAATATTTGAAAGAACAATGATAAAAAATTTAGCATAATTAAGAAGGCATGTCAAAAGTAAAGTTTGCAGTGAAATCATACTTTATCCTCCTCTCTAAATAAGTTTAAGAAGAGTTTCCAAGTTCATAGCTCTCCTCTCTAAATAATTTTAAGAAGAGTTTCTGCGCACATCAACAAATTTTCCAGTCAACACTTAAGCCCTTTTCAAACACAACTTTGGTGCATTTCACTTCTCCAATTTTGGTGAGCAACATGATTGTAGGAAGATGTACTAAAGGTGTGAGAAACTTTCAAGCAAATGTAATTGGAAGGTGTAAATCCAAATTCCAAAGCCTTCGCTAGTCAGCTCGTACCACAAGAAGCATTCACAAGATTACACAAACAACCTTTGTGTGAGAGATAAATGCACATACTTAGGTTTTGGAAACACACATTTTCCTTTCTTTGGAATAGCACAGAGAATATCAGAATTCTTCAAATTGAGTAAATGGAGGGCCTTTACTCCCTCATGCCTCAGCTATACGAACAGCAATGGTAGTCAAGTATATCACAAATATCATCCCTTCAATAGATCATTAACCTTCACCATAAAATCATTAACTTTTCAATAGATCATTAAGTATATTTGTGAAGGTTAGAATAGAAATAATTGAGGCTCACAAATATCATCCCTTCAATAGATCAAATTAATATCTATAAAAATGCAAGGTTAGAATAAGAATTCGCCATAAAATCTATTTGCATTGTTAAAGAACAAGGAAAAAGATGAAATAATTGAGAAAATACAAACAAATATAACTATTCCTATTCTAAAACAAAGCAAACACTTGATCTTATGGGGGGATTGGTGCTACATTGATGTGAAAAGTAGCCCTTTCCCAACCCATTTTTGAAAAGCTCTTGATGATGGATGAACAAGATGTCAAATGATGAAGATTGTGCATCAAGATGAGAAACTTGTGGAGATAGATATTAAGATTGTGGAGGAGATATACAATAGAGGAGGCCTCTATTTAAAACCATGAAGGATGGAAGAATGCAAAAAATGGAGTATGTGGGACTAAATATCAACCAATGAAAAGATGCCACTTGTCAACATGTGAGAGGTTGAGGAATGAGCACATTTTGGTCAATGTGCCAAAGAGGGGGAGATTTGAAATTTGAATTTAATGACATGACATGTTTAGGGGGGATGAATGATGAGTTAAATGATAAGTTTGACTTGTGTAAGAGACATGTAAGAGACATGTAAGAGCTCTTAAATGCTTTGTTTGATGTACAAGTCAATTTGGGGGGAGATTTCAAACTTCGAGAATATTCCTCAAAGATGCCATGTTGAAAATAAATAAAGACTTTAATAAATCATTTAAATGCATTTTCATGTGCAAGTGGGGTATGTGCAGGATCATCATGGAAAAAACAAGCCCTTAAGTGGCAAAAAAAATAGAAAAATTATAGTTAGGCAACTTGACGTAAATCTCCTTTTAGGTGAAAAACCCTAGAAGTGTTAGGGAGCATTAGCGTTCCAAAGTCATTATCCACAAAAGTAAGAAATGGGTTGTCAGAAAAGTGGCCACTAATAATTTATTGAGATGAATGTAGAATTTTTTTCTCCATTATCTCTAATCAATATTTATGAAGAAGAAGGTATCCAAAGGGTTTCATAGCCAAGAAATAGATCAAATGGGTAAGATGCTTACAATAAGAATCTTAATAGCCTAAAGATTTTGAAAGAGGAAAAAAAGAGTTTTATAGGGAATCGAAACCATAAAATTTACAAAATAAAGATAGATTCAATAAAGACATCACAGTCAGAAAAGTTGTAAAAGTAACAACAGTAAATGACCACAGCCATCAAAAAGGCCAGTGAAGGCCATAGAACCAAAAAAACTAGACAAAAAGCCAATAACAACTAAATTTGTGTTTTTACAAGACCAGTAGTCTCAGCTTCTAGCTCATTCATATCTTGAACCCTCCTCTTTAAGATTTGAACCATCTATGTAGTGGGAGGCGCTTTCCTTTTGAGATTGGCCAAGGTCCTTTTAGAAATACTTTGGTCCTCATTCTTGCTTTCCTTGTTCTCTTCCAAATCAACAACCAACAAACCCTATTGCATTTTTTCTATCTTTTCAGACATAGCATTGATAATAATGGCATTGTGCCTAGCCATTTTATGGTTTTTTTCTATGACTGTTTTCAAGTTATTTTTAATTTTAACCATTTCCTCTTCAAGAGACTTATATTTTTCCTCAATGTCACCTCCTTTCTTTCCAATACTGTTCTTATTTCATTTCACTTCTTTGTTGTTGAGAGCAACCAACTTCAGTTCTAGTTCCTTTGATTTACTATACAGAGCCCTATTTCTTTGATTAAGTTCATTAATTTCTTGATCGGCCCACTTTAAGACCCTAAAAATGTCACTGATGCCATTTCTAGTAGAGGCCAAAATGTCACCAGACTGAACTCAGTCTAATATGAGGTTAACATCACCCAGGTTAGGGGAGCTAGGAAATCTAGTACCTTCAAATCTGAAAGAGGTAGGAGGAGGGCACAAAATTTCTACTAGCTTCAGGGTTCTTGGTTTTGTCTTCCAAGGAGTCCACAAAGTAGGAAACCAAGTTGTTGATAGGGGAGCCCTTAAGAACATGATTCTTTAAGGGGGCAGAGCAGTCAAGGAAGGTCTCAGGGTTAGCTTTAGCAAGCTAGGGTTTTTTAGACTGAATTTTCTTACCAGACATCTCAGAGGACGGGTGGGTTTCAACAATTATCTCCTAGTTTGGTTGAATCTACAAACCCTTACTATCAGTATCATAGTCCTCAGACTCTGTAGAGGCAACAAGTTTAGATAAAGTCGGCATGCTTTGATAGTGTTCATATATTAACCTTTTAAGACCAAGATAAAGAATAGGGTATCTCCTAGGATTTTTCTTATGGTCATCAAGGCTATTACTCAATGAACATAACAAGTAGTGAGGCAAAAAAAATTGTACCTTATGGAAAAAGTGGTTAAGAATGTCAAAATGATGCCCATACACTTTGGTAAATCTCTTGTCCAGTGTGATATACTCCATTATGACATGAAGTACCTTTCTCCACAGTGCCTTGATGGTGTCAATTTCAAAATAGCTATTAGAGATTTTAACTAGTTTGAATTTCTCCTTGTCCTTCTTAGGAAATCTGATGATTGCCTCATCAAAAAACCTTCTGTCGCAATAAAAATTCATGCCCCCAGTGGGCATTCTAGTAATCTCACCTATAATATGCTCATCTAGCTTCACCTTCCTTCTAAAGAGAATTATTTTTCTATTGTTCCAGTTCTTCTCGAAGTAGTCTGTGGCCACAGAATCGAGCCCATGAAGTTTATTCCAGATATGGAACCAACCCACCTCTTTCAATCTGCTCCCAAACCTTGTCATTCCTAGTGTGCACCTCATAGATTTTAAGCTCAACTATTTTCCTATCCCCCCTATTTTCGTTTGCTCCTTACTGTAGACTCTACCAGCACTGAGAACTTGTTGTAGAATTATGTAGTTGTTCCAATGCACCCACAAAGAGTGCCACTTTTTCTTCCCTTTTAAGTAACATGATGCAGCCCCATAAAATCTCTTGATTTCGATGTACCTGGCCCCTTTCTCTTTAATCATTAATTGTATTTTCCTCTTTCCCATGCATAACATCATAATCTAGTAAGGCCTTGACTTCAGTTCTCAAGTCCTTACAAGTGCCTAATGATTTGACAAGGGATTTTTTTAATTTTCTTAATAGCCTAAAGTTGTTCATAAGAAAGAAAACATTTTTTTTAGAAAGGGCATTCAATTATGTCTGTAGGATTTATCAAAATAAAGCTTAATAAAGTAAATGTACACTACTAATAAATTTTGTCATATTACATAATCTCATAAATGATAATCATATTTTTTTTTAAATAAAAGTGACAAGCCACTAAATTTTTTTATTGATAATCATAAATGGCAATAGTGTTGTTCAAAATATTCATAGTTTTTTATTGAACTTTTTATCTTAGGTCACAAAATAATAGGAACCAAAAAGTAGATAGAAAAAACATAAGATTTAGCCAAGATATTATAAGATACATTCAACAAAGTGAATATCCTCTAACTAGAGGCCAACTCATGATCTTCAAAATTAGGAATAAATATGATTTTACACTAATTAATAATAATGCCTAATGATTTGACAAGGGATTTTTTTTATTTTCTATTTTCATAAGAGCGGACTAAATCTCATCAAGTATGAGAAATATCACATAAAGTTTTAGTCTAACCTTGAAGGAAACAATATCAATGCATTTATGTGAGGCTTCAATATATTTAGTAGAATCCTCATGGCCTAAAACTATCTTTATAATGTTGAAGGATTTTTTGGATATTATCAAGGAGAGACAAAAATCACTCATGTGAGGACAAAATATCCTTAACATATTCATTGCATTATTTGAGGTGAAGGGATTTGAATAATTCTTTAAAATACATTGAACAAGAATGAAAGGTATTCTCCCATAGAAATGTCCACTTAGTGAGGCATTATTGCTAGGAGATGAGCTACAAGACCATATTCAATATTGAGCTTTCCCATTCAAAATCTTAGTTGTAGAGAAACAAAGAAGAGAAAATAAAGGTTGAGTGGTCTAGATAAAGACAAACCCATTAGAGGGAATTAATTGTGTCCAGATATAGACACACAGTTGTTTCTATAGATTAATGTACCCAAAAAATAGAGACAAAATGTCAAAAATGAGTAGTATAGGGGTAATTCTCACAAGTGGAAATGCTAAGGTCTTACACTTATCAATAAGTAGAAAAAATATGTCTCTTTGGTATAAGAATTAATTTACAACACTTGTTAGACCTAAAAAAGGAAATGCACACATGGATTTACTACTTTATAGAAATCTTAAGGGTAAGTGCATAGAAATGGGGGATCAAAAAGGGGTTTGAAGTGACTATTAAAAAAAAAACAAAGTAGAAAATACTGATCTTGGATGAGAAATTCAAGATAGTTATGCTAAAATTTATGCTACTAAATTTTATTATAATATTTAATGTGAAGAATGTTATATATAATATTGTTCTGGAGAAATTATTGTTTAAGTAATGACATTAAATATTGAAATAATATTGTGCATGCAATGTGATTGTCCTTTAATAATTAGGTCCTAAAGACATATAATAATACTTTAACAAGATCTTAAGAAACATCAGAATATACTTGTAATTATAATAATACCATTCTAACATTTAATATTTTTACATATAATACTACTCTATAAAAACAACCTATATAACAAATTTATAAATTAAAGATAATTCTCATTATATTCATTATCAAAACTACTATGAATTATCATAAACCGCCTATAAATTATAATTATTGAAATTTTATCAGAAAATAAAACTCCAGATAGAATTAGAATCTACATTTAACCTTCCAAGGTTATATAAAAGTGTAGGGGATTGTATCGTGTCTTTGTAAATTATACATGAGAATGTATCTTTCTTTCCTTGATATTAGTTATTATTAAATATGCTGAATGCGTTTTTACATGAGAAATAGAGGGTGAAATTCTCAATGAATGAATGTTACGTTATAATATGAATGGAATTTAATAATGATTGTGAATGTTATATACATCGTTTCTGTACAAGATTCTACAATCAAAAGGTATTTTTCCAGTTGAAACCCAGCTGGAAGCATTTCGGCTAAAAAGCTAATGAAATAGATATCTCTAAGAGCCTTTCCCACCGTCCAAACTATGTGCTTCTTCTTTATGAAAGAATAATGAAATACGAATGTCGAATACACATCAATGTAATTATTCTCCACTGTCCAAAGCATCTGCTTTCTCTTTTTCTGCCAAGAATAAAACTTTCCCACTATCTAAAGCATTTGCTTCCTTCTACAAATCAATCGTGGCTTGGGAACTCACTTCGACAGAGCAGGCTTGGGTTCTTAGATCACAGAAACCCTCCTGAATTTTCTCCATCCAACCGATATGCCCAAACCGAGATTGGAACCAGTGACCTCTCACTCTAGCGATATGACTTACGTCACACCGCTTCAGTCAATTGCCAAGAATTTACTTAAACAGGAGACTGTGTACCGCAACTTGTAATATCGACATAATGAATCAAGTCGCAATCCCCAGGACACAGATCGCGTGGAAATTTAAGTAGAAGGGAACGAGGAGGAGCTTTCCTTGGAAAGAGAACTTCTGTAACGTGGTAACTACGATGATGGAAAGAGAGCTCCAGAGATTCGATCGAGCGTGGAAGCGCTCGGTGGTGTGATAAGCTTCATCGGATGATGCCAACATGTAGCTCACATAAGCAACATAATCTGGAGTAAGTGTGAATTTTGGTATTGTGAAATTTATATAGTAATTCCCAGATTTAATTTTTGTTCCCACGCGCACTAAGATTTGGTTTGTATTTTATCTAAAATAAAGACAACCTTGATTTCAATAGAAAGTCCAGCACACCACAAACCCACCTAGATTAGATAAGTGTTTCTGCAGAAAAATTCTTAACTAAAAGAGTTAAAATCCTTTTTATCTCAGGTTTACTAAATGTCACCTAGAAGTTATCATGCACATATAAAGGGGTTGCAATTAGCTGTTTGATTTGATTTAAAGGGATTTCTAAGGAATGATATCCTATATTTTTTAGTGGATGAATTCTAGTGTACTGCCAAGTTTAATTCTTGCATGTTGAATGCATGAGAGGCAATTGGGTCTTTTATTTTGAGGTTATAAATTAAAAAAAAAATTACTTTCTAATTGCTTTTTTTTAAATAAATACAATTTACAAAAAAAAATTATATGTTGATCATTCAATATTTTTGTATTTAAAGTTTATTTTATGGAATGATATGAAGTTGTATTTATTATATTGAACATTATATGTTGTAATATTCTATTCAAATCATATTTTTAATAGTAAAATAATTAATTGTAATTTTACACCTCATCTTTATCAAAAAAAGGTAAATAGTTGTTTTACTTTTATTAGTCAAAGTTTATCTTTGAACATTGAATTAGTTGATATTTAAGAATAATCTAAATGGTATTTTTCTATTACAATTAATTTTTAGTTGGATTGAAAGAATGATGAGTTGAAATCAAAATATTTATTTCAAATAAATATAAACCAAGACATCAAAGATTAAAAATAAGATATCTATTGAGATTGACATAACACAATTCAATTGTACATTAGCAAAAAATAGTAACCACCTAGGAAGTGGATATATAAGAGAGAGCATGATATGGACTTCATATAAAGATTTGAAAAGGTGGTCCATTTAATATTTGAGAAATTACTTAAGATTCAAAGTAATATAAGTAGTGAAGGGCCACAATGATATCCTCACTTGCACACAATCATGGTTGTTCTCATATGAATTTGAAATGTCACTTGGATTCTCATTAAAAAATAATATTAAATTATATGTTAAAATGAATTTTTCAACCTAATATTATTGTATTAGATGGAATATTAATGGATAAAAGACAAGGTAAAAAAAAGTATGTTGTTAGAATGTTCACATTTAGCATGGAATCTAATGCATTATCTTTTTAAGATCTATTTTCTCCAAATTCTCACAAAATACTCTTATTTATTGAATTAAGTGGTTTTAATCAACAACTTGACTCATTTTATTGATTAATAACATTCATTCATGTGTTTATTAGCAGAGAGTGAAGCATTGTTCCCTCCACTACATTTGTAGCCATATTCCTTGAAAATCAAAAGAAGTTACTAAATTAGCTTGTAATGGATGAAGCAAACAATAATAATACTTTGTGTTTTCTTGTACCGAATAACAATGAAAAGATACCATTGATAAGGTTGAGTGGTTCACTAGATTAATTCACATTTAAAAAAAAAAAAAGATGTTCCATAGAGTTATTTATCTCACTATTTTTTCTTCATCTATATTTTTTATTAATGGAGAGATTTTTTCTTTCACATGGTTTCTTTAGTTGTCATTTCTACATAAAGACAATTGATTTGACAAATTAAGTGCTTTATTTTAGTTTGTAGACATACAAGGGCATATTAAATCAATTTAGTGGTTATGGCTTGTGAAGTAAGTGCCAAAATATATACATTAATAGGGGACGTGCTATGAAAAGGGAATAGGTTAAGTGATTTAAGGATTTGGAATAGGGGGAGGGCATAAAAATTAAGACAATTCTAAAGTGATGGATGGGAAAAGATGAAAAGTGGGCTAGTGGGAAAATATATTTGAAATGCAAGGAGAGTAGGGATATGAGGAGAAAAATAGAATGTGTAGGCTTAAGAGATATATTGGGTAGTAAAAGTACTAAAAGTATAGGTGAAAGGGTAGAGAGTAAAAAAACATATAAATAGGGGTGAGTACAATTAATAATTCTAAGAGCATACAAAGGTGCTATTCAAATACTGTATTTATGAATTTTGATAACTTAAAATAGTTTCCACCAACTATCCTTTAAAATAGCATGAGTCATGTCCTATCTTTACATATCAATGTCCCACACATGAAAGATAATGCATTTATAATAGTACAAAAGTAAAAAGATGACTACATATGTACAATATTAATTGGTAATGACTAACTAATCCATTAAAACCATAAACAAAATACTCTTTGTTAATGTAAATGATAAATTATATAAAAGAATTAATATTACTTATTTATATAGATAATAAAAATTATTTTAAAATAATCTCCACTAAAACCTATCAATTTATTTTACACTAAAATAAAAATATACTCAACTATACATAACTATCAACACATACATTACACAGATGTCATAACAAGAATCAAGTTGATTCAAAGATTGTATCCTTCATTAGTTGTCTCACTTTTTTGTGAAAACTGCATCCACCATTGATATAAAAGTTTTCCTCGTCTTGAGAGAAGAAAAATGCACATCCCCAAGGCACAGCTCAATGGCTACATGGAAGAAAATAATAATAATAGAAAGAGGACCACTTAAGCTATCTTCGTTGGAAAGAAATTGAATGACAGTCATGGTTTTTCTACGTATTTCAGTAACCCTTTTCTTGTCCAAAACCTCTGAGCTACTTCGTCATACTAAAGGATGCCTCCACTTGGATTCGGATGGATTAACATGATAATTTACGCATGGCACTAGTCAACTATGCGAATCTTCTAAGCATTTTTAGAAGAATAATTAGTTTCAATATAACTTGCAAAGCAAACGCGCAAGCTTGTTGGAAACGAAAGCATGGTAACCTGTTATAATCCATGTTAATGTGATCAAACCCACGCCGACATGACTACCGTGTAACTTGACATTTTCAGGGAAAGCTGGTCTTGGTTTCCATGCAAATTCCACAACCATAAATAAGTGTATTTATTACACATTCTCCGGGCACTAATTTCGCTTATTTAAAGCTTTAAACATCATGTATTTACCTGTAAATGTCTCTCTGCATCTACGTCCAAGGATGGAAGACATGAATCCATTGATTTCTGAAATTCGTTCAGCTCTTCGTAAGGCTCGTTTGAAACTGAGATTTCTGAAAAAGAGCGAGAAGAACATAAGATACCATATGGATTATAAATTTTCTTTTACAAACAAAGCCTCGAGAACACCAACAAAAATTTTGCAAGATCTTTTATTGGACATCAAGTTACCTTGCATAAATCGCAGTCTTACTAAAGATAACAATTCTAGCGGTGAAGTGAATAAGGAGTATGACAAAGAAATCAAGCGTGAAGAGAATAAGGAGTATGACAAAGAAATCGTGCGAGAAGAGATTTGTAGAGGCTTACACAGTGATGACGAATCGGTAAATACAAAAGCCGAGATTTTCATAGCAAATTTTCACCAGCAGCTTGCACTGCAACGACAAAATTCTGTGCAGAGATACCAAGAAATGCTTGACAGGAGCCTTGCATAAATTTCATTCATACTCATTTGGTATTCTTCTGGGTCCAAGATTTTCTTTTATTTTTGTCAAAAAGAAAAATTGTAATACTAATAAGTATCATTAGATTTGCATTTGGTTGGAAGTATTCATAATCATTTTTTGATTAACTCAGCTGCATCTATTGTCAGAGATCGTTCTATTCTCTGTTAATCTTTTTGTTGGAAGGAAACTTCTAATTTCTCCCACTGCTGTTTCCATGATTTGTGGTTTCCGGCAGTTTCCCTGTTTTTTTCTTAAAATCAGCCCAATCAATCTGCTGTGTTGATTGCTGCATAATTTTCTGTTTGATTTAAAGTTGCTATTGTCTGTCATTGCTGACAGATTGTGCATCTATTTAAGCAACTGCTGTAGCCATTTTGGCATGAACCAAGTTAATGAATAAAAGTTCGTTTTTCCTGCTGTAGCAATTTGTTTCTGTTTTATATTTTGTCTTTGCTCTTTCTATCAGATTGGAATTAAAGCTAGATGATCAGGGATGAAGATTTCAGAAGGTTGAAAGCTGGTAATAGAGATAAGGAAAATGTGTGATCATTGTTGTAGCTGTTGTGTGTTGAAGTTGCTAAGTATTGTAGTCATTTATATGTCTTTTGTATTTTCTTCAAACTCTTTTAAGGATTTGATATAAAGAAATGATTTGAAAGGATTTTTTGTTGAAAAATAAGATAAGTGCAGATTAGGAAAGGGAGATAATATCATGGCATCCAGTAGTAATTTAACTCAGCCCCAAATTCCAATATTTACAAGTAAATATTATGATACATGAGCAATAAAAATGAGGACATTGTTTTGTTCACAAGATTTGTGGGAGTTTGTTCAAAATGGGTTTGTAGAACCTCAAGATTTGTCTACTTTGTCACAAACACAAAAAGATGATCTTAAGGAAAAGAAAAAGAAAGATTCTAAAGCTTTGTTTCTTATTCAACAAGCAATGGATAAAACTTTTTTTTCTAGAATTTCTAATGCAACTAGTTCTAAGAAAGCTTGGGAAATCTTAGAAAAATCATACCAAGGGACAACTAAAGTAAAAGTTGCAAAATTATAGATTTTAAGGAGGAATTTTGAAAATCTTCAAATGAGTTCATCATAATTTATAGATCAATTTTTCAATAATGTAATGAATATTGTAAATCAAATGAAGATAGATGGTGAAAATATATCTGATCAAAAGGTGATAGAAAAGGTTCTTAGAAGCCTTCCTATTAAATTTGATGCAATAGTGGTTGCAATTGAAGAATCAAAAGATTTATCTCAAATGTCAATAGATGAATTGATGGGATCTTTTCTTTCTCATGAAACTAGAATTAATCGAAATAACAATTCTTCTTTGGAGAGCTTTTAGAACACAGGTACCATTTGGAAGAGGAAGAGGAAGATCAAACTTCAGAGGAAGAGGAAGAGGAAGAAGTGAACACACAAGTTCAAATCAAGGAGAAATAAACAACTCATCCTATCAAAATTTCAACAATAGAGGACATGGAAAAAAACAATTTCAATCATCAAGGTATGATAAATCACACATAGAATGTCACTATTGTAAGAAATATGGTCATTTTGCAAATGAATGTAGAATCAAACAAGCTGAAGTGGATAAGCAAAAGGAAAATTACATAGACATATTTGTGAATAATTCTAGAAGTTTACTCATAACTTGTAATGTGGCTCAAGAAAGCTCTAATGATGTATGGTTTTTAGACAGTGGTTGTAGCAACCATATGACAAGAAACAAAGAATTATTTGCTAGTTTCAATTATTTTATAAAATCAGAAGTAAAATTGGGAAATGATAGTAGAGTGTCTATAACTAGGAAAGGAATCATTAATATCATGACTAAGAGTGGTGAAAAGAGACACATTGATGATATTTTATTTGTACCTAGTTTAAAACATAATTTGTTGAGTGTTGGTCAATTAATGCAAAAAGGGTACAGATTTCGCTTTAAAAATGATGAATGTACAACTCTGGATAGAAATCCTAATGATAAATTAATTGCAAGGGTCAAAATGACACAAAACATAATGTTCCCCCTTTAAATTAATTGTATTCAAGGAAAGGAGGAAATTAATTTTAAAACAATGTGCTTAGATCAGACATGGCTTTGGCACTTAAGGTATGGCCACCTTTATTTTGGAGGTTTAAGTTTATTGCAAAATAAAAATATAGTGAGAGGTTTACCAGTTATAGATCATCCAGCTAGTACTTGTGAAAGTTTTATCTTAGCAAAATAGCATAGAGAGAGTTTTCCAATAAAAAATTCATACAGAGCAAAGACACCATTAGAATTAGTTCACAGCGATATATGTGGGCCAATGCAGACTCCATCTTTAGGAGGCAATTTATATTTCCTAACATTTATTGATGACTTCAGTAGGAAGACATGGATATACTTTCTCAAGAAGAAGTTGAAAGCATTTGATAAATTAGAGTTTAAAGCTTTGACAAAAAAAAAAAAAGTGGATTCTACATTAAGGTACTTAGATTTGATAGGGGTGGCGAGCTCAGTTCTAATGAATTTTTAGAATTTTGCAGATACCATGGAATTAAGAAATAGTTTACAACAAGATATACACCACAGCAAAATGGAGTAGCTGAAAGGAAGAATAGGACTATAATGGATATGGCTAGAAGCATGATGAAGGCCAAAAATTTATCCAATGATTTGTGGACAGAAGCAGTGCATGTGTTGTGTACATTCTGAATAGGAGTCCTACAAAGAGTGTGAGGGATAAAATCCCCCAAGAAGCTTGGAATGGTAAGAAGCATATTGTCTCTCATTTTAATTTTTTTGGGTGTGTTGCTTATTCTCTTGTGTCATCTTAATTAAGAAGGAAATTAGATGATAAGAGTGAAAAATGCATTTTTATTGGCTACGATGAGCAATAAAAAGCTTACCAGTTGTATAATCCAATTACAAAGAAATTGATCATTAGTAGAGATGTTGAATTTAAGGAAGAAGAATCATGGGATTCAAATGAAAAATTAGTCTCAGGTGGAGCACCTATACATGATAGTGAGGAGGAACCAAAAGTAAAAGATGGTCAAGCGCCACCAAGTACTCCACCAAGAAATATTGTGCAAGGTAGCATAGATGACAGGAAAAGTACATTAGGACATATTGGATCGGGAGTTGTCTCATGGGCATCAAAGAAGCAACCTATAGTGACAATTTCTTTAGCAAAAGTAGAATATGTAGCTGCAACTGCTACAGCATGTCAAGCAATTTGGATGTGTCGAATTTTGTCAGATTTGTTGCATAATCAAGATGAACCAACACCAGTGCTTTGTGCTAATAGGTCAGCCATTGCATTGTCCAAAAATCATTTATTTCACAAAAGGAGCAAGCATATTGATATGAGGTACCATTTCATCAGAGAAATGGTCAACAATGGAGAAACCTATCTTGAATTTTTTAAATCTGAAGATCAGCTGGCAGACATTTTTACCAAGGCATTGCCCAAGGATAGCTTTGAATATCTAAGACAAAATTTTGGAGTTGTTGATGGTCAAAATTAAGGGGGAGTGTTGGAAGGAAACTTCTAATTTCTCCCACTGTTGTTTCCATGATTTGTGGTTTTTGATAATTCCCCTTTTTTTCTTAAAATCAGCCTAATCAATCTGTTGTGTTGATTGCTGCATAATTTGTTGTTTGATTTGAAGTTGCTATTGTTTGTCATTGTTGACAGATTGTGTGCATCTATTAAGCAACTACTATAGCCATTTTGGCATGAACCAAGTTAATGAATAAAAGTTTGTTTTTCTTGCTGTAGCAATTTTTTTCTATTTTCTATTTTATCTTTTCTCTTTCTATCACTTTTCTCTTCTGTTAATTATTCTATTCATGTTCATATTGAGAACATCTAGAAGAATTGAATTTTTTTGTTATTTTCTCTGTTATAAGTTTGTTGTTTCTATTTTTTTAACGTAAACTAGGTTGTGCCCTATGTTATAGGTACATAAGCATGGCCAACTTCTAATCTACAACTTTTAGATTTATGGGTTTGGAATAAAATTTATAGATCTAGCAGCATCCTTGGGGGTAGTATGGTCTCCTAACATTGCAAATATTGTGAATAATTTTTATTTTAATAATTTATTAGGTAAATAAATTCAAAAGAATTAATTGTTTATTATGTGATTAAATTTATTAGAATTAATTCAAATTTTATTATATTTAAATAGCATATGTGTTAATAATTAAATATTTAATACTATTTTTTTCAATTCATTTTTATTAAAAATTGTAAATAATTAATTATTCTTATTATTGGAAATTTATTTTTGGTTTTTAAGATTGATAATGTTAAATAATAATTTTATGATTTATTAATTAGATAATAATTCATCATCATAAGAGTATATTTAATTTAAAAAGCAAATTTAAGTATAATTATATAGTTTCTTTTGGGTAATTTTATCTAATAAAAAATATGATGGTAAATAGGAAATAGAAACATAAATTAATATATTATTTTGAAGGAGAGGGGTGATCTATGAAAAAATAGATAGAATCAATCTAATTTATTCTTGTTGTAGTTGATTTTATCATTATAATATTATTATAGGAAAAAAAATATGAGAACATTATGATTAGTAATTTAGAAAAAAGTATAATCATATTTTATCTACTTTGTTTTGTTTAGATGAATATTCTAATAGCTAAACGTCTTCTACAAGTGATTTTGTATATATTTTTTTGCCAACAACATAGGGGAGAGGACCCAGTACCTGAGCATGTTTCAATAGTTGTGATAGTAGTTGTTTATATAATGCCCTATATTTTTATCAATATTGGACCAATAGTTATGACTTTAAAGTTGTGTGGATGATGACTACCCACAATTAAACAAAATGTATTATTTTTATCTAAAAAGTAACCAATCATGTGATTCCACATCAGTGCTCAATAAAACATGTTGTTAATGCACAAGAATTGGTCTCACTTTTTTGTTGGGCCTTTTTGGATACATTGACAAAAACCATCCTGATGTGGCATCATATTTGATGATGTGGCCCTAAAACCTTAGTTATAAGTAGCGGACTTTCCAAGTAAGTTTTTGTAAGAAAATTGGGAGTGATTTGAAATTTCCATGTAGGATAATTAGAAGCACGAAGTTAAGGTGCACAACTACTGGGTCCTCTCCCCTAGTTTCACTTGAAAATATTGGATTTTGTGAGTTATTGAATCCAAAATGAATTTATGAAATTTAGGTTATTTAATATCAATTTTGAATTCCTCTTAAATAATGTTTTGATTGTCATAAAGTATTAGTTTGATATTTTTATGAATCCACTATCTAAAAAAAAATTTAGTATGCAAAAAAATATGATCTAAAAATGAATTTTCCTATAATAGTCTATGATAATTTTGTTGGTATTTAAAATTTATTGTTAGATGCATTGTAAGTCCTATAATTTATTAGGTTGATAAAGATAGTCAAGTATAACTATTACAATTCTTTATTTTAATTTGATCATAAGGATATACAAAAATTATTGTTTAGCTAATCTTCAAATTTTTGCTACATAATTTTTTTTTATTATAATTATATACATTTCTCTCAAGGTCAAATCTAAGAAAGGGGGAGATCTTTGAGAGTGTGATTTGTGATTTTATGTTTGTTTATATAGTAAAAACTATTCATTTACATATCTAGAGATGAAATAGAAAATATTTGAAATTATTTAAAAACTAATGATGTTTATTTTCTAATAGTAATTTTATCAAATAATTTTAAAAAGTAAAAATGTAAAACTATCTCACATTTTCAATCAAATTATTATCAAAAGTGAATATAAACATTTCCAACTAAAAATCATTTTTTGTCAAATATATGGTCAAGCTAAACTTTCTCTAGCTAGGTTAGATATCGGCCACAACTTCTCCAAGTGAAATTATCCACTAATTGCATGTTTTGCATCAATTTGAGTCCAATTTATAAAAACATAAAAAAATTCAAAAAAAATGTTGTTTCAACAAATCTTACTCTTATAAATATTTATTTTTTAAATATAAAAATATTCTTTCGTAGATTTATACATGTAATTTTGAAAACTATAATTTTTTAATAGTTTAATTAATTTTTACATTTTTTTATTTATACTAAACATAGATCATCAACACCAAAATATAAGGTTGATTATCATATAAAAAAATATTAAAATTCTAGAAAATTTTTGATGCACTAGAGAAAAGATAATTTATCATGATGGTTATTTTTTCTATTTTAGACAAATAGTTAAGACAAAAGATGATGTCCCATGGGAATAGCTATGTTTTTAGTGGACTTAGATTTTAAGATCTATTTAAAATATATATTAATCAAAATGGTGAAAATAAATAAATCCAAGTACTAAAGTTTTCCAAGTACTAAAGTTTCAAATTATAAATACAAAAAAATAATCGAAGGAAAATAAAATAAAATTTACTATATAAAGAGTGACATCTCATTTAACTTTATTTTTCAACATTTTATCAACAACCAAATTATATATCATTGTTGGTTGTTTCATTTATAAAGCTCTAACATAACTTTACACTTTTACCCTACAATTAAAATTGCTTTTAAATATCATTACATATGATTCTAATTTTAAATAAAATAATGTAATAATTAATTTATATAATAAATAGGGAAGGGCCCTTAACCCATTAAAAAATAGAAATGTTGAACACAAGGCCTAACAAAAAGAAGAAAAACATAGAATGTAACCAACCAAAGAGAAATAAGTCAAGCTTAATGTGAGCTTATTGAGTCTAGCTTAGGAAGACATTTCTTCCTTCATTGTACAAATATCCAAGAAGAGTCATCATCTAGATCTGAAACCCTTACACAATATGAGAGATATGAGACTTTAGAGTGCTTGTTTAAGTTGTCATCTAGATCTGAAACCTTTACATAAGAGGGGAGAGAGGCTTCCTCAAAGTACTTATCTAATGGAACAATACTCACAAAAGAATAAGGTGGAGAATAAGAAATAACCTTATCTAAAACCAGAGCATCATGCATAGTAGGAGAAACATAATTTTTAGAAACAATATTATTAGCCAACTAAATAGAATGAGGAGGAGACACATTAGGTGACAACTCCAAATCCTCACTATTAATAGTAGAATCTTATGATATATTGTAAGATGGTTAAGAAGATAATTTTTCCACCAAGTGGAAGAAGACATCTTACAAGAGCTATGGAGACAATCACAAGATAGGCACCCAATACCAAAGCAATGCCTATAATAAAAATGAGCTCCCTCATAATCCACAAGTTGAGACTGAGATGAATCATTAACTAGTAGCACAACCTCTCCAAATAACACTTTTGAAAAATGAACCTCCACCAAGATACAAGAAAAATAAGTGGGACTAAAATTCCTAGAAGAATAATCCACTTTTTCAGAATCTACCAATACCATTACCAATGCTCTCATAAGTAGAGAAACACCAAAAATTATTAGCATTAACAAAGCCAACACCACCTTATTAGTGTAGTCTTCACGACATTAGTAAAAATAGCCTAGCAAGGGGGTCCCACCCACAACCTATCTAGAAACAACAACAAACAAATATTTAGTACAACATAGAGAAGTAAAACCTAACACAAAAGTAGGAGGAAAGTGTGCATCCAAAGGCACAGAACCCTCCATCACAATAAAATCCCCATTTGAAGAGACAAAAATAATAGGGGACACATGCTACAACAAAGGCAAAGAAACATATGCACCACCAAGGCCAAGGAGCACCAAATCAACCACCAAATCACATGCAGGAAGATAAAAAGATCCATTGAGTGGGAAAGTACCATTTGAATAGCCAATAGAGCAGGAGGATTGGGAGGAGTAGGAGCACACCATTTTTTTTAGTTAAAACCAATAGCTATATAAGAATGTAATAATGTTGATAAAATTTATTCTTATTTTATATACTGATAATTTTCTCATTTCATAGAAATTATTTAAATAAATTATATTTATTAAATAGAAACAATTATGATGGAGGCACTCAACTTTTAAAAATAACATAATAATTAACGAAATATTTTTTTAATTAAAAATATCAAGTAATTTTATTTAAACAAGGTGCTTAGGTTATTTATTAAGACAATTAAGATTAATAGGGTCATCTTTTATTTTGAATGTAGACAAAGTAGATCAAAATTTAACATTGAAAGCTCTACACATAAAGAGAAAAACAACTCTATTAAACCTAAAAAATACAAATTTAAATTTAAATTCAATAATAATCAAACATAAATTTTAAACATATTTAATATATATTTTTAGAAATGCCAATATAATTTAGACATATTATTTTCTAAAATAAAATATAAAAAAATAATTAAATTCTTTTCACTATCAACATCTTACAACACTTACATATAATTTAACACATAAAATTAATATATTATTTTTAATAAACTAAATTTAAAAATTATATACACCTATAACAATCATTCTAAAGTTTGATTTTATATTCCTAAAATTATATAATTAAAAAAAAATTATAGGAGGAAAATTATGAAATAAATAAATAAATATCTTATTCGTGTGTATCCCTAGAATATGGACTACCTTTTGTTCGTGCAAGTTCCAACTTAATATTGAATTTAATGCAGAGAAAAGAAATAAAATTTATAACATATTAAGATATAATTGTTTGTTAAACACTAAGATGGCACATGGTATAATCAATTGATGAGGTGTATTTAGTATAAGATGAATGAATTTGCTTTATATTAAATGGCTAAGTAATTTATAGAAATTTATCATGTTGGTTAAAATTTGAAGATTTGAAAAGAATTTTTATAGAAGGTGATTGTGATAGATGTTTTCTTAATAAAAATGATATTCAAGATTCCACCTACTAATCACTTGTGGTATTTATTGCATGTATTAGTTCAATCTTTGGAAAGAATATGAGAAGTAAAGCTAATCTCGACCCATTAGAAGATGGATAATCTAAGAATGACACTATTCAAATATTGGAAGACTAACTCTAGAAGAAATAGCATGGGTCTAAGTCCCACAAATAATAACTTAAGGTCATAGAGAAATATTTGAATAGAATCAAGAAGGTTGAGAGGAAAGTTTTGCTAGAAATATAATCCTGCCCCTTAAGTCTTTATTTGTACAAATGTATCAATGATAAAATATTATGTAAATCATGTCAAGTCAAAGTACAAGTCACACAAGTCATATCAATACAATTCAAATCAAAAACTTGAAATGCAAGTCAATTATATTAAAATATATTGCTTTTATAATTCAATAGATAGAAAAAAAGAGAGAACCAAAAAAAATCAGATAATAATGAATGAAAAATAAAAATACAAACACAACAATTTTATAACAGCAGAAATCTGTAAAAGTTCTTTTTCTTACTACTATATGAAATATAACTTTTATGCGTGTAGACAGAAATCCATAATTACGTTTCTATTATTTTGTGTATATATTTAAAATTCTTGTATATTGTATATTTTGGACCAAGATTCTCTCTTGCGCCAATGAACTAACCAAGATTAAAGTTGGAGGAGCTGAAAGGCTATTAAAGAAGCTTCTAATTTAACTCGTCAAAAGGTGACCTTACAAAGAATTAAGAAGATCCTCAAGTAATGAGAAATTCTATGGATAGCGGTCAAAGAAGGATCTGATATGGGTAGTGATGGACAACAGATTTGACAAGAAGGAACTGCAGTTACACGGTGCCTGTTGAGAAAATAATCTTCGCACATTCGGTTGTCAGCACTCAAGTCAGTAGAATATCTTGATCCATGTCTGAGAGAAGATTTGATGCAGAACCTTGTTCCGAGATATGATGAACCCAAAGAGATTTGTTGAGAATTACGACACCGTATTGTGCGGAAGATGATGGTTGTTGATTTCAAGGGTCACACTGATGGTTATAAGAGAGGAGCAAAATCAAAGAGAGAATTTAATAGGACCTTGTAGGTCCAAGTTCTTGTAAATGGCAATTTCCTGCTTGAGATGTCTCATTATTCAACTGTCAAAAGATAATAGATTAATGGTTTATGTGGCCATCTTTAACTGGGTCCCAAATTTGATGATTTCACCCGACTTTAGTGAATTCCACTTTCATGTGGGGCCTACCACCCACATCCTCTTTTAGAGCACACTATCTAATCTAAGAAGAAATTCCTATGTAAGACTTCTTCATAAAGGGTTATTTTGGATCTAACAATTCCTATCTCCTACTTAGAGTATTCCCACCACCCACTCACCCACATTAACTTTTTCTTTTAATGACAAATGTCCACCAATTACACACTATATCACAACTACCTAGTGCATGTGATTGGGGAATATTTCATCCGATGTTTTAATTATTTACAAGGGGGGCCCTTCACATGTGTCTAACAATTGTTATGTATTGGATCTTGTAGGCACACTTTTAAATGATTAGTTGATTTCAAATTGTTCAACAATAGTCATAATTGTAAAGAAGGATGTGTTAGATTATGCAAGAAGCAAGAACCGAGCCAAGATTTGATGTCGGACATAGATCAAATGCAACTCCACTTAATAGATGATCAAAAATCAAAATAGCAGAATGAAGAGAAATCTAAAATGAGAGAAAAATAGAGACAAGGCAAGAGAAAATGTAAAATACTCTCAATACTCTCACCAAGCGATCACCAAACTAGTTGAACTAGTGAAGGTGAGAGGAGAGTGCTCCATATATGGAAAAATAAGGGAAAATACATCCAAGATGTGCATTAACTCCTACTACCCATAAAAGGTGTGAGGTTATCACCTACTTGGTAAATAACAAAACATGTCGCATAACCTCCTTAGGTGAAGACAAAAGGGAGGTAGCACATAAAGCCAAAAGAGGGTGAGAAATCCAATTACCCCATAACCTACCTAGGTAAAAATAGAATAGTGGTTATGAGAGGTGGCACAACAAGCCAAAAGAGGATGTGTAATTCAACTATCCTTGTGTGAGAGAAAGTGACACATGTAGTTGATGTAATTCGCCACATGTCTTCATATTAACCACACCTAATAAACCTAAGCAAGCTTAAATAGTATGTGTAGGAAAAATGAAATACCCCTAACATAAAGAAAATAAAAAACCAACACTAACATGCCCCCTTAAGGGTAGCTTAGGTGGGTGAAAAGATGGGTCCCGAAAAATAAAGCCATGTTAGGTACCCATGTACATAGAGATCCCCCACATAAGAAGAAGACCCCATAAGAGAAATAGCCCCACCCAAATCAAGAGAGAAAAAATGAAGGACTAAGGAGCCCCTCCTAAAATAGACACTTGTCGTACCCCAACCAAAACTCGCAAATGAAGGAACTTTCTTTCAGTGAAGGGTTTGGTGAAGATGTCTCTAGCTTTCTCCAATGTAGAACAATACTTAAGATCAAAGATGCCTTCCTGAATTAGCTCCCGAATGTAGTGCATATGAATCTCAATGTGTTTCATCCTCTAATGATGAACTGGATTCCTTGAGATCTATATTGCACTCTAATTATCACAAAGATGGTTGTAGGCTTTCTAACTGAAATACCAAACTCAGTGAGAATATTTTGAAGCCAAATAGCCTCAGTGGTGGCATTATCTACCCCTCGATACTCAACCTTGGTAGATGAAAGAGCAATTGCAGATTGCTTCTTGTTTGATCAACAAACTAGACAAAAACCAAGTGAGAAGTAATACCCTAAAGTAGACTTGTGATCTTGAGAATCACTTGCCCAATCTAAATTTATGTGTGCCACCAAGTCAATATCCATACCTACTGCATATTAAATCCCATAATTGTGAGTACCCTAAATGTAGTGAAGGATCTGCTTAGCCGCTTTCCAATGTAACTCATGTGGCTCCTGCATAAATTGAAAGACCTTGCCCACAACATATGAAATTTTAGGTCTTGTTGATGGTGTTTTTATGCACTTCTCAACACAGGCAGTGCATAGGCGCACTACCTCTCTTGAAAGACAATTTCCCACAATCGAGTTGCAGAACACTATCCCAAGGTCTCTTGGATGTCAGGTCATGACAGTGTTCAGATACCTTAGTAGTTTGATGTGATTTGCTGGAATCACAAGGCGTTCTTACAGAAATACAAAGTGTGGATGCGAAGCATGGAGTTAGATCTTCGAAAAGGAGTTTTAGTATGAAAGCAGTTATGTGTTGGCTGTAGGTTCAAACAGCAGTCTCAAACTCCATCTAGTTGCAGATTTGGCTTTATAATGTGCAATGAACCTTGGTATTGTTCAGTTTCTAAAAAAAGTGGAAAAGAGCGAAAGGGAAGAAAAGTTCCTAAGTCTGAAACCTATAATGAATAGTGACAATGGAGTTCCTGCAATGGACAATTCCTTAAAACAATATCCCACTTAACCAGGGATTTCACAGTATCATGGAAATTGTGCTATTTTCTAAGGGCTGCAGATATCTCATCCTTCATCCACCACATACATACATGAACTAAAGATGAGTGTTTGGGGCAGCTTTAATCAAGTCCAGGCTAACTTTGCATAGCTATCTACTTTCAGCAAACAGCAAAAAGTATGGACTAAGGGATTATCAACAGCGCAGGAATTTTCATAAACACCAAACAGCATTCCTAAGATTTACCCAAATGCAATAAACAGCTAACTAAACAGCAAAGAGATCTAAGTTAAACATCTAATATTGGAGAAGTGAATCAAATGACATGAGAGAAAACAAGGAAATGCACCAAATCAATGCTATTTCTTATAAATTTCTGCAGCATGTCTTTACAACAACTCAACTCTCTCTCTGCAAATGGGGGGAGTGCTCTATTTATAGTTTTCCAAAAGTTGAATGAGTGGCCAAGATTTATTTCCATTGTGTGGCCAAGATTCATTACAAAATAGGGTTTCACCTACCCCCAAATAGATTTATAATTAAAAAAATCTTTTGTCCCTTCCCTATTTCGTCATCTAGTGGATGACACTATTCCCTTTTCGTCCTGTAGCTAATTGCTATTTCCTTGGCTGTAGCTACTCTTCTAGGAGGTCTTCTTCCTTGGCTAGGCTGTCCTCCCGCTCCTTGGAAGCTACATGCTCTATGTACTTGAGGATTACGGCCTGGAGCTTGTCTAACTCGAGGATTTCGCATCTCAACGCCTGGTAGCTCCATTCTTTGGCATTCTCTTCCATCCGCTTCCAATCTTCATCATATTTTGAGCCTTGATCTCTGAACAGCTCTGATCGATCGAAGGCACGGGCGGAAAAACTCAGGAAGTCCGTTGTGATATCTCCGGCTGTCCTGTCCTTCATCTTTTCCTCAAAGTATGGCTTGATCTTTTTGGTGTCCAATTGTACCGTGGTAATATCATGGCCTGTCATTAGCTCAAGATACTAGGTGCATTCCACCCGGATTTCTTTAATCCATTCGATATCTGGATCCACTCTGCTCTAGATTTGCTCCATCCTCTCCTTCCGGTTGATGAGGTCTCTGCGCCACACGTCCACCAACCAGTGATCCTCTTTTTTCAGCTCTAGCTTTTCTTCCCACGTGTTTTCTAGCATTTGAAGGATGGATTCAACCTTCGGGAAGGCAGAGTCATAGATTGTAGGGAAGTTGGTGCAGAGTTTCTTTGTGCCCTCCAGGGATTGGACCAGGTCCAAGAACTTGTTGGCTATCTACATAGCCAAGCTGATCCCCTTGTTCCCGATGCCTATGACCTGTTGGAACCAATCCTCAGTGGTCCTCTCCAAGTTCTTCCTCCTTTCTAGCTTATCTATCTGCTCCTTGTAGAGTAGCCATGGCGCAGCTGTAGAGGTAGTGGGCAAGTCATCTACTGAGGACCACTGCTGAATATAATCGGTCAGGGCAACAACCTGCGCCTTGAGCTCATCCTTGGTGACCTTGTCCTATTCGATTAGATGCACCACCGTGGCTACTGACTCCTCCAGATGTTCGACCTTCTATTCCATGGTTGCTATCCCTAGGTCAATTGTAGAGATATTGTAGCCAACTTCGGCCTGGCCGAAAGTTGGCGTTGCTACTTGTGCTGCCCGAGAGCTGGAAGCGTCCTTGGTTATCTTGGAATGGACCTTAGGCTTCTTCTCCTTCTTAGTCGTGGTCAGGGATCGAGTCAGGATGGCTTCCAATCTCGACCTAGGGTCTGTCGGAACTGGGGTTGCCCTTTCAAGCTACCTTTCCAACCAGTCGGGCATGGCAGATTTGTCCTTGGGTGCATCATTGCTGCCTTCACCCTTTTCAGTTAGAGGCAAGACTTCTGCCCCCTTTTCCTTTTGAAGCTCTTCCTCCTCTTCGTTAGAGTCATGATAAAACACGAGGCGTTTAGCGGGTGCCTTAGTAGACAACATCCGGGTGGGATCTTCTTCTCTTGCCACCTCTTATTCTTTCTTTTCTTCAACAACCTCGGGTTCGGGGCTCTTCACAATATGGGTCTCGGCCTCAGTGATATCCCTTTTAGGTTGCTCTTCTTGCGGCTATCCCTCTTCACCATGCGGCAACTGTTCTGCCTCCTCCCCAACATCCTTTGGCTATTGAGCCAATTCTTCTTCAATGTCTTCATCGAAAACCCAAATAATTTCTTTGGCACCCGAGCCATCCTCTCCATCCCCGCTCTCGAAAGAGCCTGTCTCTTCTTTCTCGTAGGCCACCTTGTCGATGGTTCTGCGCTCGTATTCGGGTTGCTCGTAGTAATCATCGGCCTCTTCCTCAATTGACCTTGAGGCTTCCTACTCTCGTTCCTCCAACTCTTTTGATATTTGCATTGTGGCTTCCATCGTCGGCGGCCCTGTTGGCGGTTGCAAAGGCTGAGCTGTTGCGAGGGCTTGGGCGAGGGCCGCTTGGAGTGCGGGGTCCATTAGGAGCTGCGAGAGCTCGGGAGGAAGACTCTGTAGGTGCCGGGTAATAGCCTCGGGTATGGTGGAAAGGAGGATAGGCGATGGTATTGTTGGTAGAGGCAAGGAGGTAATGGGTGACATGGCAGCGGCAGAGGAAGGGGAAGTGGTCATGCTAGAGGAGGAGTCAATATTGATTATTGACCCGGCCGGGGGCGAAGAGGCAAGGTGGAGAGAAATGTCTACCGCTTGCAGAGATGAGGCGATTGCAGCCTGAGAGGCGAGCAGCACACTAGTCGAGGGAGGAAGGAGCAAGGGAGGCTACACCTCTATTGTGATCACTGTCCTCTTGAGCTTCTTGGGAGATGAGCCTCCTGTGTCCTTTGTTGCTTGTTCTTTGGGGTCAGCAGACTGTGCTGTTTCTGCTTCTTTCCTTTTTTGGGACCTGGTGATGGGGGGAGACTTGGAAGTCTCACTAGCTGATGGGGAGGCAACAACGTCCTCCGTGGTGCTCAGCTCGCTCTTGAGTGCTTCATATGTTAAAGTCACCACTGTTGTTTTAGCTGCACCACCTGCCCATTGACCCATTCCTTAGTGCGAGCTATGATTGGCTGTGTGATAGTATCCAAGTCCTCGACCTCTTGCTCATCCCAGTCAATGGAGGGGATTGTCAGGCTGACAACCGTAGGGTACCTCGGGTGCACAAGGGTGGACTCATCTTCCTCGAGCTGGTCTGGCACCGGAAACATCTATACCCTCCTCAAAAACTGCACGGTCATGCGCATGTAGTGTCTCATGCGGACCTCCTTGTCATCTTTACAATCTGCCCAGAAATCCTTGACATGGTACTTGTGGGCGTACACCGGCCCTAGCGCCTTCCTAACATGGCCATGTGGGTCCATTCGAGGGCGAGTCGTGTACCATTCAAAATTGTATTCTTTAAGTTCCTTCTCTGAGTTGTTGGCGCATTGAGATGTCTGCAATCGATACTGGCCCTAGTCGAGGGTTATGGGATAAGGGATCCCTGCTACGTGCTTGTTGTTGAAAACTGTCTGAATGTGTTGGAGTTGTCAGAAAAGCTCTAGGAGAATGATCCTGTCGTTAGGGTATCTTAGCAACTTGTTCGGCCGTTCCGTGAATCCCTGGGCACGGATGTAAGTGAACTTGGGAAACTAGATATATAAGGAGGCATACTCCTTCAGGAGTTCCCTGGCACTGTGGGATACCCTTCTCTCGAAGTCCCTGGCTATCAATCTGATATTGTGTCCAATGAAGGTGTCATTGACCTGGCAGTACTCCTTTTTGAAGTGGCGGTATTGTAGTTGAGGGTACCGGTCAAAAGGCTTGAGCCCTCGTTTGTGATCCTGATCCAGTGCCATAAGTAGTCCACTGTATTGTCTCTGACTTGCAAAGGAGTATACCAGGTACGAGGTCATGTAGAATTTGGAGCTTTTCTTGACATTTACAAACTGCTCGTGGAAGCAGTTGCTGATGATACTCCCCCAGTCGAATTAGATCTTAGTTTTCACGTCCTCATTTCCTCGTATGATCTGTTCAATGTAGTAAGCCATCCACTCTTGGAAGTAGGCGGCTGCTGGGAGGCCCATGACTCTACTTAGCATAGTCACCAAGTCGTGATAATCTTTTTGAAAATTGCTGTGGAACAGCTCTTGGGGAACCTTTGCAGCACTGCCCCGTTTCTCCTTAAGCCAGTAAATGTTAATTGACTTCTTGCATCCTAATGGATTAGCATCCTATGCCACCTGACACTGCTCCAAAGTGGGGACTTGCATATATGGGAATGTAGGAATGTGAAATGTTTTAGTGATTCCTTCTGGAGACATGTCGGCAAGGATGTTCCCCTCCTTGTCCACGATCGTTCTGGTGTCCATTTGGTAGGCTTCTCGGCAAGCCATTACAGATTCAGGTGCTATCAGAGATGGAGGGAAGCCGGCAGCTTTGGCGATTCCACTTTGGCGTATCAACCTGGCATTCTTTGTTTTAGGGTCGACCTTGACCCTTTGGGTGAACTCATCAATGTCCACCTGGCCTATATTGGTATCTGAGATCTCTCTCCAGTCGGTCGAGACCCTTGACTGGAGTGGTTCACCCTGAAATTGGAACTTCATCTGATCTTTGTCATCTTTTCCTCGAGCGGCTCTTCCAGATTTCTTGCCCTTATCCTTTTCAGCGGAGGCCACTGAAGTTCCTGCAGCCGATTCCATATATCCTGCAAGCAAAGGGCAAAGTCAGCACAACAAAACATCAATAGCGTTAATGTTAGTCCATATTATGAGCATATCATCTAGATAACCATTCAAATACATCATAAACTTTATCCTCAGATGATACCGATTTAATTTTAGAGCAGTTGGACAATCCGGGCCCGAAGGGCCGAACTTCCCTGACAAGAATGCTGTCAGAGAGGGAAAACACGACCGAAAGCTCCTAGAGAACCCCGTTGGCCAAATTTTGGTATTTTAAGAGGCCCAAGATGGAGAACGGCATGATTTAGGACATGGGTCGAAGTCAGATTCAGGATCTAAGTCGGTTCAGATTGATTTAAGGAACTTCAGAGGGTTCAGGCCGGAAGGCAGTCAAGGGGCAGCCTTTGGAGACGGCGAACAGCGGACGGAAGTCCAGCCTAGGAAGTCCAGCAGTGGAAGTCTGAAGGCAAAAGACGGCCGAAATGAGGTTCGGTTTGACCATTTAGACCAGACGACATTCGGAAACGTGGGGCCCGGAGGCCGGGAGGGCGCATCGCGAAGGCCGCCGAATAATCTTTGATCATTTTGAACAGCGGCGGTGAGGAGAAGACTAGAGCCCGGAGGGCGGGGAGCCGACGAAGGTTCGCCGTCGAGAGATTTTGCAACGCTAATCAGCGACGACGGCGAGGAGACCCCTAGAGTCCAGCCCACGGGAGGACGCACGGCGACAGCCGCCGTGAGGTTATGACAGCGGTCGGGCGAAGGCGGCCAAAGGTGTCACGGGACCCGGGAGGTGGAACGACACTGGGTGGAGGCCTCCGCATGAATTTTGCAATGATTTGAACCGCGCTGGTGAAAGATGGACCGGGACCCAGCGACCGGAGAGATGGGAGGTAACGGTCGCTGTGAGCCATAGGCAGTGATCGGGCGACGGCGACGGCGAATGTACCTCCGGGGCCCGAAGTTCGGGCAGCCGGAGGGGTTCCACCGTGGACGACGGCGGAACTGTCACGGAGTTTTGGGGACGGAACTCTGGACGTCCAGGCCCGGAGAGTCCCGGGGCATGGCAAAGCTTAATCAATCTTCAGACTGGCCAAACGGCGGAAAAGAGGCAGCGGAACCCCGATGTCTGGGGCCTGAGCTCAGAAATGGAGGAAGACCCGGGTTTCAATTTTAACGGTCAGCGCGAGACCGGGGTCGGACCGCTACGAGGCAGGATAGCTTGGTTAGATTTTGACGCGGTAGAATGAAAAAGTCACTCGGGAGATGGAATCCCGACAACCTGGGCCCGACAAAGAGAACTGTCGTTGGCATGTAGCCGCACCCAGGAATGGGACGGCGAAAGAGGGAACTGGGCCCGAGGGAACTAGTCGCCCTGCGCGAAGAACGACCGTGCAATGGGCGAGCTCCAGATCGGCAGGGAGGGCCATTGCGATGGGTTTAGGGGATTTCTAAAACATGGGTTTGGGGCGCGATGGGGTGTTCTTCAATTTTATACGATTTAATTTATTTGTTCCATTACCGGAATCCCAAAAAATGATCAAAAAATGATGGGAGGGCAAATGCAGATGGCCTACCTCGAAAACACTAGGCGGGGAGGCGCGAAATTCACCAGGAATCGACGGAGCGACGCAGACACGGATGATTGTGAGGATGCCGATTATAGTGGGCTCCAGATGCTGGCTTTATCAACTCACTCCAATTCGTAAAGTGAAAATGAAATTGGTGGATCATGCATTATATACCCTATCTGCCATTAATGCGAGCATTAATTGCACGTACGGCTGCGCCAAAAGTTGGTGGATTTCAAATTTGAGTCGGCGGCGGTAGAAGAGACTCCGGGATCTGGAGGCTGGAGGGACACGAGACGACGGCCGCCGCGAGATTTTGACATTGATTGGGCGACGGCGGCGATGGGACTCCCGGGACCCGGAGGGCAGGGCGCCGTCGGGAGTTCGCCGCTGAAGACCTCTTCGCACCGCATGGTGACGGGCAGGGGCAACACTGGGCCCGAAGCGGGGCCACGAGAGCCATTAAAGACGACATCCCTTAATGGAAGTCCGACATGGACTTCCGAGCCCCTGGGCCCGGAGTAGGGGCCGCCTGAGAAATCCCCTCGAGGAATTCCGGGAATGGAAGATGGGAGGGTGGGCTCCGGAGGGCGGAAAGACACCCGGGGAATGCCGCAAAGGGCGGCGAACGCAAAGGGGAAACCCGACGCGGGAACCCCAGAGGCCCGGGCCCAAGGGGGGCCAGGGCCATCCAGAGCCAATCAAAGCCAAAGGAACCCTCGAGGCCCCGGAGGGCAGCAAAAACCAAAAGGGAAAGCGCAGTCAATTTTATGATGAAACCTTGGAGCAGTATCGACCATGCAGAACGTCAAAAAAGAGGGGCACGCAAAACGAGGCAACCCCAAAAGACCCGACAAGGAAAAAGAAAAGAGGGTCCCCGTTCTGAACGGGGCATGTGTGCTAAGAGCACAATAAATGGCGACTCCGCTGGAGAATGCTACGAAGCGTTCTATAGATAAATATTCATTCAGGACCCAGAATCTCTGGTTTCGCAGACCAGGAGCGGCTTCCAAGGATGAATCCGGGAGAACGAGACCCTTAATTGGGTCAGCTTACATGACATCTTGAAAGTATGTGTGAAGTGAATTCATTCCTTTCCTAGGGATAGTAACCAGGGTTATTACTTTAACCAAGTGAGCTACATAAGTTGCCTAACACCAAAAGTAACCTGGACATTGCCCCGCTGCCAGTCAGGCGTCCATAGCCCTGGCGGAGTTGTCGCTACAATCTCATGGATATTGCTCTACTACCGATTGGGCATCCATAGCCCTGGTAGAGTTATCCGAACGCCCATACGGTCATTTATTTTCCTTTTTTCATAGTTTTCTTTTCTCTTTTTTGCTTTGATATTTCATTTTCTCCTTTGCCATTTAGATCGACCGAGTAAGCATTGAAGCCTACAATGGGTTTGAGACTGCAGTGGTCACTGGAGTAGACTTAAGATTTTCCACTCACTTGGGTGTCGTGACAACCATAGCATGGTCGTTCAGAATTTATTATTATGTAATTTGTGTGAAATTCAAGATGTGGGTAAGAAGATCCGGTGAAGGGTCAAGTTCTGAGCAAAATTCAGACAGGGAAATCATTTGCGGATAGCTTTACAAAGACCAATAGTCTAGAGTGAATGTTTAGCCAAAGAACACGAAGAACGGTCAGCAAAGTGAACCACTTGTCAGGCAAGCACGGCCACCGCAAAGGAGTAGAAAACATCCTTCGAAACAAAAACTGTCGAGAGGGAAAAAGCAAAAAGCGACGCGAACAATGCAAACAAGCAAGAAAGCAACTACTCTAACCTATGTACTGGTATTTACAACAAAGAGCTTGAAGGAGCTCAAGCCTGGAAGTAATGCTTCAGGTGTTGCCCGTTGACTGGCAACGGGACGTTTTCACTGGTTAAGTTCTTTAGGCAGAAGGCATTATCTCCCAAAATATCAGCTATTTAAAAGGGGCCAAGCCAGAGCTTGTTGAATTTGTTGTGTCCCCCTTTCTTTTCATGGGCCTTGTCCCAATATAGGACTAAATTTGCAATTCTAAAGGCCTTAATTTTGGCTCGGCAGTCGAACCATCTCTTAACTATGCCCTGATGTTTGGCAAAATTTTCTATTGTGCAGTTTCGAACTTCCTCTAAATGTAAGAGCTCAGCTAATCGAGCTTCCCTACGATCTCCACCTTCATAAAAATCATTGATGAACTGAAGAGTAGGAATCTTCAGGTGGATGGGGAATATAGGCTCAAGGCCATAGACAAGGTGGAACAGAGAATCACCAAGGGCAGCCTTATGGCAGGTGCGATCAGCCCAAAGGGCAAAACGGAGCTGGGTATGCTAGTCCTTGGGATTCCTATCTAACAGCTTCTTGATCATAGTAATCAAATTCTTATTCGTGGATTCGGCAAGGCCATTGCCCTGAGGGTAGTAATTGGATGAGAATTTGAGGTCAATCCCATAGTCAAACGGCCAACTAGAAAATTTCAATGAAGCGAAGGCAGGTCCATTATCACATACCAAAGCATACGGACAACCAAAGCGATTTAAAATGAAACTTTCTAAGAAATCAGTAACTACTTCAGTTGTACAATACTTACAAACTATTGCTTCCGTCCATCTAGTATAATAATCAGTAGCGGTCAGAATGTACCTGTGTCCTGCAGATGATGGAGGGCTTACCAGACCGATGAAGTCGAGACCCCATTGTGCAAAAGGCCTTACCTCCAGCATGGGCTGCAGTGGGATAGTAGCATTCCTCTCCCTAGTGGCAGCGGTCTGACATGTATGACATGAACGAACATGACCATGGGCATTCTTGAAGACAGTTGGCCAATAGTACCCTACCCTTAATATCTGATGTGCCATAGAAGAACCCGAGCCATGGCCTATACCAAACTTATTGTGAAACTCCCTCAGAACGTGTTCTGCTTCCTCCTTGCCGAGACACCTTAAATAAACGCCCTCATGATTCTTCTTATAGAGAATAGAACCCTGCAACATATACCCGTTGCTTTTCAATCTCAGGGCCCTTTTCTGGACGCCTTGCAGATGCGGCAGACACTTATGATTCAGCAAATAATAAACGACATCTTGGTACCATTCTCCCGGGGAGACATCTTTAAGCTGATATTGTTGTACGGTGAGTTCAGGTCCAGCCTCTGCCACTGTTTTGGCCATTGTACGGGTGAGTGCCTACCCTCTTACCAATTTCATCGGTTGGATCTCCATATCATACTCTTGGAGCAGGGTGACCCACTTAGCCCTCCATTCGCCCAACTCGTTTTGTATGAGAAGTATTTTGACTGCTGGGTCAAGGACGATTGCGAACACCTTGTTGCGTAGAATGTAGTGTCTAAATTTCTTCACTCCTCTGACTAGGGTGTATGCCTGCTTTTCAATATTGTAATAACGCAATCCAACATCCTTGAGGGGGGCACTCATGAAGGTGATCGAATGCTCATTCCCTTCGTCGTCCTTCTGGGTCAGCATACTAGCACAAGAATTCTCTGAAGCAAATGAGTAGATATAGAACGGCTTCAGATAATCTGGGCTGACTAACACAGGTGCCTCAGTAATAGCCCGTTTGATTTCCTCAAAGGATTGTTTGGCATCTGGCGTCCACTCAACTTTAGTGTCCTATTTGAGCATGGCATTGAGAGGTTTGACGATTTTCGTGAAACCCGTGATAAATTTCTGGACAAAGTTGATCTTTCCAAAGAAAGACTTTAATTCCTGCTTGCTGTCCGGGGGCTGAATCTTGAGTAATGACTCAATGCGTTCAAGATCAATGGAGATTCCCTGCTCGGATATGATGTGCCCGAGTAATCTGCCTTCGATCACTTCAAAAATGTACTTTTTGGGGTTGAGAGAAACCCCGAATTCCCTGCATCTCTGAAATACTTTGCATAGGTCGGAGACATGATCACCTCGCTTCATAGAGAATACAGTCAAATCATCCATATAAATGATTATACATTTATCAATCAGGTCCTTGAAGGCGATATCCATGGCACGTTGGAAAGTGGCGCCAGCGTTGATGAGCCTGAACAACATTCTTCTGTACGCAAACGTCCCCCACTTAGTGGTGAACACAGTCTTGTGGCGATCCTTGTATTGTACCATTACTTGATTATACCCGGAGTATCCGTCGAGGAACGACATCATCTGGGAGCCATTGATGATTTGCAGCACTTCATCCAATGAAGGCACTGGATAGTTGTCCTTCTCTGAGGCACGGTTTAGATTATGGAAGTCCATACACAATCTGATCTCTCCATTCTTTTTCTTGACCGGGACCAGATTAGCCACCCACGTAGAGTGCCTGACTGGGAAGATGATTCTTGCTGAAAGCAATTTCTGCATCTCCTTGTAAACAATAGGTTCTAACAAAGCATTGATAAGGCACTACCACTGACAGAATGGCTTTACTTCAGTCTTTAGAGGGATAGTGTGCATGATGACAGAGGTGTCGTATGTTTTCAAATCTTCGTAACTCCATGCCACCACGTCAGGATATTTTCGCAAAGTATCTGTGATTCCCTTCTTTTCTTCGGGCATGCATACCTTTCCAATAAAAATATTCTTGGTATCCTCGGCCGTTCCCAGGTTGTGAGCATTGCACTGGTTGCTTATAGCCTCCTTTTTTGTTTGTCGATCCTGATCCCTAATCTGATCTAGGTCGAATACACATTCTAGCTGAACCATACCTCTGGGGATCATGTTGGTTTTCAGATTGATAACCCCCTCTATGTCCAATTTAGCCTCTTGTGGATCAGCTTCGTCAATTATTTGGGCTCCAAAGACGTCAGAACTTGTGATCAACTGGAGGATATGCTTATCATCATTGAAGACCTGTAGGTGAGTAACATTATCAGGGACTGATGGCATGGATGTTAGCTCAACAGTGAACTTCTTAAGCCCAGACAAAGAGAGGGGTTGTAACATGCTAGCTGTTTGAGCCAAGGCGTCAACTGTGCGATTTTGAGTACGAGGGACCAATTGTATGTTGAATGCATCTAGGCCCTCTAAGAGATCCCAAACCCTGTGCCTATAATTGGTGAGTCTTCGATCATGGCAGGAGTACAATTTTCTGACCTGCTTAACTACAAGTGCAGAATCCCCGAAGACTTGCAGCACTTTCACGTTTTTCTTCAAGGCCATAAGAAGGCCAAGGACTAAGGCCTCATATTTCGCTACGTTATTGGTGCAATAAAACTACAATTGATGGGCAGCGAGAAATTTCTTACCCGTTGGACTGATGAGTTCGACCCCCGCTCCAGCTCCTTGCCTTGACTTCGATCCATCAAACCGGAGCGTCCAGCACAAGGAGGATTCCTTATCTTCGGGTTTGATTGAGCCTTCATTCTCTTTCGGCTGGACGGCGGGCCTTGTGATCTTAGGGGGGTTTTCAGGTTCGAGGCAACGATCAATAGGCGGTTATGTTGGTGCCTCCTTTGGTGTTCCTGTCGGCGGAGCAGCGACCCTCTTAACATGCTCCATTGCTACTTGGCACAAGCAACAGTCAAATTCGGAGTGAGCAGCATTGTGTACCCTACACCAGTTCGACAATAATAGGTCCTGGAAATTCATTCTAGCTCCTAGGCTGAGCTAATCTCTTGCACATTTTTCCATGAAATCTCAAAATCCATCGAGTAATCCCCAATCGTCATCTTTATCTAGCTCACCATCAGCTTCTAGCAATGTTCCTCTATTTGGGGGCATTTGCGCAGGATTTGCCGAGGGACTACACAACACCAACAATACTTCATCTGCACATTCTTCTTGAAGCTCAAGCTCATTTTGGTAAGCAAAAGGGTGATAATTCCCTAAGTCGGTCTCAGCGAACAGTACCTCGCTGAGATTATTGTATTCTGTGATCATATACTTCATACGGGGTTCACGGTGAATACGGATATGATTTGGCAGCCCCTTCCATGGCAACCACATGTGAGAAAGGTCTGTGGCGATGTATCCATTCAGCACCTTGGTGAACTCCCTCCCTAGAATGATTCCATAAGCATCAGGAATGTCTGCCACTTGGATATCAACAACTTGCTATATCCGGGGGTCTACAGCAATTTGCATGGGGATGCGGTTTATTTCACTCATGATTGTGATCTCTGTTTTGTCCAGCTGGGTGACCTTTTTCTTTGAAGGCATGGGAGTGATGCCAAGAGCCTTGCATACGGCCAAGGGCATGACGTTGGCAGACGCGCCTGAATCGAGCAGGCAGTTGTGCAAGTTCTTCCCAAAGACCTTAATAGTAGTCAAGAACGGGGGAGTTTCTGGTCTCCCTTGGAGGATGTCCATGGGTGTGTCCATTTGAGCTATTTGGCTTTTGTTCCTATCACTACCTGTATCCTTGGTTTGCTTAAATTGCTGGTCCCTGGGAGGCTGTCTACTAGTCCTTTTTGGCTCCTTTTCAATGTATCTACTTGCCGACTGATTCACGGACATATTGTTCCTTCTTTCGGTATTGTCCTGTATCTCCTGTTGTTTCTTGGGCTCCTCAAAGGTTACGCTCTTGGCTGGGGTCTCTTGCGTTGTGCTAGATGAGGGAGTCCCATTCAGAACCCTGAAGAAAGCATGCCTTACGGCAGGAACCTTGAGTAATTTGAAGGCTGACAAGCTAATTTTGACCTTCTTGAACTCTTCCACCACATATTCACCCATCTGCTCGATTTTGGAGCTAAAAGCTTGGCCTATGGGAGAACTAGGGCGCTGGATCTTCGCTTGTCCAGATGGATTTTGGGGTTGGCCTTGAGGCTGATTTTGCGACTGATTTTGAGAGTGATTTTTGTTGAGGTATTGGGCAGGTACGTGGGGTAGCCCAGGGTTGTTACTGGCATTTGGGTCAGGTGGAGTGGCGAGATTGTTTGGTGGGGTGGAAGTTGTGAAGGGTCCACCGGCTTGTCTATTCCTAAGGAAATAAGGACTTGACCGTTGATGGAACATGTGGACCTCATCCACAAATGGCTCTTCTTCATCCACCAGACCGTTATCTACCGAATCAAAAAGTTGAGCTAAAGATGATTCGTTACTTACCTCTTGCACTTTCTCATCCTCAATAGGGGTAGGTTCAGCTTCGGGTTCATTGCGATCGCCTTGAAAATGGCGCCTGATTGACCACCAGACATGAGGAATCGTAGGGCTCAGATGGGACGATTTCCCTCTAGTTGGCATTATCAACGGTATTTTGTACCTCCACTTGGAAGATTTCAGCAGTTTTCTGGAACTCAGGATAGTCCAGCTCAGAATGCCTGCTAGTTTTGTGAAATTGGCACCATCCGGACAGAGCTGCTTCGGCTAGATACACACCACTGAATGTTTTATCGTTGCTTGACGGTTGATCAAATAGCGTGGGGACACCGCCATTGTTGGGCCTGGTGTTCCATGTGCAGTTTTGCCTCTGAGAAGGTCTTCTTTCTGTATTTTGATTGGAGTTCTGCCCCCTCTCATAATTTTGCCTCGAGGAGGTGTCTGCTTTCTGATTATCTCTATTGTCTCTATTGTCTCGAGACTCTCGACTGTCCCTGTTGAGATTGGCCTGGAAGTTGTGTTGGGAGGCCTGCAACTGATTATTCTGGTTCTTCAGATGTGTCATCTCCGTGGACATCTTCTTAATCATTTCCGTTAATTCCTCTAGCTTGTCCTTCTCGGTCGTACCTATAGGCGATGGGGCCAGATTTTGGAGAAAAGCGGGTGGGGCTGCCAGCTGATTTTGATAGGCTAGAGGAAAGTCTGGTCCTGACAAGTACAACGACACCTGAAGCTGTTGAGAATATGCTTGTTGTTGCAGAGCCATTTGAGAATAGTTGTACTGCTGCTGGGGCTGCAAATAAGACGTTGCGAGAGGTGCATAATTCAATGGCTGCCCCGGATGTGGCACCATAGGCAATTGAGGCACCTGGTTGATGAGAGGAGTTTGGTGAGCAAACGCCTGATTAAGCCCCTGAATTTGCATTGAGTGGGCGACAGGCCCCAAAGAGGGCAGTGGGCCGGAGATATTTTGTCCCAAGTTTGCACTTGCAACGACGACTTTCGCATAGGCGGCCAGTAGGGTCACGGGCGGTGGGCAGATCCTTTTCACCAAGGCCGATGTGAGGTTGTCCAGGGCCATGTAGTAGACTGGTAGAGCGGCTGCATCATTATGGACGTACGGATCCTAAAGCCTCATGTGAGCCCGATGGAAGCGATCATTGAAAGAGCCAATAGGTTCGTTGACCTCCCTTCTGATGGACATGAACTGTTGATAGAGGTCCGCGGGGTTGACAGGGATCTTGTATTTCTGCAGAAAGGCATTTTTCATTAGGTTCCATGAGGTGATGGATCCCCTCAGCAGATTGATGTACCAGTAGAAGGCCTCTTGTCCCAACGAATACGAAAAAAGGTGACACGCCACATCCTCATGATCCACCTGCATTTCGATAATCGTCGTTTCGAATATCTTGATATGCTCTTCAGCTGTTCTTTGCATGTCTCACGGATGGAACTTCGAACAAAAGCCCTCTGGATTCTTGGGCATATCATTGTAGACCGCAAAATGTATTGGTGAAGGGTTATGCATAAGCCAAGCCATGGGGGGAGGCGGAGGTGGCACTTGCTGTTGGAGAACAGGGATTTGGGGCTGTATTGGCAATACAACCACAATGTGGGGTTGCCCTTGAGCTATGGCTGCCTAGACTATGCTTTGGGCTGAAAGGGTTGGGAGAGGAGCGAACCCCTGGCTGCCGGAGGGAAGATATGCAAATGCTGTTTGAGATGGTTGGGCGGAAGATGAAGGCCATCCAAATGGAGGTGGAGGTGAAATGGAGGCGGATGGAGTGGAGGAAGAGAAAGAGGCGAAGCTGCTTCCTCGTGCTCGTTTTGCCTTCGTGGGAGGCTGCAATTCTTCAAATTCTCCCTTATTTGGTGTTGATCGTAGAATCCTTTGAAATCTCTCTGGGGAGAACGATCCAATCCGATCCAGCTTCGCTATATCCCATAGCTTAGTATTCTGATCGTGGCCCTCCTTCTAGCACCAGTTCTATTGATGGTGTTTTTATGCACTTCTCAACACAGGCAGTGCATAGGCGCACTACCTCTCTTGAAAGACAATTTTTCACAATCGAGTTGCAGAACACTATCCCAAGGTCTCTCGGATGTCAGATCATGACAGTGCTCAGATACCTCAGTAGTTTGATGTGATTTGCTAGAATCACAAGGCGGTCTTATAGAAATACAAAGTGTGGATGCGAAGCATGAAGTTAGATCTTCAAAAAGGAGTTTTAGTATGAAAGCAGTTATGTGTTAGCTGTAGGTTCAAACATCAGTCTCAAACTCCATCTAGTTGCAGATTTGGCTTTATAATGTGTAACGAACCTTAGTATTGTTCAGTTTCTAAAAAAAGTGGAAAAGAGCGAAAGGGAAGAAAAGTTCCTAAGTCTGAAACCTACAATGAATAGTGACAATGGAGTTCCTGCAATGGACAATTCCTTAAAACAATATCCCACTTAACCAGAGATTTCAGAGTATCATAAAAATTGTGCTATCTTCTAAGGGCTGCAGATATCTCATCCTTCATCCACCACATACATACATGAACTAAAGATGAGTGTTTGAGGCAGCTTTAATCAAGTCCAAGCTAACTTTGCATAGCTATCTACCTTCAGCAAACAGCAAAAAGTATGGACTAAGGGATCATCAGCAGCGCAGAAATTTTCATAAACACCAAACAGCATTCCTAAGATTTACCCAAATGCAATAAACAGCTAACTAAACAGCAAAGAGATCTAAGTTAAACATCTAATATTGGAGAAGTGAATCAAATGACATGAGAGAAAACAAGGAAATGCACCAAATCAATGCTATTTCTTATAAATTTCTGCAGCATGTCTTTACAACAACTCAACTCTCTCTCTGCAAATGAGGGGAGCGCTCTATTTATAGTTTTCCAAAAGTTGAATGAGTGGCCAAAATTTATTTCCATTGTGTGGCCAAGATTCATTACAAAATAGGGTTTCACCTACCCTCAAATAGATTTACAATTAAAAAAAATATTTTGTCCCTTCCCTATTTCATCATCTAGTGGATGACACTATTCCCTTTTCATCCTGTAGCTAATTGCTATTTCCTTGGCTATAGCTACTCTTCTGGGAGGTCTTCTTCCTTGGCTAGACTGTCCTCCCGCTCCTTGGAAGCTGCATGCTCTATGTACTTGAGGATTACGGCCTAGAGCTTGTCTAACTCGAGGATTTCGCATCTCAATGCTTGGAAGCTCCATTCTTTGGCATTCTCTTCCAACCGCTTCCAATCTTCATCATATTTTGAGTCTTGATCTCTGAACAGCTCTGATCGATCGAAGGCACGGGCGGCAAAACTCAGGAAGTCCGTTGTGATATCTCCGGCTGTCCCATCCTTCATTTTTTCCTCAAAGTATGGCTTGATCTTTTCGGTGTCCAATTGTATCGTGGGCATATCATGGCCCGTCATTAGCTCAAGATACTGGGCGCATTCTGCCCGGATTTCTTTAATCCATTCGATATCTGGATCCACTCTGCTCTAGATTTGCTCCATCCTCTCCTTCCAGTTGATGAGGTCTCTGCGCCACACGTCCACCAACCAGTGATCCTCTTTTTTCAGCTCTAGCTTTTCTTCCCACGTGCTTTCTGGCATATGAAGGATGGATTCAACCTTCAGGAAGGCAGAGTCATAGATTGCAGGGAAGTTGGTGTACAGTTTCTTCGTGCTCTCCAGGGATTGGACCAGGTCCAGGAACTTGTTGGCTATCTGCACAGCCAAGCTGATCCTCTTGTTCCCGATCGCTATGACCTATTGGAACCAATCCTCAGTGGTCCTCTCCAAGTTCTTCCTCCTTTCTAGCTTATCTATCTGCTCCTTGGAGAGTAGCTGTGGTGCAGCTGTAGAGGTAGTGGGCAAGTCATCTACTGAGGACCACTACTGAATATAATCAGTCAGGGCAGCAACCTACGCCTTAAGCTCGTCCTTGGTGACCTTGTCCTGTTTGATTAGATGTACCACCGTGGGCGCTGACTCCTCCAGATGTTCGACCTTCTGTTCCCTGGTTGCTGTCCCTAGGTCAATTGTAGAGATATTGTAGCTAACTCCGGCCTGGCCGACAGCTGGCATTGCTACTTGTGCTACCCGGGAGCCGGAAGCATCCATGGTTATCTTGGAACGGACCTTAGGCTTCTTCTCCTTCTTGGTCGTGGTTAGGGATCGAGCTAGGATGGCTTCCAATCTTGACCTCGGGTCTATCGGAACTGGGGTTGCCCTTTCAAGCTGCCTTTCCAACCAGTCGGGCATGGCAGATTTGTCCTTGGGTGCATCATGGCTGCCTTCACCCTTTTCAGTTAGAGGCAAGACTTCTGCCCCCTTTTCCTTTTGAAGCTCTTCCTCCTCTTCGTCAGAGTCACGATAAAACACGAGGTGTTTAGCGGGTGCCTTGGTAGACAACATCTGGGTGGGATCTTCTTCTCCTGCCACCTCTTCTTCTTTCTTTTCTTCAACAGCCTCGGGTTCGGGGCTCTTCACAATATGGGTCTCGGCCTCAGTGATATCCCTTTTAGGTTGCTCTTCTTGCGGCTGTCCCTCTTCACCATGCGGCGACTGTTCTGCCTCCTCCCTAGCATTCTTTGGCTGCTGAGCCAATTATTCTTCAATGTCTTCATCAAAAACCCGAATAATTTCTTTGGCACCCGAGCCATCCTCTCCATCCCCGCTCTCAGAAGAGCCTGTCTCTTCTTCCTCGTAGGCCACCTTTTCGATGGTTCTGTGCTCGTATTCGGATTGCTCGTAGTAATCATCAGCCTCTTCCTCAATTGACCTTGAGACTTCCTGCTCTCGTTCCTCCAACTTTTTTAATATTTGCATTGTGGCTTCCATCGCCAGCGGCCCTGTTGGCGATTGTGAAGGCTGAGCTATTGCGAGGGCTTGGGCGAAGGGCGCTTGGAGTGCGGTGTCCATTAGGAGCTGCAAGAGCTCGGGAGGAAGACTCTGTAGGTGCCGGGTAATAGCCTCGGGTATGGTGGAAAGGGGGACAGGCGATGGTATTGTTGCCAGAGGCAAGGAGGTAATGGGTGACATGGCAGTAGCAGAGGAAGGGGCAGTGGTCATGCTAGAGGAGGAGTCGATATTGATTATTGACCCGGCCAGGGGCGAAGAGGCAAGGTGGACAGAAATGTCTACCGCTTGCGGAGATGAGGCGATTGTGGCCTGAGAGGCGGGTAGCACACCAGTCGGGAGAGGAAGGAGCAAGGGAGGCTGCGCCTCTGTCGTGATCACTGTCCTCTTGAGCTTCTTGGGAGATGAACCTCAGATGTCCTTCGTTGCTTGTTCTTTGGGGTCAGCAGACTGTGCTGTTTCTACTTCCTTCCTTTTTTGGGACCTGATGATGGGGAGAGACTTGGAAGTCTCACCAGCTGATGGGGAGGCGGCAACGTCCTCCGTGGTGCTCGGCTCGCTCTTGAGCACTTCATATGTTAAAGTCACCACCTGTTGTTTTAGCTGCGCCACCTGCCCATCGACCCATTCCTTAGTGCGAGCTATGATTGGCTACGTGATAGTATCCAGGTCCTCGACCTCTTGCTCGTCCCAGTCGATGGAGGGGATTTCCAGGCCGGCAACCACAGGGTACTTCAGGTGCACAAGGGTGGACTCATCTTCCTTGAGCTGGTCTGGCACCGAAAATAGCTGCACCCTCCTCAAAAACTGCACGGTCATGCGCATGTAGTGTCTCATGCGGACCTCCTTGTCATCTTTACAATCTGCCCATAAATCCTCAACATGGTACTTGTGGGCGTACGTCGACCCTAGCGCCTTCCTGACATGGTCATGTGGGTCCATTTGAAGGCGAGCCGTGTACCATTCAAAATTGTATTATTTAAGTTCCTTCTCTGAGTTGCCGGCGCATTGAGATGTCTGCAATCGATACTGGCCCTGGCTGAGGGTTATGGGATAGGGGATCCCTGCTACGTGCTTGTTGCCGAAAACTGTCTGAATGTGTTGGAGCTACCAGGAAAGCTCTAGGAGAATGATCCTATTGTTAGGGTATCTTAGCAACTTGTTCGGCCGTTCCGTGAATCCCTGGGCATGGATGTAAGTGAACTTGGGAAACTGGATATATAAGGAGGCATACTCCTTCAGGAGTGCCCTGGCGATGTGGGATACCCTTCTCTCGAAATCCCTGGCTATCAATCTGATAACATGTCTAATGAAGGCGTCATTGACCCGACAGTACTCCTTTTTGAAGTGGCAGTATTGTAGTTGAGGGTACCGGTCAAAAGGCTTGAGCCCTCATTTGTGATCCTGATCCAGCACCATAAGTAGTCCACTGTATTGTCTCTGACCTGCCAAGGAGTATACCAGGTACGAGGTCATGTAGAATTTGGAGGTTTTCTTGACATTTACAAACTGCTCATAGAAGCAGTTGCTGATGATACTCCCCTAGTCAAATGAGATCTTAGTTTTCACGTCCTCATTTCCTCGTATTATCTGTTCAATGTATTAAGCCATCCACTCTTGGAAGTAGGCGGCTGCTGGGAGGCCCATGACTCTGCTTAGCATAGTCACCAAGTCGTGATAATCTTCTTAAAAATCGCTGCGGAACAACTCTTGGGGAACCTTTGCAGCGCTGCCTCATTTCTCCTTAAGCCAGTAAATGTTAATTGACTTCTTGCATCCTAATGGATTGGCATCCCATGCCGCTTGACACTGCTCCAAAGTGGGGACTTGCATATGTGGGAATGTAGGAATGTGAAATGTTTTAGTGATTCCTTTTGGAGACATGTGGGGAAGGATGTTCCCCTCCTTGTCCACGATCGTTCTGGTGTCCGTTTGGTAGGCTTCTCGGCAAGCCATTACTAATTCAGGTGCTATCAGAGACTGAGGGAAGCCGACAGCTTTGGTGATTCCACTTTGGCGTATCAACCTGGCATTCTTTGTTTTAGGGTCGACCTTGACCCTTTGGGTGAACTCATCTATGTCCACCTGGCCTATATTGGTATATGAGATCTCTCTCCAGTCGGTCGAGACCCTTGACTGGAGCGGTTCACCCTGAAATTGGAACTTCATCTGATCTTTGTCATCTTTTCCTTGAGCGACTCTTTTGGATTTCTTGCCTTTATCCTTTTCGGCGGAGGCCCCTGAACTTCCTGCAACTGATTCCATATATCCTGCAAGCAAAGGGTGAAGTCAGCACAACAAAACATCAAAAGCGTTAATGTTAGTCCATATTATGAGCATATCATCTAAATAACCATTCAAATACATCATAAACTTTATCCTCAGATGATATCGATTTCATTTTAGAGCAGTTGGACAATCCAGGCCCGGAGGGCCGGACTTCCCTGACAGGAATGCTGACAGAGAGGGAAAAGACGACCGAAAGCTCCTGGAGACCCCCGTTGGCCAAATTTTGGTATTTTAAGAGGCCCAAGATGGAGAACGACATGATTTAGGACGTGGGTTCAAGCCAGAAGGAAATCAAGGGGCAGCTGTTGGAGACGGCGAACAGCGGAAGGAAGTCCGGCCTAGGAAGTCCGGCAGTGGAAGTCCGAAGGCAAAAGACGGCTGAAATGAGGTTTGGTTTGACCATTTAGACCAGACGGCATTCAGAAACCGGGGGCCCGGAGGCCGGGAGGGCGCTTCGCGAAGGCCACCAAATAATCTTCGATCATTTTGAACGGCGGCGGCGAGGAGAAGACCAGAGCCGGGAGGGCGCTTCGCGAAGGCCACCAAATAATCTTCGATCATTTTGAACGGCGGCGGCGAGGAGAAGACCAGAGCCCGGAGGGCGGGGAGCCGACGGAGGTTCACCGTCGAGAGATTTTGCAACGCTGATCAGCGGTGACGGCGAGGAGACCCCCGAAGTCCGGCCCATGGGAGGATGCACGGCGACGGCCACTGCAAGGTTATGACAGCGGTCGGGCGAAGGCAGCCAAAGGCGTCACGGGACCCGGGAGGCGGAATGACGCTGGGTGGAGGCCGCCGCATGAATTTTGCGATGATTTGAACCGCGGCAGCGAAAGATGGACCAGGACCCGGCGACCAGAGAGATGGGAGGCAACGGCCATCGCGAGCCATAGGCAGCGATCGGGCGACGGCGGCGGTGAATGTACCTCCGGGGCCCGAAGTTCGGGTAGCTGGAGGGGTTCCACCGTGGACGACGGCGGAACCATCATAGAGTTCCGGGGATGGAACTCCGGACATCCGGGCCCAGAGAGTCCCAGGGCATGGCAAAGCTTAATTAATCTTCAGATGGCCAAGGGAAGCCCGGGACGCAGAGGGCGGGTGGCAGATTCGACTTCGCCGCCGAGGCCCCGACTGGCCAAACGGCGGAAAAGAGGCAGTGAAATCCCGATGTCCGGGGCCCGAGCTTAGAAATGGAGGAAGACCCGGGTTTCAATTTTAATGGTCAGGGCGAGACCGAGGTCGGACCGCCGCGAGGCAGGATAGCTTGGTTAGATTTTGACGCGGCAGAATGAAAAGGGCACTCGGGGGACAGAATCCCGACAACCCGAGCCCGGCAAAGAGAACCGCCGCCGGCATGTAGCCGCACCCGGGAATGGGACAGCGAAAGAGGGAACCGGGCCCAAGGGAACCAGTCGCCCTACGTGAAGAACGGCCACGCAATGGGCGAGCTCCAGATCGGCAGGGAGGGCCATTGCGATGGGTTTAGGGGATTTCTAAAATATGAGTTTGGGGCGCGATGGGGTGTTCTTCATTTTTATGCGATTTAATTTATTTGTTCCATTATCGGAATCCCCAAAAATGATCAAAAAATGATGGGAGGGCAAACGCGGATGGCCTACCTCGAAAACACTAGGCGGGGAGGAGCGGAATTCACCGGGAATTGACTAAGCGACGCAGACACAGATGATCGTGAGGATGCCAATTGTAGTGGGCTCCAGATGCTGGCTTTATCAACTCGCTCCAATTCACAAAGTGAAAATGAAATTGGCATATCATGCATTATATACCCTATCTGCCATTAATGCGAGCATTAATTGCACGTACGGCTGTGCCAAAAGTTGGTGGATTTCAAATTTGAGTCGACGGCGTCAGAAGAGACTTCGGGATCCAGAGGCCGGAGGGACGCGAGACGACGGCCGCCGCGAGATTTTGACGTTGATTGGGCGACGGCGGCGACGGGACTCCCGGGGCCCGGAGGGTGAGGCGCCGCCGGGAGTTCGTCGCTGAAGACCTCTTCGCGCCGCATGGTGACGGCGGCGGCGAGCAACACCTCGGGCCCCGAGAGGCGGGCGGCCGAAAGAGAGCTGCCGTCAAAGACGCCGATCCCAGGACGGAAGTCCGGACACGGACTTCCGGAGCCCGGGGCCCGGAGGAGCAGGGGCCGCCCGGGGAATCCCCAAGGAATTCTGAACGGAAGATGGGAGGGCGGGCTTCGGAGGGCGGAAAGACACTCAGGGAACGCCGCAAAGGGCGGCGAACGCAAAGGGGAAACCCGACACGGGAACCCCGGAGGCCCGGGCCCGAGGGGGGCCAAGGCCGTCCAGAGCCAATCAAAGCCAAAGGAACCCCCGAGGCCCCGGAGGGCAGCAAAAACCAAAAGGGAAAGCGTGGTTGATTTTATGATGAAACCTTGGAGCAATATCGACCATGCGGAACGTTAAAAAAGAGGGGCACGCAAAACAAGGCAGCCCCAAAAGACCCGACAAGGCGAAAGAAAAGAGGGTCCCTATTCCGAACATGGCGTGTGTGCTGAGGGCACAACAGGTCTCATATGAGTCAAGTAGATGAGACTCCCAAAACATTTTCAATACAAGGTGCCATAAACCAAGGGTGAAAAACACTTAGCCTCAAGTTTGACCCTTGACAAAAATGGAGTCAGTGTAGGCTTACAATCAACCATGCAAAATCTGGAGAGCATATCAAGTGGATACTTGGGATTTCAAAGGAAGATGTCTAAAGATGATTGATTGATATCAATCCAAAAGAAGTAATGCAAAAGACCCGAGTCAGACATTAAAAATCTATCATGTAGAGTAGTTTTGACTTCCTTGATGGTGGACGAGTGACTCCCTATGATCAATAAGTCATCAACATAGAGAACCAAGAATGTGAGAGTGTAATCCTACTGTAGAATGTATATGTTCAAATTAGAATGGCATCGTTTGAACCCAACTTTTAGAAGGAAGGTGTCCATCTTGGCATACCAATCTTGAGGAGCTTGTTTAAGGCCATAGAGATACTTTCAAAGTCTGCACACAAGTGAAGGATCCTGCACAAACCCTTGTGGTTGCTCCATGTAAATTTACTCCTAGAGGTCACCATTAAGAAAGGCACTCCACATCCATCTGATGAACTTCCCAATGATGTGCTACAACTATAGTAAGGACAAGTTAGATGGAATTCATCTTAGTAACTAGTGCAAAATTTTTAGAGTAGTCAATCATAGGAACCTGGGAGAATCCTTTTTCTACCTAGAAATCATTGTGCTTGACAACTGACCCATCTACTACAAGTTTTGTCTGATAGATCCACTTACATTGAACATTTTTTCTTCCTTTAGGAAGAGGGACTAAATCCCATGTGTGATTCGTCTCTAAGGAATTGAACTCTTCTTGCATTGTAGCATCCCACTTGGGAATACCAGAAGCTTCTTGAAAAGACTATGGATCAGAAGCTGAAGCAATGAAGAGATGTGGAGCCTACTAAAATTGTGATCATGTTCTTCTTGTGTCTGATGGATTGCTAGCCTAATCACCTACTGAACCCAATGTCTATTGAGTGCAAAAAAGTGATGAGGCTAGAGAAGCTGGAGGAGAATCATCAACCTCTGAATGATGATTGGAAGAGTAATATGAATCTTCATCATCACTGTCACCATCTAAAGTAGAGGAAGAAGACTCCTCATCAATATTAGGAGGATTAAGATCCTATGAAGAACTTTCATCATGATGTAAAGTCTCCAATGCAATAGTGGATGGAGAAGTGGTAGGAGAAGAACTAGAAGAGATCTCCTCAAAAGAAACACTCCTCTCAATGAAAAAATCATGAGTGGCAGGATGGAGAAGCCTATAACTTTTGACATCATCTAGATGCCCAAAAATTATGCAAGGATTGCTCTGCACATCCATAGCCTTGCATTTCTCTATTGGAATAATGGCCCATGCAAGAGAACGAAACACTTGAAAGTGCTTAACTATGGGTTTCCGACCAATCCAAGCTTGAAAAGGAGTTGTACCCCCTTCACAACTTTACGAGGAACTCAATTTTGGATGTAACACACATAGTTGACGGCCTCTACCCAGTACTAAGGTGCCAAAGATTTGGAGTGTATCATACAATTGGCCATCTTCAAGGACCTATTCTTGTGTTATGTGACACCATTTTGTTGAGGACTATATGGAACAGTGTGCTACATATTGATACCTTCTGAAGCACAAAAGTGTTCAAACGGGTTGTTAACATGTTCATCCCCATTATCTATATCTAGAGTCTTGATGAACTTCCTAGATTATTTCTCTACAAAAGCTTTGAAATCTAAAAAATGAGAGTATGTGCAAGATCTTGATGGTCCAAAAAGTGGCGATATGATGGGTGTGTGTAGGGTAAGTGGCTAACGACACTTGTTTTTACCCAAAATTGATGAAAGGAAAAGGGTTTTTAAAGGAGAATCTCAACTTTCCACCAATATAAATTATGCTTTACTTTGAATTTAATAAATAATTATTATTCATTTTCTATTTGAATTACAACTAAAGTCCTAATTGATAGGCTGATTGAAAAACATCTATAGCTTTCAAACAATATCACATTTTTGAATCTAAAAATGTGTCACATTCTATGCTTCACATACTATAGGATTAAAACATAAATAAATTAAATTTTCATGAAGTTTTGAAGTTAAGGTGGTCGACATAGAAGTTTTTATATATTTTTTAAAAGTTGTAATAAAAATTTCATAATTAATTATTTACTTGGAAAAAATTATAAAAAATATGCATCACATTGGGACATGAGTCCTCTACTTATAAGTAAAATATTATAAAAAAATTATCATTTTATTGTGGTTAGGGTGGTCAAAGTGACACCTACTTCTTATTTTTTCCCTGAAATTTAAGTACTACTGCATTGAAATTTCAAATTTTCACCAAATAGATTTTTGTCTTTAATTAAAGCTAGCAGTTTAGAAAATACATTTAATTTGCTATAGATTCTATTCTTACATATTTTTGAAATAATATAGATAACTTATTCAAATTTTTACATCAAGTTTCCTAACTCTAGTTTTTCTAAATTTTTTGCCACTTAAGGGCCTATTTTTTCCATGATGATCCTACATATACCCATGATCAAAGACCTTAAACTTCTATTTGAGAAAATAGACCCAAGTGTATCTATAAAATTAGTCATCAATAAATGTCATGACATATATAGCCCTGCTGAAAAATGGTTATGGAAATGGTTCTGCCAAGTCACTATGTACCAACTCCAATAGATTTGTAGCTCTCCATGCTTTCCCTTCATCATTTTTCTCCTTAGGATGCTTACCAAGAATGCATCCTTGGAAAAATCCATCAAAAAATCAAATAGAAGGCAACCCTAAAACCATGTCATGTTGATTGAGTTATTTCAAGTAACAATAGTTCAAGTTACCAAACCGTTGATTCCATAAACAACTCTCCTCATCTGCATGAGTAAGGCCATCAAAGGAGAGTCAAGAACAAAGTGAGAAAACTGATATAGTTTGGACTGATGATCTGATTTTCCCACAACTGTCAACCAATTATGTATTTCACTATTGACCTCTATATCTAGAGTGAACTCAACTCGCTTTTCAGAACAAGTGTGAGTGGTCTAATAAACAAATAGGATATTAGTTGACAAAGATAAAACATAAAGAGCATCCTCAAATTTCCCTTCACCCACATCTATAGACCCTCTCCCATGCACTTCAATAGGAGTGTCATCACCCATAAGTACGGTAGGTATAGAACATGGCTCCAAAGAGGTGAAATTATGCTCTAATGAGGCCATGTGCTATGAAGCACCTACGTCAATGATTCAAGACTTTGGTTGTGAAGCAATAGCAACTAGGGCCTTTCCCTTTCCTTTCCCCTTAATTTTGTCTAGAAGAACCTTTTGGTGAACTCTGTTTGACTAAATCAGGCACCTTGATATTATTCTTTTCTAGAATATGTGAAAGGTGGCCAATTTTTTTCTTTAAAAATTTATGTTCATCATGGCTAGGCCTCTTATAGTAAGAACCATTGACCTTCTCCTTCTTAGGTTGTTCACCTTTTGATGAAGGGGTCTGATTAACTGCTTTTGAAGTAGCAAATTTATAATCTTTCTTCTTCTCTCCTTAGTTATTTTTTTCTTACCTTGCTTATTAGACCCTTTCTATTCTTTAGTTCCTTGATTAACAGCCAAGGAATGTGACTTAGAGGGTTTAATTGTACCCATTAGAACCAATTTTTCCTACTCCCTAGTGATTTCTACAAAAAAGTCATCTAAAGAAGGCATTTTATATGTGGAACCTAGGGCACATTTTGTAGCATAGAATGTAGAAACAAATACAAATTAGTTAGGAAAACACTTTGAAAGAATACTCAAGATTAGTTGCTTATCATCCATCTTGATTCCAAAATGTTCCAATTTCAATCCAAAAGCTTTGAATTTTGTGAAGAAGTCTTGTATGGTGTCAAAATTAGGACTCAACTCTATGAGTTTGTTCTCCAATTGATGACTTCTTAACTTATCTTGCTTACTAAAGAGTGTTTCCAATGTGGTCCACACTTCATTCGATGTTGCAGCAGACTCAATATGAAAAAGTAAGTCTAGAGATACTGACATACACAAAGTACCAAAAGCTTCATCACATTTGTTAAACCATTTAATCTTTTCTACATCATCTTGTGGTTCAATTTCAAGTCCCATTGTTACATGATCATATCCATGTCTTTTCATTTATATTATCATCTTAGATTTCAATTCAAAATAATTATATGGAGTTAAAATGGGAATTTTAGATGCATACATGAGAGAAAAAAAGAAGATTGCAAAGAAGAAAGAAAAGTGAGAAGAAAGAAGACACATGAGACACCCCCCTTTGCACTAGTAACATTATTATTTATTGATATCATCTCCAACCCATGCACTTTTCATGCTTATCCTTCAATAAATGTATATGATTGTTGCATTATGCATTTTTAATACTACTTTCTATATTTTCTTACCATCCTTTACCCTTTTATATGTTACACATGATGAACACATTATTAATATTAATTTAGATGATTCATATTTTTACATTCTTATCTTTATGTTACATTAATTTTAATGTACATCTTTATCACTCCATCAATTCCTTGCATCCCATAGATACAACCAATTTAACTTGGGTATATATTATCTCTAGCATTTTTATAACTATGTTTTCAAGTAGTGCTAGGTGCTACAAAAAATCACCACCATAATTAAGTTAAATTCTAGAACATTACTAAAATCTAGTAGATCATAGTTTTCCACCATCAAGTATGGTTACATTATTGTACTCAAATGAACTATCTTTGTACTAATTTTTAAACAATAAAATTCTTTCTAAATTTAATCAATTGTATTTTTTATTTTAGTTTGTAAGTTCCTAGTTTGTATTAGATTTTCACTTGTGAGATAGGAGGTACTCATTGTACACTTCAATGAATCTTATTTTCAAGATTTTTGTACATATTTCATTTTGAAGCACATGCTTACACTGAGACACCTTGTGGGGAAAAAATATAATGGTGTAATTCCCATACCCATATCATTTCCCATATAGTTTACCTTATTTTAAGTAAATATCTAGTTATACATGCCCATAATAACAAATGATGTTATCTTATGCAAAGTTGTACTCATTCCCCTAGTTTTTATCCACCTATATAGAAACATAGTCATATACACTTATTCCTACTGTATAATTATAAATTGACACTTCTACACTTTCACCTTATGGAAGTATGTATTTAGTCAACATATGGATTTGACTACTTGATAATTCTTATAGTTCACACATTCATATACATCTATCATTTGTTTCATCCTTGTCTTTGAATATTCCTATTAATTTCTAGAAGAATATGCAATTAAATATTTTTGTTTTCAATTATTGGTACACTTTTCTATATGTTGACCAATCATAACATATCCCCTTGTGATGTATTGACAATTGATAAAATATTATTATAAATATTGTCAATCCATAAGTATCTACAAGCATAAAACAAGTCAATACATATCAAATGAATTTAATACAATTAGTTTTTAGATCACATAAGACATTTTTAAAATAATAGACAATTTTGCATTCATGTATTCATACATGATCCCGAGATTTATCCTTTTGTCTAGAGTCAAAATTAATATTCTAATTGAAGAGATGATTACTAATCTATCATTTAAATTGATCTTGATCTCAATCTATTAGAGCTATTATATTTTTTATTACCAAACTAAGTACATTTATTTATATTTAATCTATTATAACACATAAAAATATCTGAATTCATAATTTTTAAATTATTAATATTAATATACATTTATATTTATATATTTAATTTAATTAACCTAAATAATTTTTTTTACCTTAAAATTTAATATTCTATAATTATCTAAGGAAAAAGATGGAGGATCACCTAAACAGTATATTAAAATAAAGAGAAAATTATAATGGAAGAGCCAAAAAAAAGCAATTGGCAACAATCTGACCAAATACAACATAGAGGCTACATAAATTATTATATTCCCTTTCAATGTGAACAAGGGAGCATATGACAAGATCCTCATTTAATTTTAAAGGATATTTTTTATGTTTCTACACAATGGTCCATTGACTATCCATAAAATCCATCTCAAAATATGAAGGATGAGAAAATAGAATGCTCAAATTCCTAATCTTCATATGTTTATTTTGATCCTCAACTTTCTCAAAATCTCCAAACTTGTTTAACTTGTGGTCATATGGAGGAAAAACATTCTTCTCAATATATTTTGTTAAAGGGGCCATTTTTGGTGTTGAAATTTTCTATTTTCTATGTTTTTGAGTAGATAAACAGGGAAAGGTCCCTGATCCCATGGTTACAAATGCATGTTAGCAAACAAAGAAATAGGTTGGGAAGAGTAGTGCTAGTCTCAACCAGAAAACATCAAAATGGCACGTAGACCAAGTAACCAAAATTGCAACCAGAAAACCATCATCAGCATAATAAAAAACAAAATCCCCAAATTAATCCCCAAAATAGTGCACAAACCATTTATGAGGTCAACCAAAGTCCAGTAGGTACGATACCATAACATTACTATCATGATATAGCACTCTAGGATAATAAAACTAAGCATTAAAGTAAATTCAGAGTAGCCATATAACCAGATCAGAAAGATAAGTCCTAAGGCTACACCCAACATGGCACGACACATGATTCCATTAGTAACCTTCATAATCTTCCACCACATGATTCCACCTCATAGCTAACTAGATAGGCCAAACAACCCTCCAAAACACAACAACACAACACCCAATCACTAGAACCTCCCAATGGGTGGACAAAACAACTCAAAATTCCACCCAATTATTTTAGATTTTAAAACATTTTGAAACCAACAGATCATGATTCAACCATCTCACAACATTCTTAACTCTTAGAGATCCCAATGAAATCTAAAATCAACAACAAATTTGAAGTAGCAAATACTCTCTGTCATCCAACTTACTTTTCCACCTCTATAGGAGAAGTTGCTATGAGAACTCTGTCCACTACAAATAAAGAGTCTCCAACATACTTGAACTCCACCTTGATAGGAGTGGTTTCCACCTAAAATGAAGCTAGAAGGGAGAAGACTTATTGAAGAAGCATAAACAACTCACCCCACTCTCAAAACCCTTCTCCACCTCCATAGGAGAGGTTTCCACCTCAAAATGAGAGGACTCCAACTCAATAGGAGACACCATTTGAAGAGCCTCAAAGGTAGCACACACCCCTGTAGAGAGAATACACATAGTAACCATGGTCAATAGGAGCACCTAGGCCTTCAATGGGAACTTTGGAAGCAACCCCACCAATAAATACATCTACAAGCATTGCTTAAGAAAAGTAGATATACCAAGATAGAAACCCACAAAAGCATTCTCCAACATCACAAACAACTTCCCTAAAAAAGCTTTCAAACCAACCCCAATAGGAGTTTGATAAACTAGAGATTCACCTAACAAAGCCTAAAGAAACTTAAAATTCATAAACTTAGAAATCACCTCTTCTAATATGGTCAACAACTGGGTGTTCCTAGCACCATTGAAGATCATCATTAACAAAGAAATCTGCAAAACCAAAGTGTACTCATCACCTTTGATACTCATAAGAAAACTAAAAAAGGGGGGCACCCTTCTAGGGAGGAGGACATTGAATACTTCCTCATACACCATATATTTTTCTTTTCACAAATAGCCTGCGAAACAATAGGAACATTAACCATGACAGAGAACCTTCCAAGTACAAATATGTGGAACCCAAAAACAAGGGAGTCCACAACACCCTTGAGGACCATCTGCAAAGCTAATAAACTAGGGCAAAGACCCCACCACCATCCGACCCCAAACACCAAGCTAACAACAACACCCATGATCAAGGGAGTCATCCTGTGGAATGAACCAAGCCATAATGTAGAATGGGGACTTCACAACCACCCAAGGAAATAACAAGGAAAACCCCAAATCCTCAAACCAAAAGAGAAAGAGGACCAACTAGAAAAAGAACTAGACACAAGGAACCACCTTCCAAGCATCAACACCCAAGGGATTAAAGAAAAACCCATGGCAAAAAACAAGTCTTGGCAGGGAAGAAACTATAGTCTCAAAGGCCAAAGACTGGCTAGAAAATGAACAAAGGACTTAAAAAATTAGGTGAAAACACCACCAAAGCTTTCTGAAGAAAGCAACTATAGCAAAGCACCCTCAAACCAAGAACCAATGACCAACTCAAAGCATAAGACCTTGATCCAAACTAGGCACACACCAATAGGGTAGAAACCAGACCCAATAGACCCAAAAAAAATGCCTAGCCAAAGAGAGGCTAAGAGGTAGAGAAGAAGAACAAAGAAGAAACACAAAAGGCAGAGCAATGCTCCAAACCCGAGCTAGGAGAGTCTTTAGCTCATAACGGAACAAAAAGAATACATTAGGGAAGGGCCCATAGCTAGCTCCATAGCTCACAATAGCCCTCCACAGCTTGATCAAAGAAAAAGCCTCTGCAAGCCACAAACCAAAGCACTAGGCCAACGCAGGCCCCAGACAGGAGCCAACGATAAGACACCAACATCCACAGACCAAAAAACAAAGGAAAAAGATTCCCCAAAGCAAGGTGGCAACCAGAGGAACACCAAACTCGAGCCCAACAATCTAGGATGAAGCTACTAGCCTCCAGGAAGCACTGAATCACCATCATCATCCTCCGAATCAGACTCTCCATCCTTAGAACTAGCAGAAAAATTCAAATACCCTTTCCTACTCACAACACTCATCTTGGTTGTTTCACTTTGTACATTATATTCTAATTTATTATGTACCTTGCTCATATAATTTTTTATATATTTGACCATGTGATAATTTTTTTAAAACATATTGTAAATAATACTCTATCTCAATAAAAATCATTATATTATAGATCACATAGATCCTTATACACTAAGAAATATTGTAGATGCCATGAATTGTAGAAGGTTTTCTTAATAATTTATTATATAAGCTCATGAATAGTGATTGATTGTAGAAAAATAATAGTGGGATTGTGTAAAAGCTCATGCATGTTTATCATAAGACTTGTGTGGTTTTTCTCTTTCCTTAACTTGTAGTGGAAGTTATTGAAAGGAAATAAGGCTGAAAATTGAATATAGTATTTGATTTTATAATACAAATTTAATCCAAAACATCAATGCAAAAAATACGAACACAATAGAATCTAGAAAAATATTAAACATTTAAAAGGTTGTTTTTCTTTTTCTTTTCTTTTTTTTTGATTGGTAATTCTCAGGCGAGGCTGAGCACTTTTGACTGGAGCTATGAACTAGAGAACATACAGCCAAGGCTGCGGGGACACTTTTGATTGGAGCTATGAACCAGTGAGACCACATTGTTGAGTGGCCTCATCCTTAGATATGTACGGAAAGTAAAACCTTTACACCTTTGTGTTGTCTTAACCTTATCACTCCAAGACCAACTGCACAAAACCTCCTGGCATGAGAGACTCACAAGGGTCTGATACAAAACCGAATGGCATGAAAGACCCATGTGGGTCCAACATAAGTCCACGAGCAACACACACCATCAAGAATCTGGATCCATGAGCAGCACACACCTATAGGGACAAGCACGCTCAATAACCACGTCCACCAAGATCACCTATATGTCCTCCAAGATCAGCCACCACAATATCCTCCAAGCACAATGTGGGACTAGTAGCAGTATAAACACCGCTAGTAAGCTAGGCGAGGATTTGAACCTTGGTTGCACCACAAACGGGCAACCATCTCACCATTACACTAATAGGTGATCCCCAACATTAAAAGGTTGTTAATGCTCATATAAATAATATATTTAATGGCTAATGTTTTAGAGTTTTTTGGTTTTTGATGAGAAAATAACTATATTTAATTGTATTAGAAAGGCTATTCTTTGGGCATAATTTTGGTAATATTCTTTTAGAAGGTTATGGACCTTTACAATGAACAAGATATAACTTTTGATTCATTCTTTGTGAATCATTCAACTTTATCAATAAATAAAAAATCATCATTGAAGTATAATAGATATCACCAATTATTTTCAATATCTAATTATTTATACTTAATCATTTCTAAATACTATATAACATGAGATGTACAATTTTATTAATCTATTTATATTTTAAATAAAAAAAATGATACAATTTTTATATCAAATGAAACTTCAAATATTACAAATCAACTAATACAATTATTTATAAAATTATACTTATACCAATTCAATACGAAAACAATAAAAATTCAAAAAAAAAATGAAAACAAAAATTCTACAGCATAATTTAATCAAAGAAATTAATTTTTTCGAAGAGAGGAAAAAATTGATTGTAAAAGAAAGTTAAGGAAAAAATATCCTGATTGCAGTATAATATCACCAACAAAACTCAAACATTACAAACGACCAGTCAAAACAGTACTGATCAATACAATAAATTGATGTTCCTATCGTCAATCTTTCAAAACTAAGATCATTTTAGCTTAGAGTTATTCTCTTGTATTTAATATTTTGAAGCATGATATTTATGGTTTGAATGATTGATAGTCCTGCAACATTTTTCTTTTATATTGAACAAAACAAATAATTAACTTACGAGAATGAAGGTACAAAAATAGCTGAAATAAATAGCTGTGGAATGGGTTGTATGATTACTGATATTATTGTACTGCTATGAAATAACTATGATCAGGCTCTAATGGCAGAATAATTGGTAATACCTATATGTTATACAACTTATTTTGTCTTTTTATTGTGGACAGCCTTTCAACTTTTACGCTAGTTGCTTTGACTAAGGAAACATTTGCAGTTTCTGTTTCCCGCTCTGATAAATCATGGCACACCTTTTCGTACACCAAAATTTTAGATTTTCTTTTGTCCCCACCTGCCACTCTTCAAGGAAGAAGAGTGCCCTGCAAGTCTTTGAAAAGCCCCACCAGTTTGTTGGAAACATTAATGGATTCCTTTGACCGGATGATAGAAAATGGGGTTGAAGGGACAGTATAAAATCAGAAGGCGAAGGATGGTCTTGAAGGTAAATGCAGAAAGAAGCGATCGTTTCAATGACATTTGTGAAGTTTTTTATTTAAAAACATTTATTATATCTATAAAGTAAAAGTATGTGGTTCAATACATGTAAGAACGTTTACATGAATCAAGAACTGGTTTGGTTCACCAAAACATAAGTTATAAAGTAAAAATAGTAAATTATAAAGTTATCATTTAGTTAAGCATATGCAGTTGTATTAAGAGGAGGGTGGTGGATCATTTTTTCAAGAAAACATTTATAGGAAGGTTTCTTTAGAAAGCGGATTAGGGTCCTCTTATTTATTGTGGGAATTTGATATGATGAACAATGCAAGTACATCATGGTTAAAAGACAGAAGCAAGATAATATTCACCATTTTATATAATAGAAGGTCAATCAAAGAAGCTAGAAGTCTTACCATGTAATGGAGTCTATGACTTCTACTATAGAGGCAATTAAAAGCAACTTTAATTGTGTGAATAACTACTTCACATAGGATTAGGAAGGATTTCTCTTATGGTACATGTCACATTCTCCTAATGTCTTATATGTGTTGGAATTTCAAATTCACCTTTTCAACATAAACTTGGATATGAAATTATGTAAAGGTGAGAACATGGTATTTTCATTAAGAAAAAAAGAAAACTCAATAACCTCAACATTGAAAATCACATTTTTTAGAGATTCTTAGAGTTGGAACTTAATAAAATCTCTAAAATAATTTTAAAATTTCAAAATATAATATAGAAAAGGAGTTGAATCCCCAAAGAGAAGTTCTCCAATAAACAATCCCATTAAGAAATGGGACAAAAGGATATGGTTCCAATTCCCAACACTCTAAACCTTGGGGTAGGTCCAAAAAAAATATTTAAAGGTCTCTAGTCTATTACAAGATGGAAATCTTGGATGAGTCACTATGTGAAATCAGTTTTGAAATAAGAATCTCTTGGTATACCAAAAAAAAGAGAAATTGAGAAATTTTAGGTTCTAATCTAAATTGTCAAATGTGCCTAAGTTTACAAAGTCAAGCCTAATGTGAGAATCAAGTCCTCAATGGTAGTTTATATTGTGAATGGTAAAAGAGAAAAGAACTAAGGAATTTGTAAGTAGGTCCTACCATTTAATACTTGAATGATATGTCAAAATTTTATGGTACATATTTTCATGCCAAGAAAGAGGTGTTTTAAGGCCTAACTTTTGAAACATAATATCAAGGAAAATCTCCTCAATATGCAAAATAGAATAAAGGACCACATTACAAGTTGATAGAGTTTTTATTGTTTCATCAACAAAGCCTGGATCCATTTAGGGAATGTATTAAGTCTATAAAATGTGAATTCTCTATTCATAGAGAACTTGAGAGAATTTTTTGTAGGTGTTTTAGCAACAGGAAGGTTAGAGTTATTAAAAATAGAAAAGATACCAAAAATTATGAGCATTGAGAGAAAACCCTAACTTGAAACCATATTTAACCCACATAAGGAATTATTTATCATTCTCTAAAGCCTTCCAAATTCTCTAAGCCATAAATGAGACTTTCATCTTGACTTACACAATCATAATAAGAGAAATAAATGGGTTCACTGAAAAGTGGCCATTAATAATTTGTTGAGATAAATGTAGAAGATAAATTCCCTTCACTAGCCCTTCTTTGGCTTTATGAAGAAGTTAGCAAAATGTTTTCATAGACAACATATGGATCAAATTGATAAGAGTTCTACCATATTGGTTTTAATAGACTAAATTTATTCAAAAAGATATCATTAATGAATAGGAAAGTTAACACAAGGGAATAGGGTTCCACCTTTTAGGAGATGGAACTAGGGAAACTATTCCACTCTTAGTTCATTAAAGGAAACCCTTGATCCCTCAACTAAGTGGCTCAATTGAGTGAAGGATGGGTGTAAGAGAGGTTTCCTTAGGTGTTATTAATAAAGGGGGGTTCACCACTAAGAAAATGCTTAGAAAGAAAGAAATGAAAGCAATATGTAAAGCTAGCTATGTGAACTAGAAAATGGAGCTTGAACTAAGAATAATAAACTAAGAGAAACAAAAAGGTACCTGAAAGATAAAATATGATTAGACAAGGCTTGGAAACCCTAAAAAATTGTTGCTTTAAGGAGTACTAGGACTCATATGCTAGACTGGGTGATTTAGTACCATTATAGGGTTTCTGCGCAAGATCTGAACTCTCTAGGTGACTGGTTAGAATCTTTTGAAAACTGGTAAAATGGATTTATTGGGACTCATATGCCCAGACTGTTGCAAAGTGTCCAAATTTTTCACAAAGTGTCCTATTACCAGAATCTTGAACTGAAACTTTGTGACCCTCTGAGTATAGATTAAATAAGAACTTTCCCATTGATTTCATGTAGATAAATTGGATATATTGATCTAGATCTGAGTTTCTGTGATCCTTGACAACTTATGACAACTTTCAAGTAACTTTTGCAACTTTACAATTTTGGTTCTTTCGAAGGCTTCAAATCCACTTTATCTTCAACCTATAAACCTACAACATTCAGAGAGAGGGAAAAAATTGTTGTTTTGTTAGGGAATGTGGGTTTTCCTTGGTCAAATCCCATTTTGGCAATCAAACCTTAATGAGAAATGAAGCATGAATGAAATGAAACATGAAACACAAGATGAAATAATAAAACCTTATTCGAAACCTTGTAGATCTGCAAATAAGCATGAAGTGGCCTCATTGGATGTAGATCTTGATCATGATTCTTGATGAAAGATAACTCCTTTGAATACTTGAATTGATCTTGAATAATACATCACAACCTTAGCTCAAAATCACATGCATGATGCATCAAGCCTTTGACATGATAATGGATCTTGATTTCTAAAAGAATCTTCTACAAATCTACCCTTGAATGCCTTCTTGAACACTCTTGGATACTCTATAATGCTCTTGTGAAATCTTAGGATGCTTCACTCAAAATTTCTAGGTGAAACTAAGTAAAATAACCTTGTATTTATACTTGTTTATGCCAAAATTCTTGAAATTGCAACACTACAAGCCGGCATCAGATCTAGGATAATAAAATCTTGCCAAGGATTTGATTTAAATTAGGTTCTGGTTAAAGCGAGACTCATACGCTAGTTAGGGCATATGAATCCCAGTGTCTTAAACATAAGACACAAACTCAAAAAAGTGTCTTGTTTAATGTGAAATTTAAAATTAGGTCCCAAGACCTAGGTGGGACTCATACGCCCAAGGTGGCATATGAGTCCCAAATCACTAGATCTGGAACACACAACCCCAAACATTAAATTATGATTTTTCATTTGATAAATGTTGGGATCGTCCTTAGAGAAATGCATTATATTAGGTTTGTGGATGCATAATGGGACCAAATAAGGCATAAAGAAGTCCAATTTTAGTAGGGAGGGCCCAAACAAGTGTGAAAATGTAAAGGGATCATACATTTTTCTACACTATAGAAAGAAAGCATATTTCAAAACAGGACTTGAACTATAGAGATGAAAAATTCTCTAAATCTAAGAGATTTAAGAATAGCCAAAATGAATGCCATTCAGGTATGGGATTTATCACCCTTCCTCTTTGCATATCCTGCCTTTATAGATATATATTTATATGTGGGTGCATCAATATGTCCTTTTGTCATATATCTTAATGCCATTTTACTTAAATAAGTGTTATTGGAAATTAAGAGTTGCACCACCATCCTATGCCCATGTTAATGGTAACATTATTCTTTTTAAATATCATCTTCAACCTATGTTTTTATCATGCTTATCATACAGTACATTTATATGATCATTATATGATAATATTTTAAAAGTCATTTCTATGTCTTCTTACCATTCTTTATCCTTCTATATGTGTTACACATGATATATTAGTTATTAATATTACTTTAATTGATTCACATTCTAATATTATTATCTTTAGATTATGTTTATTTGCATGTACAACTTGCTCACTCCATCAATTCATTGCATCCTATGGATACAACCAATTGAACTTGGGGCACATATTATCTCTAACATTCCTATGATTATTTTTTTATGTAGTGTTAGGTTTTGCAAAGAATCATTGTCATAATCAAGTAAAATTATATCATATTACTACAATCTAGTAGATTATATTTTTGCACAATCAAGTGGTGTCACATTGTTGTAATTAAGGGGAGTACCTTTGTATCACTTTTTAATCAACATAAATATTTCTAACTTTACTCGTTATTTTGATTTTACTTTGAAGTTTTTATTTTGTATAAGATTTTCACTTGTAAAATAGAAGCTACTAATTTTACACATTACCTCTATTTTGTAGGATTTTTGTAGAGTGCATATTGAAACACATAATTACATTATCACACCTTGTTGGGACAATATATAATAGTGCAATTTGCATGCCCATGTCATTTCCCATCTAGTTTTTCCTATTTCAAGAAAATATATAGTTATACATTCCCATAATAAATAATGACATGATCTTGTACAAAGTTGGATGTATTCCCTTAGCCTTTATAGACCCATACACAATCATATTCATATAAACTCATTCGTAACATATAATTATATATTGACACATACAATTTAACCTTAGTCAAGTATTTATCACATCAACTTATTGATTTGACTACTTCCTCATTCTTATAGTAAATACATTAATATACACATACCATTCTTTTCATCCTTGTATTTGCACATTCCTATACATTCTCCCTATCTGGGTATGTGCATGGTCATGATGGGCCGAAAAGTGGTGATATGATGGGTATGTGGTTGACGACTTTTTTTTCACCCAAAATTGATGAAACAAAAAGGGTTTCTAAGGGAGATTCTCAACTTTCCATCAATATAAATTATGTTTTACTTTTAATTTAATAAATAGTTATTATTCATTTTCTATTTAAATTCTACACTAAAATCCCCAATATAGCCGATTGAAAACATATATAGCTTCAAATATATCACATTTTTGAATCCAAACATGCATCACATCCTATGCTTCGCATACTATAGGATTAAAAAAGGAAAAATTGAATTTCATGAATTTTTGACCAAGTTAAGGTGGTCAAACATATGAGTTTTTTATATTTTTTAAAAGTTGTAATAAAAAATTCATAATTAATTATTTACATGGAAAAAAATTACAAAAAAAGATGCATCATATCAAGACATGAGTCCTCTACTTATATCTAAAAATAATATTATAAAAAATATTTATCATTTTATTATGGATAGGTGGCTCCATACCCACTTCTTATTTTTCGTTGAAATTTAGCACACGATTGAAATTTTAAATTGTCACCAACAGATTCTTTAAAAAAAATAAACCTAGTAGTTTAGAAACTACATTCAATTTTCTATATATTCTATTCTTGCATATTTTTGAAATAATATAGATAAATTATTCAAATTTTTATGTCAAGTTGCCTAACTCTAAATTTTTTGAATTTTTTGCCACTTAAGGGCCTATTTTTTCCATGATGATCCTGCACATACCCATCCATGTCTCATTTACTATTACCATGCATATAGTTTAAATCTTAATGTTAAAAAAATAATTTTTTATTCATATGAATGGGAATATACCTAACTAGTTCACATATTAAGTCTACTAAGTAGGGGTCTAGGAATATTTCAAGAAGTCGTAAGTTGTCATGTCATTGTATCTTATCACATCACTAGATGCACCATGTTATAAGATTAAAATACTTGTCATGATCTTTTCTTGTCCTATCTCTCAACCTTTCCTACA